>JBBGZY010000130.1:6000000-6565000 GCA_037952925.1 Lithobates clamitans | reverse complement strand
AGTAAAAAAATTGATTTTAAAACAACAAAAAAATTAAAAAAATTAATGTTAAAAAACCAAAAAAAATTAAAAAATTGATTTTAAAAAACAAAAAAAAAAAAAAAAAAAAACTTGCTTTTAAAAAAATACAAAACTTGATTTTCCAAAAACAAAGCCTGTTTTTGAAAATCCAAAAGCCCAAAATATTTTTTTGTGGATTAGGTAGAAATATTTAAATATAATTATATTTTGCTACATCATTAAGATACCATTATATTTTTGTCTATGAACATTTTATACTAAATGCAGAACTGAATGCATACCAACCATTAATAAAAACATCTCCTTTTATAGGATTTTAACAAATGTGTGGTTTGTTATTTCAAGGCTCAGTATCAGTTTGGTTATAATTGTCAAAAAGTTGTTTACAGTGGCAATGGAGCTTATTTAGACATTTTTAAAATTCTAATACAGTTGGCACTACAACTGCTCGACCATAACCTAGGAGACAGCCCAAAAGAAAGGCAAGCAATAAATATAATGCCAGATTTCAGAAATATTTTTTTTATTGTCAAAAAATTATATATCCTGGCCCATTGCAATGGCCCCCCTACCCATAAAATAATCAACATATTGCTGTCTAACCTGACGGGAACTTTGGGGGGCCAAGCCAGTACGGACAGTATCCAGGCCTGTAAGGTTGGCTTCTATTTGTCCGGCCTCAGGCCCAACTGTGCCTATATAATTGGCAGAATGCTTATTTAAAAAGTTGTGCAGAATGCAGCATGATAAAATTATAAAATTAAGTTTGTATTCCGCCAAATTAATGGCTGTTTGAAACAGGCGGAACCGGCTGGCCAGAATTCCAAACGCATTCTCAACCACTCTTCTAGCTCTGGCCAGCCGGTAATTAAAAACCCTCCTCTCCGGGGTGAGGGTTCTTTGGGGGAATGGCCTCATGAGGTGCTTGCTCAGAGCGAAGGCTTCATCGGCAATGAAGACAAAGGGGAGTCCTTCCACGTTATCCTCATCAGGTGGCAATCCCAGGCCACCACTCTGGAGACGCTGGCAGAACTCCGTCTGGGCAAATACTCCTCCATCCGACATCCGGCCATTCTTCCCCACGTCCACATATAAAAAATCATAGTGTGCCGACACCACCGCCATTAAAACAATACTGTGGAACCCCTTATAATTAAAATAATATGACCCCGAATGGGGTGGTGGCACAATGTGGACATGTTTCCCATCTATAGCCCCTCCACAATTGGGAAAGTCCCAACGGCTGGCAAAATGGGATGCCACAGTCTGCCATTCCTGTGGCGTTGAAGGAAACTGGGGAATCAAACAAGAAAACCAAAATCAATTAATTTGGAAGCTAACATTGCAAGAAAATTAGACAATTAAAAACATTATTCCCCAGCATCAGTATAACATTCAATTATTTAATTCTTCTGGAATAACTAATATGGAAAAAGGCACACTTATCAGATTGCTCACCCCCTCTGATAGAACATTGATTACATTTTAGGGGGTTGTGAAATCCCAAAAAAAAATTACTTTAACAACACGCAGGAATTTAGGGATAACAAAGGCTACAAGACTGCAGTTGTCGCACTCTGCAGGTGCAGTTGCTAACCAGCTTACAGTAAATGAGGTAATGTCAAAAGGCATTCATGTTGCAAAGAGTACACAATCACATGCAAGGGCAATTAATGAAAACACTTTGAGGCTTGCATATGATTTGATGATGGAAATCAGCAGAGCTTCTGCTCATTTACTAAAGCACTGGAACAAATGCACTTGTAGAGTGCACATGCATTTTGCAAAGTGCAACATAGATTTGCTTTAGACAAATCAACACCACAGAACATTCAAGCAAATTTTAACGAGGGTGGGGGTGGGGGGGTTGTGAAATCTAGCTAATTGCTAATTAGCAGCACACTATTTGGAGTGAGTTCAGGTGGGGGGGGGGGTTGTGAAATCTAGCTAATTGCTAATTAGCAGCACACTATTTGGAGTGAGTTCAGGTGGGGGGGGGGTTGTGAAATCTAGCTAATTGCTAATTATAAGCACACTAAATACACTCCAACAAAATACATTCAAAATGAGTAGACTAGGTGGATATGTTCCCATCACTTCATGCTGGGAAGGTTATTGAAGGAAACTATACATGCATGACAAAAAATAACAGGAAAAAATCCCAGCATGTGTGAGGATAAAAAGGGGACATTCACACTATATTGCAATGATGGGAAGTAGTGTTTGAAGCAAGAAATACATTACATTATCAAAGATTACATAAAAGAACATGTGATGCTAATAAAATAAAAATAGCTTACCTTAATATAGTCCTTCTGCAGGACCTGTATGATGGCAGAACAGGTCTCTGGGATAATGATCCCCAGAGCCTGGGGGGAGATGCCTGTCGAGAACTTAAGGTCCTGCAGGCTTCTCCCTGTGGCCAAATACCGCAAGGTAGCGACCAGCCTCTGCTCCGGAGTGATGGCTTGCCTCATGCAGGTATCCTGCCTGCTGATATAGGGGGTCAGCAAAGCCACCAAACGATCAAAAACGGGGTCCGTCATCCGGAGAAAGTTCCTGAAATCCTCAGGATTATTCTCACGGATCTCACGGAGCAAAGGCATGTGACAGAACTGGTCACGCTGAAGCAACCAATTCTTGGTCCATGAACTCCTCCTCGCCCTGTTCATGGACTGGTCTTGGGCTGAAGAATAAACTACAGCACCAAGCACATACAATGCACGAGCTCTACGACGAGTACGTACAGGTAACATGGCTTCAAAACGGTCGGCTGGTCAGAACGCACTAAACAGAACGCACTGAAGAACAGCAAGGCCTGTGAAGAACGACCTGAAAATCAGGAACGAGCGGCCAATAAAACAAAGATTTCTCAATGCCAACTGACCAAACGCACTGAAAAGCAGATACAAACCTCACAAGCACAGACTGAACAACAGTTAAAACGAACTGAAAAATACGAGTCTCACAAGCGCGAATCGTCTCTCACCAAACTTCTACTAACACGAGATAAACACGAGATTAGCAGAAGGAGCCCAAAGGGTGTCGTACGGGCTATTGAACTTCCGTTTTATAGTCTCGTCGGACTTGGTGTACGTCACAGCGTACTAAGCTGGCGTACTTTTGTGTGGTCGTGTGTGTGCAAGTCCGTTCGTAAGAAAGTCTGCCCCAAGTCCGCCGAAGGTACGCCGGAAGTATGTCGGACAGGCTGTCCGACTTTTGTAGCTGCAAAGTCCGACCGTGTGTACGCGGCATAAGAGACCATGGAAGTATTGTGGTCCACTGTATCGAATGCTGCGCTGAGGTCTAACAGTACCAGGAGACTCGGTTCCCCGTCATCTGCTGCTTCAAGGGCGTCGTCCCATATTTTGAGAAGTGCTGTTTCTGTGCCATGGCCTGGGCGGAAGCCTGATTGCAGAGGGTCCAGGAGGTGGTGTGTCTCCAGGTGGTGTTGTAGCTGCTGTACTACTGCTTTCTCTATAATCTTGGAGATGGTGTTGAGGCTTGTTATTGGTCTGCGGCAGTTAGGGTCTTTAGGGTCGAGATTAGGTTTCTTTAGCAGGGGTTTGACGATGCCTTGCTTGAGGGAGGTTGGCACAGTCCCTTCTTTGAATGATTGATTTATGAGATGTGTTAGGGTGGGGGCCAGGATGTCGGAACATGCTTTGAACAATTTGGTGGGGATGATGTCGTTCGGTGATGTGCTGTCGCGAAGGCTTCTGATGATGTTTTTAGTCGTGTCCGTGGTGATTGGGGACAAAGAGAACTTTGGTGGTTGAGTGATGTTCGTGTCGATATCCTCTTTTTGCATTGGTTGGGTGAGGTTGGTTGTTATTTTCTGATGAATTGCTTTCCGAATGTTGTCGATTTTGTCGATGAAGAAATCTGATAACTCATTGCAGAATTCTTGAGTATCGTTTGCAGGGGGCTCTAGGCAGGCCGGGTTCATTGATTGAGCAACTATTTTGAAAAGTTCCCGTGGGCGGTTTAAGGCGGATGAGATGGTGTCTGCAAAATGTTCTTTTTTGGCTTTGAAGATTGCCTTGTGGTATTTCACCGTGAGTGCTTTGTAGTTAGCATGGTTTTCCTTGGTGGGATTTCTTCTTCAAGTTCTCTCAGCTCTTCTGCGTTCTTGCTTGAGTAGGGTGAGAGTGCCATTAAACCAACTCGAGTTTTTTGTGCGGACGGGTGTTCTGCGTTTTGGCGCCACGGAGTCTGCTGTTTGTAGTAAAGCATTGTTTAGGGAGTTGAGTGTTTGTTCCGTTGAGAGGTTTGGGTTTAGCAGAAGAATTTTGCTCGACAATGTAGTTTTGAAGAGTTCAGAGTGTAGTTTCTTCTGAGATCTATTCCAGTGTGTTGCTATTGCCCGTTTCTGTTTTTGGAGAGTGGTGTTAGTGGTGATTTTAAATTTGATAGCATGGTGGTCCGTCCATGGTAGTGGGGTGATGTTCAATACGTCGATGTCCATATTCTGTTTGAAGATGAGATCTAAAGTGTGTCCTGAGCCATGCGTAGGAGCATTTATCAGTTGTTGCAGGCCAAGTTCTTCCATTTGGTTAACGCAGGCGGTTGCCATAGGGTCTTGGGCGGAGTTTGCCCATAGATTGAAATCCCCAAGTACCAGAAGGTTTTTGGTTTTCAAGGTGTGCATTGAGAAGAATTCAGTGAGCGGTGTGAGGAGATTGGTCTTTGGTCCAGGTGGTCTGTAGCATAGTAGTATGTGAATGGTGTCTTGAGGTGTTGTTTGAAGGTGCAGTGAGAGTGTTTCCATGAAAGGCACTGAGTTCTGTAAGTTTGGTTTGGTGAGCCCCAGGTGCGATTTGAAAATCACTGCTAGACCTCCTCCTTTTTTTCCTATTCTATGCTCAGATAGGATACTGTAGTTCTTGGGCACCAATTCAGTTAGGATGGTGTTGCAGTCGGAAGTTAGCCAGCTTTCTGTAATGAAGAGGCAGTCTATGTTGTTTTCGGTGATGAACTCGCGGATTTCCAGTCTGTGCTTGACTGCAGATCTGGTGTTGATCAGGGCGCATGCTAGTTGTTGTGGTTGGATCGGTGTCTCCCTGCCTTTGATGGTTGATTGTGGGTTGGTCCTTAGTAATTGTTCTTTTTTTAGTCTTTTTTGCGTGGTGGTCGGTAAAGTTGCGGCCGTGTATCTTAGCCTGTGGAGGGTATCTGCTGTGTACTTGAAGTTGCACATGATGCGGAAGGCGGCGTTGCTGGAAAAGAAATTTGTATGACGAAGGCACTGGTGTGGCGATGATAGCCTTGCAGGGGGATGGAGGGATCGGATGGCTGACCACTGCTCTGGAGTGGTGAGAGTGACGGCTGAGTGTTGGAGCGGAGGTACTGGAGGGAGGTGGCTGCCTACCTCCCTCTCGTTGATCCAGAGGAAGGCAAAAAAAACCCCTGGCTGCGTAGGCCAATTGTGCAGTCGAGGAAAAAATTCCTTCCTGACCCCCCCGAGGGGCGATCGGACAAGGGCCCCTGGATCAACTTCTCGAGTGCCCCCGGTGGCTTACCTGTGCTGAAGGTTCCGAAGGTGAAGGAGGATGAGCTGGTGCGGTGGGTGGTGCGGTGGCTGCGTCTCAGGCGAATTGAGGTAGAGTGGCCCCCGGTGAATCTCTAGTGCCCCCGCAGTGAGGTCCAGTAGCAGGAGGGGCGATTCCCGGTGCAGAGGGCACGGGGCTCTGTTGGACAACAGTGAGGGGTTGTGGTGGCAAGCTAGCTGGGCTAGGCTGCAGCCGTGGTCCGTCCCACCGACTCTAGCGGCTAGAACGTGGTGATTGGGACCGCGGCTGCGATGGGGCCACAGAGGGGGGGGGGGATTTGGCTGGATAGATGACTAGGGGGTAGTGGGTCCAATCGGCGGTGATGGCTGGGGGCTGAAGGCCTCAGGAGGAAGTCCTAGGATGCTGCACCGTTTTCCTGGGTGTGCCAATATGGCCGTCGGCTGGGCCTAAGCCGTGGCTGGCCGGCAGAGGGAGTACCAAGATGGCCGCCGGCTGGGCCCGAACCGCGGGCTGTCCTAACGTTGTTGCCCACACCGTCCGGTGGAGATGATCAGTTGGAAGAGGGGTGCGGACCCGCCGGAGCGGCTGGTCGGTAGAGGGGAAGGTAAGTGCTGTAATCTGCCGACCAGGAGCCGCGAAGAGTCCCGGGCGGCCGGCCGGCTGACTAGGCGGCGTCCGGATGAGTAGAGGGGGGACCGGCTGAATGCTGCAGGGGGGAGAAGTGGAGAGCTGCGGGCTAGCCAGCCGAGGGCGGCCGGAGCCGCGGAGAGTCCTGAGCGGCCGACCGGCTGCTGAAGGTGGCTGCTGGAGAGTCAGAGGGGAGAGGGCCTGGCGTGGTAATGCGGGGGGGGCTGGGCCGGAGCCGCGGAGTGTCCTGAGCGGCTGGCCGACTAAGAACGGCGTCTGGAGTAGGTCGGTAGGGGGATAGGATGTAGGGGATGTGGGATAGAGGGAGGGGGGGGAGAACCGAGGAAGGGGTGGCCACAGGCCGAGCTCTTCACGGAGCTGCTAGACAGAGGTCTGCTCTGCAGAGTGTCAGCACTCAGACTGAATCTGAATCTGTAGGTAGGTCACATCAATAGAGTGGAGGATTAAAGCGATGTTAAAGTCTTGGTTTTTTTTGTCTTTTTTTATTAAAATAACAAACATGTCATACTTACTTGCTCTGTGCAGTGGTTTTGCACAGGGCAGCCTGGATCCTCCTCTTCTCAGGACCCTGGGTGGAGCTCCTGGCCCTTCCCTCCTGTTGAGTGCCCCCACAGCAAGCAGCTTGCTATGGGGGCACCTGAGCCGGGCTGCAGCTCTGTGTATCCATGGCATGAGCCAATGGCACCGCTGCTGTGTCTCAGCCAATCACGAGGGAGAGTCCCGGATGGCCGAGGCGCTCGTGGACATTGCTGGATAGAGAGGGGGCTCAGGTAAGTATTAGGGGGGTTGAGGGGGCCTGCTGCACGCAGAAGGCTTTTTATCTTAAGGCATAAAATGCATTAAGATAAAAAAGCCTTCCGCCTTTTCAACCACTTTAAAATCTTGCTTCGCTGGTTTATGGGCCCAGGTCTTTAAATTGACCCTAAGTGTTCAGCTTCCCTCTCAAGGTAGAGGCCTGCAAGCACCAAAAAGACTGTCTAGAGGGAGCATATCCTGAAAAAGAAGCAGTCATCAGCCTCTGAGACAAATGCTTACTCCTCTTCCTGAGAGGCAAAAGAGAACTCTTACCTCCTGAAATCTTTTAGATATACTGATCCAATTCTGTCTCAAACAGACGTTCCCTTTGGAAGGGAAAAAGTGAAAAAAGCTGCCAATAACTTCTTGCAAGGTAACTTGGCAGTCCAATTCTGTAGCAGAAAAATCCTGCGCATGTGGACGGACAAAGGCACGAGATCTGCTGAATGGAATCCCTCCAACAAAAAAACAAGAGAAAGAGCGCTGTCACTAAAACCTCACATACAATAAAATGAATAAAAGATTGTCTTATTTATATAACTATGGGATAATAGTAGTCATAGCTATAATTAGTTTAGGTTGTTTTTTTTTCTATTTTTACATTTTTCAATTTAAGTCTTGATTGTTAATGTAAGACAATTTGTTATTAATTTTATTTTATGTGAGATTTTGTGGGTTGCTTATTTTTATATTAGTTAATACGCCCATTATGTTATCGAATTAGCAAATAGAAGTATGTTTTAGTGCTGGTTTTTAAATAGTTGGATTTTATATAAAGTCGATATTACACACTTTTTATTATTTTGATATGAAATATGTTTTATAATCTAAACTTGGCTGTTTTTTCATCCCACCTTGTATAATAGGAATAGGCTGCCAAAACCATTTTGAGCACATGGCAGTGTTTTTGAAGAGAGCTGCACAACTGTTACCATCACCTTCAGACACTGCCGAAAAAACTTTGGCTCTGTATATATATATATATTTTTACTTTCTGCTATAAAATATTCCCAATAAAAAAAAATTAAAAATTTAATTTCTTCATAAATTTAGGGCAATATGTAGTCTTCTACATATATTTGGTTAAAAAAACTCAATAAGCGTATATTGATTGGTTTGTGCAAAAGTTACAGCGGCTACAAACTATGGTATATTTTTATTTATTTATTTACTAGTAATTGTGGCGATTAGCGACTTATAGCGGGACTGTGATATTGCGGCAGACAAATCAGACACCTAACTGACACTTTTGACAATTTTTGGGGACCAGTGACACTAATACATTGCTAAGTGCTAAAATTATGCACTGTTACTGTACTAATGACACTGACTGGGAAGGGGTTACCATCAGGGGCGATCAAAGGGTTAAATGTGTTCCCTGTGTGTGCTTATTAACTGTGGGGGGGGTGCTTAGACTGGGGAAATGTAAAGATCCATATCCCTGCTTCTCAGGAACATAGGATCAGCACATTCCCCTCTCACAGAACGGCGCTGTGCCTTGTTTACAAAGGCAGACCATCGTTCTGTCTTTCCCCTGAATGATCGACGGGTCCCAGCAGACATCGCCAATTGGCTCCCACTGTGTACAATCACAGCGGAAGTGGGTCGCCAGCTGCATGCGTGCCAGAGACCCGGAAGTGTCAGTATACGTACTAGGTACATGATCTGGCACAGAGCGGCGGCCCTGCCACAGTAAATGTATGTGGGGCAGCCGCTAAGTGGTTAACCTATAGGTGGTGCATAACCCATTAAGTAAGAATTGATATGGTCACTCTGTGTCCCATGATGTACAATAAAGAAAGGTTACTTTAACTCACCACTGTACTGTGTATGCAGGACTGTATATGGCAGACCACTGTACCTTTGAGACTGGGTTCACACTGAGGAATGGAGCGGCTAATTGCAGGGGGTCCATTGCGTCTCCATTTACCATTTCAGGTCCGATTTCAGCCTGAATTTCTGGCTAAATTTGGACCTGAAACTGAATAGAAGATGCACAGGACTCCTGTGCAATTCGCACCGGAGCTGCTCCGGAGATGTGTGAACCGGCTCCATAGAGAGCTGGTCACAATATCCTGACATGCGAATTGGATACGGAGAAACCCGCATCCAATTCACATAGGTGTAAACCCAGCCACAGGCCATATTACTGGTTGCTTGGTATTTACTGGCTATGTTAATGAAATATGTTTTGGAGAACGTATGCTGTCTGCAGAAAAACATTTGTGATGGAAGTGTCTCAGTTTTTACAAATGATTGTTCTGAGGTTTCTGTGTGTCTGTTGGACTGTCGCTTGTAGCACAGTAATTAAAGCATATTTTGTGGATACAAGGGCTGTGGCATATTTTATCATGTGCACAGTAAGTGGACTCAAGTTCTAGGCCCCTAACACTGTTTAAACAATATTTCTACACACACACAGTTGGCTGCAGCACATTACACCCCAACTAAATATTTTTTTCTGCATGCCCCCAAAGAAAAAAAAAAAGTTACCCTGGTCATGTCACACTAAGCAATTCTAATAAGGTTTTAGATGCACTGTGATATTAAAATAGTGTAACCGTAGCAGTGGATCATCACATTAGTTTTGCTCTCCTTGACATACCAGGTGAACTATGTAACTATGTTAAATCTTCAAAATTCTGTTTGCCCAGGATGATTCAGAAAAAAATCTCTGATAAAGTATAGCAAAGATAAAACTTATCAAACATTCAGTAAGGTATTCTGAATCTCTTCTTGCAATTTACTGCTAGGATTTGTATGGCAGTGAGTAATGAAGTGATAAAAAATTTGTATGGTGAGTAATGAAGTGATATAAAATAGGGTATGTTGCATTTTTTAATTCAGTTTAACGTCAATTATTATATGATAATTTAAAATATGTTTGTAAAAATGAAGAAAATACTTTTGCTAACTGAAGGTAGAACATCTATCAACAGCCATTAAATAGTTCATTCTTCTGTATCTACCTTATTTCAATCATTTAGATTCTACTGTAAACTGCTAGCAAGAGGCAACATTTTCAACGCTAACCCTATAAGAAGTATGAAGACTGCCATTGGCATAGCAACCAGTAGTCATGTAATAGTCATAAGAATCCAATGTCACTGCCTCAACACAATGATGATTAGGAGTATATTTGACTTTCTTGATCTGTTTGCTTTCTGTGAGCCAGTGAAAGGTGTTGAAGCCTCTGGAGAGGCATGATAGCCAGGCAACAACCATTTTGAGAAGGGTCAGCAATGATAGCATCAATATTTTTCTAGGTTTAATTAAAAAAATACTTTTGTATAGCTACAGCAGGTTGTAAGAGAGTAGAAATTTCTCTTCTAAACTTCCTTTGTTTGGAAGACTACATAGATTTTTCTCCAATTTTGCATATTTTCAATGCAGTCCTTTTTGCAGGAAAAACAAGAGAGCTGACTTCACATAATAACACCCAATATCTTTTAAATGGATTACAGAAGCTGCTGTGGATTTGCAGAAGGCTAGACACAACTGTACATAGGGTTCAGGGTGAGATGCAGCTCTTTAACCTTTTAAAACATGTAGCTGATAAAATAGATCGAAGGGTACACCCCAAAGCTGCATAAAAACTATGGTGGGGCATACTAAAAGGATTGAAACTTTCTAGGAAAAAACTATACCTTCATATATTTTTAAACCTCCATGTACATTAACTGTATCCTAGACAATAATTATTTGTGCCCTAAACATGGTTGTATTGTAGCAATTATTAGACCCTATTGACCATATCTTGCAAAAAAAAATCTGCCCATATATGGCTAGTTTTACAACCAAATGTAGCAATGATTGTAGCAAAAAAAAAATGGAAATGTCCAGGATTTAACTACATTATAGCCACTGTGGGTGATAATGACAATTTAAGATTCGTTCACATTTATCATGCATTTTCCCGCAACTCTTACATATGCATGGCAGTGCCAATTATTCTTAATGACACTCCCATGCAATTTGTGAACAGGCATGTTCTCTAAAATATTTAGGGGTTTATTTACTAAAACTGGAGAGTGCAAAATCTGGTGCAGCTGTGCATGGTAGCCAATCAGCTTCTAACTTCAGCTTGTTCAATTAAGCTTTGACAAAAAAAAAAAACAGGTAACTGATTGGTTTCTATGCAGAGCTACACCAGATTTAGCATTCTCCAGTTTTAGTAAACCAACCCCATAGTGTTACAGTACCATGTGTTTTTGCACAATTTCAGAAATGATGAAGGAACTTTTTTTGTCCGTTTCTCGTTCACTGACAGCCCACTGAATTTATTGGGCTGCCCTAAAGGCAAGGCGGGAATGTGCGAAAGCATTTGTGCACATTCGGTTGCACCTCCGTGGTGTGAATGACGCCTTAGATATGGAATAAACTTTGCTGTAAACAATAAACATATGAGGATTCACTGACAGAGTCAATAACATATGAGGCCAAGTTAAAGAACTATAAAGGTAAATCCTAATTTCCTAATCTTCAGATTCCACCAGATGCAATAGAAAAACTCTCATTTATCCTGGCATAGTCTCTTGTATTGCTAGATTAATATGCAATCTTCATATTAAACCGTTAACTTGGATTATACTAAATATAATTAATAGAGCAACAGTTGGCCTGCTACAGAGAAACACAATTATCAGCTAGTTCAGTGTTAAATTCAAGGCTAAGTTCACATTTTCAAGCAGAATTTCACTTTTCACAATAAATAGAAGCCTTTTCTCATGTCTTTTCTGTCCAAGTCATCCCAGTTTTCTTTAGATGTACCAAAACTATGGAATTGGAGGACCCACCAATTTATACATTCATTCTGTATACAATCAGGTAGACCCTTGCACTATATCACAGGTGTCCAACCCACGGCTTGCAGGCCGCATGCAGCTCCAGATTTCAGCATGCGGCCCGGGCACATCTGGAGAGAGGCTGGGGAAGCCTTGAAAACATAGCAGCTGTGGCAGACTAAATTTGCTGTGCAAACATAGACGATGGGTGCAGGGTGTGTGTGCTAATGAGGACAGCTGGTGAAGTGTTTCCTGTGTTTTACTGGTTTTCATGTTTAAAATCTAAATACCAGGAAGTCATGAACTTTTCTATAGAACACACCAGGGGCTAAGGTAAGGCCTTGTTTTAAAAATCAAAAGAAGATTTTATTTTTCTGCAACAGATGCATATACATATACATAATGGTATATTGGTACATAGGGGATCTGGAGTTTAGCAAAAAAAATGAAGCCTTAGCCTTTAACCACTTAAGGACTGCCCTACATACTTACTGCGACAGGGCGGCCCTTAAGCGCAACATTCGTGCACATGATTCTCGTGCACGGCTCTAGGGCGCGCACGCTGGCAGAGCCACACTCCCACTGTGATTGGACACAACGGGAGGCAATCAGCAGGTCCAGCGGCCACGATGGGTGCTGGCCACCCACGATCGCTCGCTGGAGAGATAGAATGGCGGTCTGCCTATGTAAACAAGGCATTCTGTCAGACAGGAAGAGAGACATCTGTGATTCCTGCTAATCAGGAACACAGATGTCTCTCTTCTTTGAGTCAGTTCATCCCCCACAGAAAGTAAAAGATATTTTTTTTTTCAAAATTATCAGTCTTTTTTTGTTTATAGCACAAAAAATAAAAACTGCATAGGTGATAAAATACCACCAAAAGAAAGCTCTACTTGTAGGAAAAAAAGGACATCAATTTCATTTGGTTACAGCGTCGCACAATCGCGCAATTGTCAGTTAAAATAATGCAGTGCAGTATCGCAAAAAATGGCCTGGTCAACAAGGGGGTAAAACCTTCAGGAGCTTAAGTGGTTAAAGGATGTTTATAAACATTTTTCACAATTTTCCATCTTACTTCTGAAAATATACATTGGGAAATTTTAACAGTGATTCCATTCGGAAAATAACCACAATACATATATAGCTATGATAAAATAAATTGATTATAATACAAACTTCTACCTAAAATACTATTGCAGGAGGTAATTGAGAATAATGAACCCAGCATATTTATTTTTACAAATATCTATCAGGTTTCTATTCCAAATTATTTTGAGATAGTTCTTGAAGGCACGTAGTTATGTCCCTTTCACGGACTGAGCCCGGGAAGGGTGCGGCTTGTTCACTTTCCTCAGCCTGAGTCCGGAGGGGAGAAGCAGTGCTGTGACTGGAGCAGACGAGTCGCATTTATTTTCTTTTATGTGGATCCATTGAATACCATCGTTGTGAATCTTGTATACACTATTTACCCTGGAGTGTGGTAAAGAGAGCATGTTTTGCCTTGCATGAGAATGCTGGCATTATATTTCGGTGAGTGTATGTCTGGAGAGTGTGATTCACTGGCACGGTGGTGAGGTGGAAGAAGCACGAAGTTACTCATCATTTGACATATATCACTGAGGAATCATCTGTGTGGGACATTTGATTTATATCGTCACCATTTTTTTATCACTTGCAGCCTGTATGGAGGCTGTTTTCATTCATGGACTGTATATGGAGTTTCTAACTTTTTGCAGCATGAATTGAAATATTTGCACGTGTTCAATTTTCTAGTTGCTGTCACATTTATATGTGTGTATTAATTCTATGGTCACACTATACATTTGAATGCTTTATTTTTTGTTTACAGGTTTATATATTTTTTGTGGCTCACTATCTATTCAGTGTGCTACACTTAGGTGATTGATTCACTATTAGAGGGTGTCACCACTATTGTACACTGCAAAGTGCACCTATATTGTTTACACCCAGGTAAATTATTGAATAATGGAGGTGTGCTATACTTAGGTGATTGAATTAACTATTAGAGGGTACCACCACTATTGTACACTGCAAAGTACATCTTTATTGTCCACACCTAGGTAGCCTATTGACCAAATAAGAGGCCGTCACCATCACTATATACTGCAAGGTATATCTAGATTGTCTCTGAGCGCCTTCTATTTATCCTACATGTCGGTCTACCATTTTTGGTCTCCAACCGATATTTAGGACTAAATTAGTTATTGATTTATATTGTGATTCTAAGGGGGCAGCTCTATATTATCTGTGTTTACCACTTTATTATTATTTAATCACTGTCACTGGTGTATGTTTATTCAGTATTTTTTGAGGTTTATTGGGGTGCCGTTTGGCGCGGTGGAGGTGTTCCTCGTGCAGAGGGCGTGAGCATTAAGGATACCTATTTGTTATCGCAAAAAATGGCCTGGTCAGCAAGGGGGTAAAACCTTCAGGAGCTTAAGTGGTTAAAGGATGTTTATAAACATTTTTCACAATTTTCCATCTTACTTCTGAAAATATACATTGGGAAATTTTAACAGTGATTCCATTCGGAAAATAACCACAATACATATATAGCTATGATAAAATAAATTGATTATAATACAAACTTCTACCTAAAATACTATTGCAGGAGGTAATTGAGAATAATGAACCCAGCATATTTATTTTTACAAATATCTATCAGGTTTCTATTCCAAATTATTTTGAGATAGTTCTTGAAGGCACGTAGTTATGTCCCTTTCACTTAACCTTCTCATATCCTCCTGGACAGATGACACCAACAGACCATCAATGATTTGTACAGTGTCAATATATTTCCATTGTTGGACAATGACCAAGTTTCTGCAGCTCTGAGATAGGTAAACATGCTGACCATCAATTTAGGTTCCTACACAGAGCGTATTTCACCCCACAGAGACTGGCGCGCATTTACCATCAAAGAGATCCCAACTGTCAGAGATGTAGGCAGGAGGAGGGTACTTTATGGCACATGGTCTGGTCCTGCCCCAAACTTCACCCCTTCTGGTCAGCAGTGGCCTCCACAATGAGCAGGGTCATAGGCTCACACTTGCCGGTTGATCCTCAGGTACTACTGCTTAGTCATTTGGAGGAAGTGGAGGGAGATAGATATAGTAAATTGTGTCTAACCTTTGCACTATACTATGCCAGGCGTGAAATCTTATTGCGATGGAAACTAGTGGAGCCTCCTACTCTGGCCTCGTGGAGAAGGTCGGTGAATATGGCACTTTCTCTTTATAGACTGACATATGAAAGTAGACAATGCCCAGGAAAGTTTAATAAAATCTGGTCCTCTTGGGTTGATGCCTCCGGGGATTCTGAACCCCCATCCCCATAACCAAGAAGTGAAACATTTTAGAGGACATCCTACATCTCATGTTCATTTTTCTGATGCTCGGCCCCCCCCCCTCATCCCCTTCCTTCCCCCTCCCTTGGTCCCCCCCCTCTTCCCCCGTCCCCCCCCTTCCCCGCCATTCCTACTAGGTTTGACTGCATATTGGTTGACTACTTTATTCCACCTGAAGAGGTTATTACAATTTAATGCCATAAGAAGCATTGCTAGGTGTAATTTCTGACGTTTGCATAACTGACATGTCTGCTAAATAGTGGCTTTTGATTGAAGGCAGATCCTGTTGTCACTTTTCTCATCGCATTGACTGTACTAATTTATTGTATTGTAATGCTGATTTGTTCAATAAAATCTTCTGTTAAAAAAAAAAAAAAACATGCTGACCATGTCCATCTGAAATCCAGGTATTTCCATTAAGAAATCATATTTTATCATTTAAAATCGGAGAAACCCTGACACCTATAAAAAGGGAAAAAGGGCTAAACATTTTGGAAGTTATTCTCTTTCTGGTATGAATCATAGCAAATAAAAATGCCAGAACAGAACAAAATCCCCCAAATTAGCTTTTTTTGGAAAGTAGACACCTAAAACGATCATCAGTTTTCCAAATGAAGAAACACGCTGGTCTTCAGGTGAATAAAACACGGAGCTTGGTAATTGTGTGCTAGAGACATTATTGTCCAGGCCATACACAGAAGAAGGATGGAGATAAAAGGGTTGATGTTGATGTGTGGTATTTAGATCAGATGTGTAGGAGAGGAGGGGTTAGTGAAAGAGTTAAAAAGACTAGCCGTCAGCTCTCTCCATTCTTGCATCCAAGCCACAGTCTCTGTCTGCCTGCACTGCCTCTCCTCTCTCCTCAAACGGGATTGAATGTTCTGGTTATTTTGGAAAGGTGTATTTGAAAAAATATTTTCAGTTTAGACTTAGGTGTTATTCAGTTTAGGGAGTACTCACAAAGTAATAAATACCAAGACCATAATTGTGTGTAGATGTGAGCTTCTAATGTTTTACCTATAATGGTAGAAACAATAGAGGATATAATTACAAAGCAATGTGACTTTTCATCAAACATTCTCTGGTAGTGAATCCATCACTGTCATTAAATACACTTGCATCTGGAAGGTTTACCTGCAGTGAATGTTTGCTGAATGTCAGACTTGCTGCTTTAAAAATATGCCCCTTGGGGTTTCATTGCAGAACCAATTGTTTTCTGAGGTTAATTAGAGGAATAATTGATGTTCTGAATGTTTACAGAAGCCACCCCCAAATATGAACTACTCATGTTCTAAAACAAAACAAAACATCAACAACAACCATTGAACAAAAAATTGACTCCAATCTGTCTTCAGAGACCTAATTTTCTGCCATATTACTTTGCTATTGATTTTTTTACATTAAATTCAATATGTGCATACCAGTACCAGTGCTGTTTAGTCTGCATAGGCTTTATATTTTGGGAAAAGAAGTAGAGCTTTTGAAACAGCTGATGGAGCAAATTATGAAGGCTAAAATATTTTTCCACAGAGCAGCCCAGATCCTCCTCTTCAGTGCTCCTGGCCCCTCCCTCCTGTTAAGTGCCCCCACAGCAAGCAGCTTGCTATGGGGGCACCTGAGCCAAGCCACACCTCCCTGTGTCCATTCAGACACAGAGCCCCACCCCCTTTCTCTCCACATTGGCTGACTGACTTTGATTTGACAGCAGTGGGAGCCAATGGGACCGTGCTGCTGTCTCAGCCAGTGAGGATGGGAGTCCCGGGCAGCCGAGACACTCCTACAACATCACTGGATCTAGATGGGGCTCAGGTAAGTATTAGAGGGGCTGAGGGGGGCTGCTGCACACAGAAGGCATTTTATCTAAGTGCAAAGAATGCATTAAGATAGAAAAAAACCTTCTGCCTTTACAATCACTTTAATATTAAGTGGGATTATAGTTTAAACATTTTGTAATATATACTGTACCTGAAGCGGCATGTAGGGAGATATGTGAGATGGGAGCTCCTCCGTCACTTCACACATCCTGTATTCTTCTCCTGCAGCAAAACCTACTCATAGATAATAGATACAAGCTGCTTGCAATGGATATGTTCACTGAACTGGTTGTCCAGGAGGTAACTGCAAAGCTTGCAGAAAAAGATGGCAGAACATTAGTCTCTGAGGACCATGAGTGATAGCCTCCTTTGCCGTACCTAACCACCATAAACACCACAAAGGTAATAGAGACAACATCTATGTGTCGATTTACTTTGTCCGCTAGAATAGAAGAGGTGATATCCTAAGATCTCTACTCTATCAGGAATTTTTATCAGCTATGGAATATATTTGCCAAGGTCGAGGACCATTTAAACCATGTCAATCACTATATAGCAGTAACAGCATCAAGAAGACATTAAGAAAAGGTCACAGTCACAGAAATCTTTTTTTTGCGGGACTCCCTAAAAAAGCCAAAGGTAATGACTACACCAACTTTTTTGTAGACCTGCTGATCAAAAACTACAACAACAAAAAAATGTACTATACTTTTGGAGTTGAAAGGGACAAGGGTTATCAACAAATTTGGCAACGTTATTAGTATAAAATAACATGATGAAAATCTCAAACCTTACCTGTAGACTTGTTTTTCACTCACTTCAGGACAAAGATCCCATCAGCCTAATTAAATATTTGGGATATGTAATATCTATAGATCAGACTCATGTTTTAATACTTAAACCCAGGTTCGATCAAAACTCTCACTAGGAGTGATGGGTCATATAGGACTAATGAAAATGACTTTCCTCCTTGAGATTCTTTATATTTTCTGGCATTCACCTGTATGTTGATCATTCCCTCAAAAAATTGTTCCTTATTTAGATATAATGTAGCTGTCTTAGAAAACGTGGTTGATGGTGTTGAACACACAAGCATCCATCATTAGGGCTGAAATATAACAAATTTTGTCTAAACACCATTACCATGTGTCAGGGGCATGTCAGCAGTCGTCGGGTGAATCTGCGTGCACGTAGGTCCTCAAGGATTATTTCTAAGCGTATTCAGCCAAAATCCCCACCAGGGGGCGCCGGCGCGCTCCCGCGAATGCCCGTACGCGCGTTCGCGGGTGCGCGCGCGCGCCCGTTCGCGCTAGCGCCGTTTGGCGCCAAGAGGCCTTTAAAAGGGTGACAGGTGCTCATGTTAGCTGCTGTTCGTCTGCAGCTCTGCACCTGAAAGTTCCTGTATCTGCCTGCTTGTTGTTTGATATTGACCCGGCTACGTCTGACCACTCTCCAGTCTCCTATCCGACCCGGCTTGTCTGACCTTGTTTTCTCTGCTACCCGTTGCCGAACTCCTGCCTGTCTGACTACCCTTGGATCATCCCTCCTGCTTATATCCTGCCTGATCTCCTGCCAAATACGGACTGTCTGACCTTGTTTGCCTGTGTCCTGTAACGCTGCTTCCAGCCTGCCTGTTGCATCCAGCTGCTGTCTCTGCATCCGGCTACCAGCCCACCTACCGGCCTGCACCAGTTACCTGCATCCACAGCTCAGCCATCCCTGAGGGACATCATCCCAGTTCCGGTGTCTGCTTCTGCTGGAACCCGCATCAGGCCCTCCTACCCACTGTGCTCAGGAGACCACTGTTCCCACTTCCAGCGGCTCCTGAACCAGCGCTTAAGAGAGGTCTCCTTCTACCAGTCAGGCTCTACTACCAGGTACCTTACACCATGTGTACTTTTTCTTTAATTTTGGTGTCCTTTGTGCATTTCTTTTAGATCTGTGCAGTAATCCAGCATAAAAACAAAATTGATAGGTAGATTGACTTTTGCACAACCACAGTGCCCATTAATGGATCATTGGCTAGTTCCTGCTGAACCTGCTAAATTCCAATCCATGTATGGCTAGCTTTACTGTTAGCATTCTGTTATATTATATTGTGATTATTAGTTCTGCTACTAGATGGCAGTGTTATGGTAATATTATATTTAATGTCTGTTTAAAGTAAGTTCCTGCTAGTAAAACAAGAAGGGCTCATTGATGTATGCAGCGTCATCTTTGACTGAAAATGTTCAATTTTTCAATAGGTTTTCAAATTAGGTTTTCAACTTAGTATCAAGCATGTCTCTTTATTAATGTTTATATTTCTGTCACAACACCCAGCTTAGTGTAAATCCATTGCCTTTATTTTATATAACAAAATATTTTGCAGCATCAAAGTTCTATATATTGTGCTGAATTAATTAAAATTACTTAAAATGCACCTACACAAAAAAGCTAGAAAAAACTAATTGCATATGCGAACTATTGTTATAATTGCAAGTAAACATATATTTCTTCATTAGAATGAAAGAAAATAATGAATTACACAATACAGTAATAAAGTAGAAGAGTATGACTCATTCAAAGTTATTTTCAGAACTTCAGGTAAATAAATTAAAAACTGAAAAATAATAAGATTTTAAGTGTATAGCTATACATTTTCTTTTGCCCTCTTGAGAGCATGCACATGCAGCTTTTTATTTGTATATTTAGTTCTTGTTTTATGAGAAATTGATAGATACACTGGTTTGTGAGGGGGCTTGGCACACGATGTGGGGACCCTCTTGGACAAGCCTGCTAAAGCCCTGGGAACATGGGCACAGGGCAGCGGTCATGCAGAGAGCAGCATTTAGGCGGCAACTCAAAAGCGAGCCGTGCACAGTTCCACTTGGTAGACTCAGTCTACCATGTTAAGTACCGACCTTTTGCTGGCTGGCTGCTATTACATTCACACCACTTCACTTCACAGTTAAGCACTTTTCCCATGTCACTGTATAACTTTCCCCACAAATGCAGTAATTCTGAGGGGACACCGCAGGGCCTGTGTCCCGCACACCAGCACAGCCTTACTTGTCATCTCACTCCCAGTGACAATGTGCATTCTGGCCATTTTCTCTGCACAGACCTCTGTTGCTTATGATCTTTAACACTTTACTTGGATCCCTTCCTTACTGATTCTTGCTTCCATACCTCCAGACTAGGTCGCTGAGTCCCCAGTGCTGCGATATAGTTCGCGAGTATGGGTTACTGATCACTAGGGAGGGGGTCAAGCTCACCGACCCCTTACTACCGTGTTGACCGTCTCCCATGTCAGGTACCAACCTTCCACTGGCTGGCTGCTTTCACATTCACGCCACTTCACCCGATACCCATAGCAACGGCAATATAGCTGCATCTCCTGTTAACTTCTCTGCATGATTAACCCTTCATTGGTGGCTTTCTTGTACTTCCTCTTCATCCCCTTGTTATACAAGCCCTGTTCATGATACACCCTGCATGCATCCCTTTTGAATAACTTCAGACCAGGCATTAAACGGTTATCAGTGCCTTTACTAAATCCCTGAGGGTCTACTTAGACATTGCCCGTAGTGATGAGTGAAGGTTGGATCTTTATCTTCCTAGACAGATCCTGAAATGAGATTGGTAAGTCCATGTAAGCCAATTTTGGTATCCATTTTATTGCTGCTTTTAAATGTATGTGTGCCTTTTTTCCTCTTTCTCCCAATAGGGGGCAATTGGCACTGATCTGCTGTGTTCAGTGTTTTTCCTGCTAGGGCTGTGTGTGCCTCCAGCTGTATGTGTGTGCTCTTTCTCTTTTCCCATCTAGGGGGCATTTACAATAAGCACACTGTGTACAGCCTGCTATTGTGCCTCTGCCTGTCTGTGAGAGTGGGGGGGCCTTACGCTCCTGCCACATTTTTTTTATCTGTTCAAAGCCTCCTTGTGGCTGTATGGTTGCCATCTTTCCGGGTGACATCTGCCACTCATGCGCAACTGTCCGATGGCATATACATAGGGAGGCGGAGCAATGGAGACCATTTTGTTGGAGGCAAACAGATCAGTGGTGGGTTCTCCTTTAGGTTGAGAGGGGGCTGTTTTGTCTATGCACAAGTCCTGTTACTCTTCTTTTTAGGCTGTTGTCTCCTAAAAAGTGGAATTGTGGGAGCTTACCAGGGGGTTAGCATGGGGCTGTTATATTACCAAAAAAAGACAATAGTAGCAAAAGTAAAATATATGAAAATAAAAGTGAAAGTACTGAACAGTTTGCCTCCTCTTTGGTGCCAGGAGTATCTGGTTCATTGTAGCATAAATCCAATTTGATGTATTAAAGCCATTGACCCTCAGATTAGCTTTCTTTCATGTGTTGTTTCAGTGGAATTCAGTACAGTGGCAACAGCATTTGTGGCCCCGGATAAAGGCGTCTGCAGAAATAATAGGACCAATCAAATAGTCTGATATTTTTCTATGATCACATGCTACAGTCTAATAACCCATATATTAATATGCAGCATTAAAATACGGAAAGTATGGTATGTGTCTAATCTGCCTCCTGCCCCTCATATTATAGGAGTAGTTAGTCTTTAGTCTACAGTTGGGTGAATACTTTGTATTAATGTAATTTCATCCGCTTAGGATTTATGAAACATGACTGGATATTGGCTATGCAGTGAGAAATAAACAGCCAATATAGCCTGTTTTCCACTGCTTGCTAAAATATTTGGGGCATGCATTAATGCATCTACTTTTGAGGTTTATAGTGCTATTATTAGGCCGATGGCTTGAGAAATATCTTCCTAATATGTTTAATTATTTAGGCCTGGATTGTTTCAGTAGTGCTGTAAACTGGAATGTTTTTTACACATTTTGTTACAATAATCATTAAAGGGTATATGGTTTTCCAGGCACTGCCTTGATATTGATATTTATGATGGCTATTTATTGACTAAGAGGTTTTGCATTAGCATTTTGCATAGCCATTTCAACTAATGATTGACCCCTCAGTTCTAGCTTTAGCTGAGCTGATAGAATTTATGATGGCCACCAGTAAAATAATAGATGTAACGTGGTCTGACCACTCAGCGGTTTGGACAGCTTGTGACTCCTTACAATGTTATTCAGGTCCGGCCCCTTGGAGATTGAATGACTCTTTACTCAGTAATCCCTCAATCTGTTTTGATATCGAACAAAAGATCACAGAGTATTTTGCTCAGAATGACCCTATGGACACTTCCGTAGTGAATACTTGGGCGGCACATAAAGCAACTATCAGGGGATATTTCATTCAGACGGCCTCAAGGCTGAAGAAAACCTCTGATTCAATAATCAGTCAAAAGGATCGCGAGCTGTCCAACCTGGTAACCCGACACAAAAATAATCCTGATCTGGATCTAAGGACTCAGATTGACTCGGCTAGATTGGACCTAAACCTTTGTTTAACAACCAGGGCAGAAAAAAACCTTCGATGGACACAGGCAAAATTTTATACCCAAACAGATAAACCGGGAACACTGTTAGCACGCAGACTGACTCCCAGGCCTCGTCGCAGGACAGTCCCAAAGATTAGACAGCCTGACGGGTCCCTTACACAAAATCCGCAAAAGATACTAGATCTTTTCCATTCTTATTTTACCTCCTTATATAAAGAGCCGGAGAATTTACAACCCGGTGCTATAGATGACTTCATTAAAGACCTGCCTCTCCCATCCCTCTCTGACTCACACAAGGAAATAATGGATGAGGCCATCACTTTAGAAGAGGTAATGTTGGCAATAAAACAAGCTCATGCCTCAAAAACTCTGGGTCCAGACGGGTTCTCCGCCTCTTACTATAAGAAATTTGCCCAAATATTAGCACCCCACTTATTGGAATTTTTCATGGCCCTGCGTGATGGGGCTCACTTGGGGGGAGATCTAAATAGAGCCAATATCTGCCTACTACCAAAGCCTGACAAAGACCACAGTGAGGTGGCAAATTATCGCCCTATATCACTTATTAATGTGGATCTGAAATTATTAACCAAAATCTACGCTAATAGACTTAATACCTTCCTAGCAAAATATGTCCATATAGATCAGGTGGGCTTTGTCCCGGGGCGACAGGCGGCAGATCAAATTCGCAGGGCCGTAGACATTATATCTTTGCTTCACTCGGATTGGGATGGCTTAGGAACCAGACGGGGAATGTTGTTGTCATTAGACCTTCATAAGGCCTTTGATTCCCTTTCTTGGCCTTTTTTGTTTCACATTTTGAGAAAATGGAATTTTGGATCTAAATTCCTTTCTCTATTATCTGTACTGTACTCTACCCCCTCAGCTAACATTGTAGCTTTTGGCCACAAATCAGATCTGCTACAAATTAGAACAGGAACCAGGCAAGGCTGCCCCCTTTCACCACTCTTATTCATAGTTGCTATAGAAACAGTGGCGATTGCCATCAGGTCTGATCCTAATATACATGGTGTATACAGTGGAGGCAGAGATCATAAGTGTGCATTATTTGCAGATGATCTTTTATTATTCATCACAGACCCTATTACGACCCTGCCTAACTTGGCTTCACTACTTTTTGACTTTGGAATGGTATCAGGCCTGAGGGTCAATCAGTCTAAATCAGAGGCAATGGATATTAATCTACCTATCTCAACCCTGACCTCTGTACGCGCTTCTTTTCCATTTCGGTGGTGCAAACAGGCCCTTCCCTACCTAGGTGTAAAACTCACCCCAGACATATCTACCCTATACAAGGCTAATTACGCCCCTCTTCTCTCTTCCACGATGGAGGACTTAAAGAATTGGCAAAACCATAGTCTTTCTTGGCTGGGCAGGATAAGTACCGTCAAAATGATAACCCTTCCTAGAATTCTTTATTATTTTAGGTCCCTTCCGATTTCAGTTCCTACAACATTTTTTAAAAAACTCCAATCATTAACTTTCAAATTCATCTGGAGCCGGGGAGGTTGCAGGGTGGCTCGATCTTCCTTGTATGTCTCAAAGGGACAGGGTGGATTAGGGGTACCACACTTTTTACGTTACTATAGAGCGGCCCAGTTGGCACAACTTTACCAAATTTATTCTACGTCCTATCGCCCTGATTGGGTTAACCTAGAGGCACAAGCGAGCTCTCCTCTCCCTATGGACCTTCTAATGTGGCTACCTTCTAAGGAACGCAGAGCCATTCTGAGCCCCTCTCTATCTCACTCACTGAACCTTTGGGATAGGATGTGCAAAATATACTCTCTTAGGTCGCCACATACTCCAGTTGCCCCCATTTTTGGGAACCCGCACTTTCCCCCGGGACAACACCCACAACAGTTTGCTTGGTGGATCAATAAAGGCTTGTACAAGATAGCACATTTTATAGATCAAAAGGGCATCAGAAAACCCTCCTATTTTCGAGACACTCTAGATATGCCCCCGACCGAGTCCTTTCGACTCTCCCAAATCACTTATTATTTACATTCACTATGCAGAGACCAGGGGGACATCACCACTAGAACGTCCTATGAAAATAAATGCCTAAGAGGGCCTGAAACGCGAGGTAGTATTTCAGAGTTATATGTTCTATTAACAGACCAAGGCTCTAAACTTCCCTACCAATTAGCTTGGGAGGCGGACCTGGGGGAGACGATTGATGAGGACACTTGGTCCAAGTGGTCAGCCATGGTACACAGGGGAATTCTGAACACTTCTCTAGTAGAGGCGAACTATAAGGTATTGTCACGATGGTATCTAGTTCCGACACGGATAACCAAAATCTACCCAGACGCATCGCCTCTCTGTTTCAGGAGGTGTGGCCAAGAGGGCACAATGCTCCACACCTGGTGGACATGTCCGAAGGTCAAGAGATTTTGGATAAGACTTTTTAATCTGGTTTATTCAGTGACTGGAGTGAACATACCTAAAAACGTTAAGACGGCATTATTCTCTGATCTCTCGAGCGAACTACCCAGGCATCTCAGATCCCTTATCTTCTTTATCCTCCTAGCAGCCAAGATAACCATAGCGCGAGCATGGAAAACTCCCCTGATAAATTTGGCATTAGTTAAAAACAAAATTTCTTGGATCATGATAAATGAAAAATTAACTAGTATTCTTCGCGACCAACAAGATAGATTTGAAAGGGTTTGGAACCCTTGGATTAGGTACCTCCAGTCGCCGTGAGGGGCGGGTCAGCGGCTTGGAGCGTGGAGATCGTTTGCACACTCTACTTCTTCTTCTCTTTTCTTTTCTTCCTCTTCTTTCTTTCCCCCTTCCCTCTTCTTTTCTTTCTACATACAAACAATTACTTTGTCCCCACAGTGGGGTTATCATACGCATGACATCGGGCTCTACAGTATATTAATCCTAGAGTATACCTAATACCTAAGTTTTCTGTTATAACCCCAAGTTGGGAAGTTGAACTGCATTACATGACAGTCCCTCTTCAGGGAATTTCACTGTAATATCTTCTACGTGTGTTAAGCGTCTTAGGTGCCTTAGCACAGTTATGTAATGAGCCATTCACGCTACTTTGAGATTCACTATCGTAATAATACTGATGACACAAAACCTGTATCAATGTGAACCCTGTTATCTGTTAAAATTTGATTTCAATAAAAACATTGGAAAAGAATTTATGATGGCCTCTTCACTAAGCTGATTGTTCAGTCTGAAAATTAGATTAGTGAATATAAATTTTGAGTATGACACCCCTTTCCCCAGACATCATGATCACCACAGGTTTACAAACATTTTAAACTACTTCAGCTCCTGTATCTTTATACCACTTATGAACCAGAGCAATTTCCACTATGGGTCTGTTTCTCAGGTGATAACTTTGTCATTACTTAAAGTGGTTGTAGAGGCAGAAGGTTTTTTTATCTTAATGCATTCTCTGCATTAAGATAAAAAGCCTTCTGTGTGCAGCAGACCCCCTAATACTTACCTGAGGTCCATCTACATCCAGCAATGTTTCAAGAGTGTCTTAGCTGCCCGGGGCTCTCCCCCTCATTGGCTGAGACAGCAGGGTGGCGCCATTGGCTCTCGCTGCTGTCAATCAAAGTCAGTCAGCCAATTAGGAGAGATTTTGTCGGGGCGGGCCTGGGTTCTAATCATATGCTTAAAAAAGAAAAAAAAAACATTAAAATCCATGCATCCGGAGATTATGGGCTAGGCATATGGAGATTATGGGGGGGGGAGCCCTGTGCCCCTTATGGAGCGGCAGCCACTGTACCAAAATAATACTTACACTGTTTTTTTAACAAAAAGATGCAGTTGTTTTTTTTTTGTTTTTTTTTTAACTTAATGCAAATAAAAATTATACATTTTATTTTTTTTATTTTATAGTTTGTCCAATGTATAAAAAAACTAAAATAATGCTTCTGGCACAAAACATGGCAAAGGTACTTGAAAATAAACAAAAGGCCTTGTTTTCACTTTTTTTAATGCAACACTGAAAAATATAACAAACAAAACAAATGATAGCAAACATACAATTAAAATATTAATGTTAAAAACCCAGATAAAATGATTAGCAGAAAAATATTAGCTAAGGGAAATGGGGAGTTAATTAGTTATAATTAGAGTTAAGTAAGAGTTAATAAGGGGCTAGATAGGAATACATTCTAATTAAAGCAAAAAGCTCAGACTCAACAGTGGGCAGGTCGGACCACGCGAAGTGCCTAGTGCATTCATACAGAGAGCAAGGGTCCTTTTCTTCAGCTTGCTAGCAGTGGAAAGGCTTTCTATTTAAGAAAACAAATTCTAAGAATTTCCAAAACTCTTGTTTTGATGCACCTGAAATGTATTTAGCTGATTTCAAGGGAAAGTTCAGTAGGACTTTAAAGAGGTTCTTTTGTGCACATGATTGCCAGGAAGGAGTAAAGCAAATTAAGTTGGGCTCATGTAATACTGTCTGATTGCTATATAAAATCCTACTGTTATCAGGAAAAAGTGGTCTTTCTACCCTAATTAAACTTTTGAAGACTACACTCCTAGACGAAAATAGCACATTTCTTTAGTACTATAAAAGCATTTGCTGTTATGTCCAATCTTATAGGTTCTATATTTAGTTCTTTAGGGCCGATCTGTGTCAAATAGTGCTACAAGCACTGCCATATGACAGAAATAGAACCCTACCTTCTGGCTAATTCTGTATACACAAAAGCTCTCTATCCATTATCCCTATTGAACTTTTCATCTCAATCCTTTTAAGTATTTTTTGCATATTGCTTTACTATTTCATGTGAGCAAAAATGCCTTCATTAAGGAATACAGAGACTATCAAGAAACTCTAAATACTGTATTTTTAAACTGGAAAATGGAACACAACAACACACCTATAAATCATGTTCTGTCAGTGTTTTTTTTTGTTTCACAAAAGTTTTTATTGATTGAACAAGTAATCACATAGTGTTTTTTAAGAAAATTATAAACTAGTGTACATTCACATCAGTCCCTGCCTTCAAGGAGCTTTCAATCTAAGGTCCCTAATGCCGCGTACACACGAGCGGACTTTACAGCAAACTTGGTACTGCGGACCAGAGTACGCCGGACAATCCAATCGTGTGTAGGCTCCCGCAGACTTATTTTCCCAAAAGTCCGACGGGCCTAGAAATGAAACATGTTTCAAATCTTTCCTTTGTAACTCCACCGGACTCAGTTCCTGACGGAAAGCCCGTTCGTCTGTATGCTGGTCCGACAGACCAGATACGACGCATGGGCAGGGTACTGCATCTCGAGCTCGCTGCAATAGGAAAAACAAATGTTCCTATTGCGGTGAATGCGGGGCATACCAGGCCCTTAGGTCTGGTATGGATTTTAAGGGGAACCCCCTACACCGAAAAAACGGCGTGGGGTCCCCACCAAAATCCATACCAGACCCCGATCCAAGCGCGCAGCCCGGCCGGTCAGGAAAGGGGGTGGGGAGAAGTGAGGGCCCCCCTCTCCTGAACCGTACCAGGCCGCATGCCCTCAACATGGGGGTGGGTGCTTTGGGGAAGGGGGGCGCCCTGCGGCCCCCCACCCCAAAGCACCTTGTCCCCATGTTGATGAGGACAAGGGCCTCTTCCCGACAACCCTGGCCATTGGTTGTCGGGGTCTGCGGGCGGGGGGCTTATCGGAATCTGGGAGCCCCCTTAAATAAGAGGGCCCCCAGATCCTGGCCCCCCACCCTATGTGAATGAGTATGGGGTAAATGGAACCCCTACCCATTCACCTAGGGAAAAAGTGTCAATAAAAAAACACACTACACAGGTTTTTAAAGTAATTTATTACACAGCTCCGGGGGTCTTCTTACGGCTTCGGGGGTCTTCTTCTGACTTCGGGGGTCTCTCCGGTTCCTCTCCCGTTGTTTGACCTCTTCTGCACGCTCTCCGGGTCTTCTGCCGGGCTCCTCCGCTATCTTCTGCTCTTTTGCCGCTCTTTTGCTAGCAGTGGCCCGGCCTTCTGCCTTCTTGTCTTCCTCCCTCTTCTCTTCTTGCGATGTTGACATGACGCTTTCTCTGGCTGGAATGCTCTCTGAGCGCTCCGATGTGACTTATATAGGCGGTGACCCTGCCCCCTTATGCCATCACAGTCTCTGGTGAAAATAAATTTACTCAAAAGACACCGCGCTTACTCTATCAAAGCAGCTCACACACAAAGTAAGGAAATTTGTAAACAGTATGGGTATATATAGTGTAGCGCTAGTATTAAATCGCAAAAAGGTTAAAAATCACATGAAGCATAATATCCAACTTATTACTTGGACCACCATAGATTTGAAAATGGTGCCAAGAAGGATTTAAATGAATATCTATTCGCCTCGAAGAAATCTGAAGACCAATAAAGAATCAGAATCCGATGGTAGTGTCTGTACACCCAGAAAACGAGGTCCAGACCAAACGAGGTCCAGACCAAAGAGAGGATGTCGGGGAGGCAGGAAACTACAGAGGAGAAAAGAGAAAAAAAGTGTAGCAGGGCAAGGTATATTCAATTTAAGTACCCAGCCACTATCCCAGGGAGAAATATCAGTACTAGACAAAGGTTTGAAATATGCCCCACCAAATAAATTAAACAAATTCCATACGTATATAGATGTTCATAAATATATACGCAAAATTAATATACAGAGATATCTTGTTACCAACCCTATGAGGACGGATTATCCAGCAGCTACTTCAGGGACTGTGCACTCCGGACTTTCTAATCCTTCTCTATTTACCCCTCCTGTCCCTATGGCACCTGCTGTTAAGATCTTTAGAGATCTGGTATTGGATGATCTTGCAAAATTACCTGAGAAACGCATAAGACACCCCCCAATATCAAAAAAGGGGTTGCAGTCTTTGTGCACACGGAAAAATATAGTTGTCCGCCCGGCAGACAAAGGAGGGGGTATAGTGATCCTAGATAAAGATAAGTACGAGGAGGAAATGTACCGGATCTTGAACGAACCAGGCACTTACACTGAACTTGCCAATAATCCCACTAACACATATAAAAAACAACTTTTGAAACTGGTAAATAAGGGATACAATCGTGGAATTTTAAACAAAAAAGAAAAAGCATTCATGATACCTAAAGCACCTAGAATTCCCACTATTTACTTTTTGCCAAAGATCCACAAGAATCCGACCTGCCCTCCAGGTAGACCCATCGTGAGTGGCATCAACTCCATCACCTCACGAATTGGCAAATATATTGACTTTTATTTGCAACCTATAGTTAAAAAAACACCTTCCTTTTTGAAGGACACGGGCTCCACAATCAAACTTCTGGAGAGCGTTAATATACGGGATGGCTACATCTTAGCTACAGCAGATGTAGCATCTCTGTATACATGCATACCACATCAAAGAGGTATAGAAGCAGTCAGACACTTTTTAAATCAAGAGCAGTCCTTAGCATCCTTTCAGAGTGATTACGTGATAGAGCTTCTAGAATTCGCAACGGAACACAACTACTTTTGGTTTAACCACCGCTACTATCTTCAACAGCGCGGTGTAGCCATGGGAGCAAAGTTTGCTCCAAGCCTTGCGAACCTCTTCATGGCTAAGTGGGAGGAGGATGTCGTCTATGCCCACCACACCACATCATTGGTGCTGTGGGCAAGATACATAGACGACATCCTCCTCCTATGGAGTGGTACTTTTGAAACTCTAGCTGATTTTTTTGAAGATCTGAACTCGAATAACAGAGGCATCTCTCTTACCTATGAAGCCAGCAAAACGGGGATACATTTTTTAGATTTAGAGATCAAAATTGTGGATGGTCAATTTAAGTTTAACACCTACTTTAAATCAACGGACCGGAACAGTTTTATCCCCAGAGATAGTTGTCATCGCAGCTCCTGGCTCAATGCTGTCCCTCGGAGCCAATTTTTAAGGCTTTGTAGGAATTGTACTGATGTAGACACATTTATTTCACAAGCTGAGGTTTTAAAACAGAGATTTTTGGACAAAGGGTACAATCAAGCAGATCTTGATACCGAGCTTCAAAGAGTGACCAATGTAGATAGAAATACTCTTCTATTAACCAAACAAGAAAGAGATCCAGATACCACTTATAAATGGGCATTGTCCACTACATACTCAATACAACATAAACAAATCAAGAGTATCATAAGAAAACATTGGGGAGTATTAAGACAAGACAACGTCTTGGGAAAGATAGTGCCGGAACAAGCTAGGATCATCTTTAGAGGAGCACCATCCCTACAGGGACAAGTAGCACCCAATATTATTAACCCTCCAGTACGTCCATCCTTTTTTCATGATTGGACAGGGTTTTATCCCTGCAAAAAGTGTGTTGTGTGTCGACACAACATACCAATAAGAAGAAATTTACTTCGACAGTTACAGGGAAGAGATACACTGTAAAACCCTTCTGTACATGCAATACTAGATATGTCGTTTACTTAATTGTTTGCCCATGCGGCAAACAATATGTGGGTCGAACAACTAGGACCTTCACGAAAAGAGTGAGTGAACATATTAGTCTCATCAAAAGCCGAGACTCAAAACATAGCGTCCCGAGACACTATAAAGAGGTTCATAATAGTGATCCCACTGGCTCACTATTTATGATAATCGACAAATACACCCCCCCATGGAGAGGCGGGGCTTTAACTAGAGGCGTTTCTCGTTTAGAAATGTTCTGGATCCATGAGTTACGGTCCCTTCATCCAAGGGGTATGAATGTGGATCTAGACATTAACGCCTTCATTAATGAATCGTAGAATGGACACGATTACATCTGGTTCTAGAGATTAATGCCTTCATTAATGAAGTTCAAAATCAGACTAAATTTTTATATATAGGGAAATAGGTATTACCTAATTATTTGAAACATCCTTACTAATGAATTTTAAGGCTTGATAGTTGGTGGGAGTAGATATATTCACTTAAATGACTATACACTACACGTATGAATATGTATGTGTATTTATGTCTAGGTTACTTTTGGATGTATATTTTTCACATTTTATCTTTGGATGTATATTTTTCATATTTTTTGGGTGTAATTAATTTTGTAATACGGACCCCCTACTGAGAATCCGTCTTGGACCTACACCCTTTTTGCGATCTCACAACCTATAAGATTTTTATATCTACATATTTTTACACAAGATTTATGAATAAAGAGTCTGGGAGATGGTTTACATCTAATATTATTCCATCGGTTTAAAATCCCAGCTCTTTTCTTTTAATTCACATTGCACATAAAACACACAGTCATATCAGTCACACCCACATGTGGGTGATAACTCACATATACATACACTGATATCAACACTCCAGTGTAACGTATACATCTGCTATGAATAATGCGTATACATCACCACTTGTCATCTTAAGATTTTATTTATTTTTCTGCACTTTTATTTAATTATTTGATTGCTACACTTTCACAATTTAGTAGGAGTAGTCCTATAGCAAAAGTTTTTTTTAACACTTTTAATAAAACATTGAATTATAGTTTATGTACAGCTGTCTATCACCACAATACACATTATGTACTGTATAAGTAGAACGTCATTTCCTAAACAGTGGTTGTGTCGATAGAGCGGACCGCTAATGACAACATTGCGCCCTCCGCTACACTGAGACGTGGTACGCATGCGTCGAAGAGCGGACCGCTAATGACGACATCGCGCCATGCCTTCCGCTGCACTGAGGCGTGGTACGCATACGGCGAACGGCCGCCTAGCTTGCGCTCCACATGGGCGGAAGCCGAGGCCAAACACGTCACGGAGAGCGGACATCCGGTTCTACCCACTTCCTGAGGGAGATCCGGATGTCTTTTCTTAAATTATATCATTATTTTTACCTTCACACAACATCATTGTTATCTACTGTTTACAGGACTCAGTAACCTGACAATAAATGGGCATATATTTTCCCTATTTTGTTTATAAGGGAAGGTTGGAACGCATAGAAGCCATTGGAAAGAGGCTTGGAACGCACGCGGGGCCGCCATTTTGGCGATACCCGGAAGTGCAAGTAAACAAGTGGCACATGCCGGATTCTCATCAAAGGGGGTCTTGGTAGATATATAAGTGAGTATGGCAGCGGTGGTAAGGTACCCCAGATGAAGTCTAATGAGACGAAACGCATCGGGAGACTCCACTGCCTGCCATCAGTTTTATTTTAAGCGCTTTTTACCATGGAACATGTAAGTTTTTTACCACAATAAATTTTATCTCTCAAAAATGGTATTATACTATGTGGCCCCTTTTTTACTTTCTATGAGCCACTACGAAATCTGGTTATACAAGAAAGAAATTTGTTGGGAGCCTTGGATACAGCATCCGGATTCCGTATTGGTCCATCGCGATACCTCACTTTACTGCCCGGTGGCAACACAAGCATTTCTGACTCAGGGGATATATGTCTCTGTGAGTCCAACGGTTCCGGTAAGCCTGCATTGCTTCCATAGGGGGGACTTCATCATTGTATAACATCTCCTCTTAACCTATGTGGCGTATAGACATCATCACCTATTTTGGACTTTTTATTATATTTTCAGCTTCTATATAAATAGATACTTACCGATATTCTTTCCAGTATTACTTAGAACATATGGTGCTATGAACTAAATAGTTGTATGCATTTATTTTTCTTGATCCTTTTTATTGTTCATTGCCTCTTTCAATTTAGCTATGGGGTGTACAGACACTACCATCGGATTCTGATTCTTTATTGGTCTTCAGATTTCTTTGAGGCGAATAGATATTCATTTAAATCCTTCTTGGCACCATTTTCAAATCTATGGTGGTCCAAGTAATAAGTTGGATATTATGCTTCATGTGATTTTTAACCTTTTTGCGATTTAATACTAGCGCTACACTATATATACCCATCACAGTCTCTGGGCATGCTGGGACTGTGATGTTTTAGGGGGGCGTGGTCAACATCACCCGGTGACCCCACCCCCTTATGCTGTCACAGTCCCAGCATGCCCACGGACTGTGACGGCATAAGGGGGCGGGGTCACCGCCTATATAAGTCACATCGGAGCGCTCAGAGAGCATTCCAGCCAGAGAGAGCGTTGTGTCAACATCGCAAGAAGAGAAGAGGGAGGAAGACAAGAAGGCAGAAGTCAGAAGACCGGGTCACCGCTAGCAAAAGAGCGGCAAAAGAGCAGAAGATAGCGGAGGAGCCCAGCAGAAGACCCAGAGAGCGCAGAGAAGAGGTCAAACAACGGGAGAAGAGGCTGGAGACAGCGGAGAAGAGCCGGAGAGACCCCCGAAGTCAGGAGACCCCTGAAGTCAGAAGAAGACCCTCGAAGCCGGAAGAAGACCCCCAGAGCTGTCTAATAAATTACTTTAAAAACCTGTGTAGTGTGTTTTTTTTATTGACAGTTTTTCCTTAGGTGGATGGGTAGGAGTACCATGTACCCCATACTCACTCACATAGGGTGGGGGGCTGGGATCTGGGGGCCCTCTTATTTAAGGGGGCTCCCGGATTCCGATAAGCCCCCCGATCGCAGACCCCGACAACCAACGGCCAGGGTTGTCAGGAAGAGGCCCTTGTCCTCATCAACATGGGGACAAGGTGGTTTGGGGTGGGGGGGCTGCAGGGGGCCCCCCTCCCCCAAAGCACCCACCCCCCATGTTGAGGGCATGCGGCCTGGTGCGGTTCAGGGGGTGGGCGCTCGCTCGTCCCCACCCCCTTTCCTGACTGGCCGGGCTGCGTGCTTGGATCGGGGTCTAGTATGGATTTTGGGGGGGACCCCACGCCGTTTTTTCACCGTAGGGGGTTCGTCTTAAAATCCATACCAGACCTAAGGGCCTGGTATACCATGGTATACCGCAAGGTGCCAATCTCGCCGATAAAAGCGACAAGATTAACTTCCTTTTCTAGTCCCGTCGTACCCGAGTCACGTTCAAAATGAACGGACTTGTCCATGTGTGAGCAAGTCCGTTCATTCGGAAAGTCCGCCGTAACTCTGGCAAAAGTTCGTCTGGAAGACTGGCAGACCTAGTCTGCCGGAAAGTCTGGTCGTGTGTAGGCAAGTCCGTCCATTCAGAAAGTTCCGGTGGGAAGAACATCGGACCTAGTTTCCCAGAAAGTCTGGTCGTGTGTATGCGGCATAAGTCATATACTAAGGACAATTTAGACAGGAACCAGTTAGCCTACCAGCATGTTTTTGGAGTGTGGGGTGTACCCAGAGTACACCTACACAGGCACAGGAAGAGCATGCAAATACCAGACAGGTAGTGTTTTGATTGGGACTTGAACCAACAACTCTAGTGCTGCCAGACAGAGGTGCTAACCACTAACATCAAAAACAAACAAAAATTCCTAGATCATTTACCAGCTAGCCTGCAACAAAACCAAATTGGCTCCTCTAACAGTTCACATTAAAAACAAGGGGTTTAGTCACACATTTGCAAACATATTTGTAAGCCACGGTGGCCACGTTAAGGCACCCCAGTTTACTGTGGTCCTAACTCTAAAATTTTGAGTGTCTCCAAGTTGGAGCAGTTGGATAGATTAAGTGCAGGTGTGCCTAAAGAGAGCCCACCCTTCCTTATAGGTACAGTGCATCCAGAAAGTATTCACAGCACTTCACCTTTTCCACATTTTCTATTACAGCCTTATATTAAAAAGCGAAAGAGTCACATTACATAAGTATTTACAGCCTTTGCCATAACACTCAAAATTGAGCTTAGGTGCATGCTGTTTCCACTGATCATCCTTGAGATATTTCTACAACTTGATTGGAGTCAACCTGTGGTAAATTCAGTTGATTGGACATGATTTGGAAAGGCACACACCTGTCTATATAAGGTCCCACAGTTAACCGTGCATGTCAGAGCACAAACCAAGCCATGAAGTCCAAGGAATTGTCTGTAGACCTCCGAGACAGGATTGTATCGAGGCACAGATCTGGGGAAGGGTACAGAAAAATTTCTGCAGCATTGAAGGTCCCAATGAGTACAGTGGCCTCCAACCAGGCACCGTTCATCACATTGGCAATACCATCTCTACAGTGAAGCATGGTGGTGGCAGCATCATGCTATGGGATGGTTTTCAACTGCAGGAACTTGGAGACTAGTCAGGATTGAGGGAAAGATGAATGCAGCAATATACAGAGACATCCTTAATGAAAACCTGCTTCAGAGCGCTCTGGACCTCAGACTGGGGTGAAGGTTCATCTTCAAACAGAACAATGACCCTAAGCACACAGCTAAGATTACAAAGGAGTCACTATGGGACAATTCTGTGAATGTCCTTGAGTGGCCTGGCCAGAGCCCAGACTTAAACCCGATTGAACATCTCTGGAGAGATCTGAAAATGGCTGTGCACTGACGCCATCCAACCTGATGGAGCTTTAGAGGTCCTGCAAAGAAGAATGTGAGAAGCTGCCAAAAAATAGGTGTGCTAAGCTTTTAGCATCATACTCAAATAGACTTGAGGCTGTAATTGGTGCCAAAGGTTCTTCAACAAAGTATTGAGCAAAGGCTGTGAATCCTTACAGTATCTCACAAAAGTGAGTACACCCCTCACATGTTTGTAAATATTTTATTATATATTTTCATGTGACAACACTGAAGAAATGATACTTTGCTACACTGTAAAGTAGTGAGTGTACAGCTTGTATAACAGTGTAAATTTGCTTTCCCCTCAAAATAACTCAACACACAGCCATTATTGTCTAAACTGCTGGAAACAAAAGTGAGTACACCCATAAGTGAAAATGTCCAAATTGGGCCAAATTAGCCATTTCTCCTCCTGGTGTCATGTGACTCATTCGTATTACAAGGTCTCAGGTGTGAATGAGGAGCAGGTGTGTTAAATTTAGTGTTATTGCTCTCACTCTCTCATACTGGTCACTGGAAGTTCAACATGGCACCTTATGGCAAAGAACTCTGAGGATCTGAAAAAAAGAACTGTTGCTCTACATAAAGATGGCCTAGGCTATAAGAAGATTGCCAAGACCCTGAGCTGCAGCATGGTAGCCAAGACCATACAGCAGTTTACTGGGACAGGTTCCACTCAGAACAGACCTCTCCATGGTCGACCAAAGAAGTTGAGTGCACGTGCTCAGCGTCATATCCAGAGGTTGTCTTTGGAAAATAGCCGTATGAGTGCTGCCAGCATTGCTGCAGAGGTTGAAGGTGTTGGGGGTCAGCCTGTCAGTGCTCAGATCATATGCCACACACTGCATCAAATTGGTCTGCATGGCTGTCATCCCAGAAGGAAGCATCTTCTAAAGATGATGTACAAGGAAGCCCGCAAACAGTTTGCTGAAGACAAGCAGACTAAGGGCATGGATCACTGGAACCATGTCCCGTGGTCTGATGAGACCAAGGTAAACTTATTTGGTTCAGATGGTGTCAAGTGTGTGTGGCGGCAACCAGGTGAGGAGTACAAAGGCAAGTGTGTCGTGTGTCTTGCTTACAGTCAAGCATGGTGGTGGAAGTGTCATGGTCTGGGGCTGCATGAGTGCTGTCGGCACTGGGGAGCCACAGGTAATTGAGGGAACCATGAATGCCAACATGTACTGTGACATACTGAAGCAGAGCATGGTCCCCTCCCTTCAGAGGCTGGGCTGCAGGACAGTATTCCAACATAATAACGACCTCAAACACACCTCCAAGACGACCACTGCCTTACTAAAAAGAAGCTAAGGATAAAGGTGATGGACTGGCCAAGCATGTCTCCAGACCTAAACCCTATTGAGCATCTGTGGGGCATCCTCAAATGGAAGGTGGAGGAGCGCAAGGTCTTTAACATCCAGCAGCTCCATGATGTCATCATGGAGGAGTAGTAGAGGACTCCAGTGGCAAGCTGTGAAGCTCTGGTGGACTCCATGCCCAAGAGGGTTTAGGCAGTGCTGGAAAATAATGGTGGCCACACAAAATATTGACACTTTGGGCCCAATTTGGACATTTTCATTTAGGGGTGTACTCACTTTTGTTGCCAGCGGTTTAGACATTAATGGCTGTGTGTTGAGTTATTTTGAGGGGACAGCAAATTTACACTGTTATACAAGCTGTACACTCACTACTTTACATTGTAGCAAAGTGTCATTTATTCAGTGTTGTCACATGAAAATTTCGAAAAAAAATTTGAGGGGTGTACTCACTTTTGTAAGATACTGTATGCACATGTGATTATTTTCGTTTTTCTATTTTTAATAAATTTGCAAACAAACTTCTTTCACGTTGTCATTATGGGGTATTGTTTGTAGAATTATGAGGAAAATAATGAGTTTAATCTATTTTGGAATAAGGCTGTAACATAACAAAATGTGGAAAAAGTGAAGCGCTGTAAATACTTCCGGATGCACTGTAAGGGAATGCACAGGACGCCCAGCAAGGGTACAATGGGCAGCTGTATCATGTGCGTACCTTCACAAATTCACAAACTACAAACAAATGGCAACCTCTACAACTTATAACTAATTAAGGAGCACATGGAAGGGCAACACACATCAAAAACAAACAAAATTTACCAGCTCACTTACCAGCTAGCTTGCAACAAAACCAAAAATGTGCTGCCCAATCTAGCAATAGGTTTGTAGTGCTGGCCTGGTTTTGATAGAGGTTGTTTAGATTTATGGTAGGTCCTCATATTACATACTTTTGGTAAATATAAAGTTAATATATTGAGATTGTACAATCAGATTGTAACATACTGATCAACACTTCCATCACAAATAAATATAAACGCATAAAAACAATACGTATATTCCTTATTTAGGATTTAAATGCCTGAAAATGAGGTGGGGCTTCATGTTTCTATTCAAAGGTTTGGGAAATCTGAGCCATCAAACAAATATGTAAACCGCATTTTTTGGCAATGACTCTGTACAGAGCATGTCACAGCTCTGTTTGACAGAATTTCCATTTTAAATACACAGAGGTTGTAAAAGGGATGTGTGACAAGCTAGTTATATATATAAAATCAAAGTAATTGTAGTATGTTTTCATTCTTAAGGGATGAGCATAATCCTAGATATTTTACATATGCTGTCAGTTCTTGTTATGGAAATGTGAAGCACTTGACTTCTTTCTTCTTAGATGACACTTAAATAAAACCACTTTTATAATGAGAGATGTCTGAACATTTCTAATAAACACTTCAGCAAAAGTACGTTTGTATCACAGTTCAGGAATACTCTGACACATTAGTCAAAGACTTACAGGAAGCATTCTTATGTCAAAGATAGTGATGCGTTTCACACTCCAGGGATATCTTCTGGTCACATACCAGGTTTTTATTATAACTTTTCATTCAAAAATGGTATTTTGTTTTTAGAGACAAATGTGATTTGATCAGTGGAACAGTGGAAATACAGGAAAGGTTTTTTTTTGTTTTGGATTGAATGGAAAAGAGACATATGCTCTGTCAGGTGTTGTAATTTGTAAAAGAATGTTCTAATTTACAGACTACTAGAAAAATGCTGTATACTCCAAACTGAATCCATAAGTTCATTAGAAATGGAAGATAATCTATGCAACTCTATTACATCTAGCAACATAATATTCCATAAAATCCATATCCATAGTACTAATGTTATAATGTAATGGCATTAAATGCTATCAATTCAAAAGTTGCTGCAATGGAGTCGGAAGCAGTACTTTCCTGAGCTCTCAAAAAGTGTTTTTTTAGGGGGCTGACACTCAAATGTCAACATAAAGCTATATCATTGGATAAAAAAAACAGTAGGCAGGGATTCTGGGTGACGTCATTGAATAGTGCTTGTATGCTCAATTTGATATGTTAAAACATGAAAAATTCCCTATAAAATTTACACAGGTCAAACAAACTGATGCTATCTAGAGATGGGCCATATGACCCCCTGTTCAGTTTGCAGGAGAGCTTTTGAAACATCGCAAAAGTTTGAAACCAAATAATGAATCCTATTGAAGTCTATGGGGCCCAAACTGGAAGAATCAAAAGTGCACCTTTTGAAGGCTTATATGCAAGTAATTGGGCATAGAATGGTTATGGGGGTCTGGGTACTGACCGGGGGGCATGTATAAATGAAAAAGCTTGTAAAAAACATCAACAGCGATTTACTGATGCTTAAAGTGATCAAAATAAGAAATAACAGTAAAAATGAAAAATTCCTTTAACTACTTGCTTACTGGGCACAAATACCCCCTTTCTAACCCAGGCCAATTTTCAGCTTTCAGCACTATCACTCTTTGAATGACAATTGTGCGGTCATGCTACACTGTACCCATATGAATTTTTTCACACAATAGAGTTTTCTTTTGGTGGTATTTAATTACCACTGGGGTTTTTATTTTTTGCTAAAAAAACAAAAAAAGACCGAAAATTTTAGGGAAAGAAAAACAGTTTTCATAGTTTGTTATAACAATTTGCAAACAGGTAATTTTTCTCTTTCGTTGATGTGCGCTGATAAGGCTGCACTAATGGGCACTGATAGGCTGCACTGAAGGGGACTGATAGGCTGCACTGATAGGCACTGATAAGGTGGCACGGATGGGCACTGATAGGTGGCACTGATGAGGTGGTACTGGTGAGCACTGATCAGGAGGTACTAATGAGGCTGCACTGATAGGTGGCACTGATGGGCACTGATAGGTGGCACTGATGGGCACTGACAGGTGGCACTGATAGGCACTGGTAGGTGGAACTGATAGGCAGCACTGATAGGTGGCTCTGATAGGTGGTACTGATGATGAGGCACTGATGAGCTCTGATTGGCAGCACTGATAGGTGGCACAGGTGGGCACTGATAGGTGGCACTGGTGGGTACTGGTTAGCAGTACCGATGGCCACTTGTAGATGGCACTGATGGGCACTGGTTAGCAGCACTTGGATTTACTGAGTGGGACCGATGTCCCTCTTACAGCAGCCGGCGATCAGCTTTATTTTTTTCTCCTCACACTGCCAGCGTGAGAAAAAAAGGCAGATTGATGGCTTCTGTTTACATTATGTGATCAGCTGTCATTGGCTGACAGCTAATCACATAGTAAAGGGCCGGGATTGGCCCTTTACTCTGCTCTGTGATTAGCCAAGTCCCAAAGACTCAGTGATCACAGAGCACGCCGCCAGTGCACTGCAGGGGGCACACCGGCAGCGTGAGCATGGGAGGACGTACATGGACACCCTTCCTGGCAAACTAAGCACGCAAAACAGCTGCAGCGTGGGCGTGAAGTGGTTAAATATAGTGCCTGGGGGTCCCCTTATTCTGCCTGTACTGTAGCACATCTGTACTGTGTATAGAGCCTGCTGCAGCAATAATGACATTTATAAAGCCAAAATGATGACATTTTCCATTTAAGCTTACCCTATAGAGGTACTCTTGATAAAAGCAAGAATTGGCCTTGCTGTCAAAAATGTAAATGATATGCAACTGTCAAACAGGTACGGATAAATTGGTCTTTGGGTGTCAGTGGTGCCTTCACACTGTAACCCTATACATGTACTCTTGATGAAAGCAAGAATCTGCCTTGCTGTTAAAAATTTCAATGTGATGTTCTGTTTAAACAGTTGCAGAAAATTTCTATTTTGGGTGTCGGTGGTGCCTTCACACCGTAACCCTATCGAGGTACTCTTGATGAAAGCAAAAATTGGCCTTGCTATCAAACATTGCAATGATATGCACCTGTCTAACAGGTGTGAAACAACTGGTCTTTGGGTATTGGTGGTGCCTCCTCCCATAAAAGCAGGAATTAGTCTTGCTGTCAAAAATTGCAATGATATGCACCTGTCAAACAGATGCAGAAAAAATTAGCCTTTGGGTCTCGGTGGTGCCTTCACACCATAACCCTATAGAGGCACTCTTGATAAAAGCAAGAATTGGCCTTGCTGTCAAAAATTGCAATGATATGCACCTGTCAAACAGGTGCGGAAAAATTGGTTCTTGGGTGTTAATTGTGCCCATGAAACCTACAGCAAAAATTTCTTCCAGGTGAAATCAACACCCACAAAGCTAGGCAGTCTTTCAGAGATTTGAAATCCAGAAAGCCCTTAATCAGTGACATTGGCATCAGGGGCTTGACAGCTGCTGCTAATCCAGGACTAATTAATTTTGATAAATGTCAGCCAGTCCACGGAGTCTGTGGACAGACACGCTCTCTTATCAGTCACAAAACCTCTGGCAGCACGGAATGCCCACGGCAGCCCAGCAGCTTTTTTTGCATACTGGGCAAGTTCTGGCCAGTGGTCTATTCTCATAACCCAGTAACCCAGTGGATCGTCAACTGATAAGCTCTCCATATCTGTTTTTGCTCCTAGATAATCTCCCACCATATGATGAAGATGCTGCCGATGGGATGTGAAAGCTGACAGCCCTGGACGCCGAGGACTAAAAAGATTTTGAAAGGCACCACTGAGGCGGCCCCCTTCTCCACCGCTTCTCTCTTGACCAACAGAAGCCTTAAAACAATGTTTTCCACCAGACTTTAACCTACCAGAGTCAGGAAAGGTGTTACATAAACTCCTTTTTAAGGTGTCCTCAAGAGATTTTATCTTCTGCTCCCTTTGTGGGGATAGGATGAGTTCCAAGACTTTCTCCTTGTAACAGTGTTCAAGGAGGGTTGCCAACCAATAGTGATCCTTCTCTTTGATGCTATGTATTCTCGGGTCCTTTCGCAGGCTTTAAAGAATGAGGGAGCCCATGCACCGCAAGTTTGCAGGGGCCTGAGAAGCAGACTCCTCCGGGTCACTGATGATTACAGTATCTGGAACTGCCTCCTCCCAGCCACATACTACTCTCAAGGGTTCTGGGGATGGAAAACCACGCAGCCATGCAGAGTCTGCTTCAGCAGGAACACAACAGGGATTGTGTCACTGATGCATGCATTGTCACGGCTCACAATCCTTGTGGTTTCCTCAAATGGTGACAGTATAGTGCATGCATTCTTTATCAGCAGTCATTGATGTAGGGAAAAAAAGCTGAGCCGGCCTGAGCCTGTCATTGTGCCATACTCACACAGGTACTCGTTAACGGCCCTCTGCCACATGTGCAGCCGCTGCAGCATTGCCAAAGTCACAAATCAGGTTTATGGGCAGGTAGAATTCCAGCTGAATTTCAGCCAACCGAGCACTGGCTGTGTATGACCACCTGAAATGGCTACAGACTCTTCTGGCCTGCTTCAGCAGATCTTCCAACCCTGGGAACCTATTTAAAAAACGCTGTACCACCAAATTGAGGACATGTGCCAGGCATGGCACATTTGTCAGCTTTCCCTGTCATGATCGCACACCACCATTCCTGGCTCCAGCTGGCATGAACCACCTCTGGGCCTGCCCCTGCAGAGCTGCCAGAATCTCTGCTCTGGTGTGGCTCCTGTGCCCTAGACAGACCAGCTGAAGCACTGCATGGCACTTTTCAGCCTGACTCATTGAATAGCCCCTTGAACGCTTAGGGGGTAGTTGTATTTCATGGGACAATTCAGCAGAGGAAGACATGGAGGAGGAGGAGGGGTGGAGCTGATAAATCCTGCATTATCACCACTAGTTGTATGGAGATGTGGTGGCACAACAAGCTGCAGCGCTGAGCCTGTGAAAAGAAGAGGGACATCTGAGGTGTGTGGGGACACCAGTAACTCAGCACTTACTGAAGATACAGAAACAGAAAGGCAACTCACCACACACCCTGAAGATGTTGATGCTGATGTGCAGGAAGTACTGGGTGAAGTTATCGAAATGGTGTTGACCACAGGTCAGTGTCTGAAACTAAAATTTCAAGTAATAAATGGATGCCTGCATATTTCTAATACATGGTGTGTTTTTTTATTTTTAGGTGATGTGGATGTTGTGGAAGAACAAAATCACTTCAGCAGTGCAAGTGCATAAATCATTATCAATGAGCACATGGTTTGCAATCGGGATTTGGAGAAAATGAATAAAAACATCCATGATGTACAAAACAGACTTAGCAACATCATAGATATTTTAGGGAAAATCTAAAAAACAAACATGTTTTATTGTTGTACATGTTTGTACAGTTTTAAATGGATTACATTTGTGTGGCTTCATGCCCAGAGGTCTATTGTGAAGTCAAACCTGAAATTTAAAAAAGTATTGCAGGAACTACTTTTGCAAATTGTTGTTGCGCCGCTAAATCAGTGTCGCACTGATTGGAACAGTGCCATTGCCTCAAATAGACTGTGACTTGTCATGCGATTTTAGCTCCGATGTGAACCTAGGCTTTATAATGGCTGAGTTCAGTGTTTAGCCACTCCACTTCTTTAGGTGCACAACTAAGTCCCTTTTTCTTTATTTTCCACATTTTAAAAATGAATGTGTAAATTACTAACCTCGAAAACGACATCATCACCTGTGCCAAAACCAAAAAATAGAGAAAACATGACCTAGAAATGCATCTGGAGAAGGAGAGTTGTGAAACACTGCCCTAAGTAATGTTTTAATTGTAATCTTTATTTTTTTTTTATGTTTGCTCAGGATAGGATATAAGTGGGTTGTGTTGTCGGTGGCATCCCGTTCAGGTCATTAATCTTAGGTTATATATTAACTTCTGGGGAATGGTGGGTGGGTAGGAAGTGGAGAAGGTGTGGGGGGTGAGTATGACTCGGGTGTATGCGAGGATGGGGGAACTGATGACTGGAGTTTATGAAAGTGGAGAGTATGGTAAAGGGGGTGGAAAGTAAGGGGGGGAAGAAAGATATCAGAATGATTAAGATTTGTGGAGTATTCAGTGACATGAAGGTAGCTGTGCGTCTCTCTTGCCTCCCTCCTCAGAAGAGGGCTAAATTCTTTTCCATTCTTCCGGCGAAAGAGATATAGACAGGTCTCTTTCTCAAGCAGTGCACATTGTCAAATTATTAGGCATACAGTCTATGAAGAGAAGGGAGTGTGCAGTTGATATCATGTGTGTTTGCGGTGTTTTCTGGGAGCATAGGCGTTCAAAGGGAGTCAGTTGTCTAGAACAGAAAAATTTCTTTTATAGGTTTCTCAAGAAAGAGTAATCATGAGATATGTCCAGTCTGGTATCTGGGGTTTGTCAAACCTAGAAGAGAGTTGAGATGCTGAAAGGATTTTCTCTTGGTTGTAAAAGTCATGGGATCTTTCTGTCAGTCCAGTGTTGCGTTAAGAAGTTAGTGTGCATGCCCGGGGGAAAATCCGGGTTCAGTCTGAGTGGGGTCATTGGGCCTTGGATTGTTGAGATGGAGGAGCGTTTTCAAGTCATGCGAATGCTTTGAATTGTTGGTTTGATTAGAGGATGAAGCGTCAGTTCAGTGGGAAAGTGACATTCTAGAATCCAAGGTAATGATGCTAGGGAAAGGTTTGTGAAAGAATCCTCCAGTCTAACCCAGTCTTTTGTGGTTCTGTGAAGATTCCAATCTAGTATTCTGGTCATATGTACAGCTTTGTAGTAGTTGGTAGGGTCCGGCAAACCTATGCCTCCTACATGTTTGGGTAAGGCTAACTGTGCATATTTAATTCTAGGTTTGCGCCCCCCCCAAAGGAAGGTGGAGCTGATGTGTTTGTAGGTTTTGAAGAAGGTCGGTGGCACGTGGATCGGGACAGTCTGCATTATATATAGGATTTGTAGAAGAGCATTCATTTTTAGATTTGCAGCTCTCTCAAACCACGAGAACACCGGCCTATTCCAATTTTTTTAGGTCTTCTGTAAGTTTGTTTAGTATTGGTAAATAATTTTTTGTATATAAGTTGGATAGTTTTGCGGGTAGTTGTATGCCTAGATAGGTGATATCCTCTGGCTGCCACTGAAAGGGGAAGTTTGTTTTGCATTGATTGACTATGGGTGAGGGCAAGGAGACATTAAGGGCAAAGGATTTAGTAAAGTTGATTTTGAGGTTGGATATCAGGCCAAATTTTCGAAATTCTTCAAGTAGGACTGGGAGTTTGATCTCCGGACGTGTGAGAGATAGGAGTATGTCGTCCGCGTAAGCAGCTAATTTGTATTCTCTTTGGCCAGTGGATACCCCTCTTATGTCTGGGTTTTGACGTATGGAACACAGGAGAGGTTCAAGTGTGAGGACAAATAGAATGGGGGAAAGAGGACACCCCTACCTCGTTCCGTTGTGGATGGGGAACTCACTCGACAGGGTGTTATTTACTCTAATTCTGGCGGAAGGTTGGGCATGTAAGGAAAATATGAGATTGAACATGTGCGGGCCTATTCCCAGGGCTTTTAGGACAGCTGCCATATAGTCCCAAGACACCCTGTCGAATGCCTTCTCTGCATCTAAAGTGAAGAAAAAACCTGCTTGTTTTGAGGATGTCATGAGGTGGTGCAGGTTGATTGCTTTTAAAACCTACTTGGTCTCGGGAGATGATTGATGGGAGTAGTGGAAGCAGTCTATTGGCTAAAATTTTGGAGAGGATCTTAATATCCACATTCAGTAATGAGATAGGCCTATAGTTTGCCAGTTGTGATGGATCTTTGTTGTCCTTGGGTATGACTGTAATGTGTGCTTGTAGCATTCCTGGAGTGAGTGGTCTGTATGCCAATAGGGAGTTAAAAGCTTTTAAGAAGGGAGCGCTAAGCATGTCAAAGAAGTAGACAGCGGATAGACCATCAGGGCCTGGACTTTTGCCGGCCTTCAGGCTTTTAATTGCGTCTTTAAGTTCCTGCTGAGTAATCGGGCATTCTAGCATGTTGGAGGATTCTGGAGAAATCCTTTTGGGGCAGTGCTGTTCTGAGAACTTTTCAATTTTAGTTCGGCGATCCTCATCAGAGGGTTATAGATCATAGATTAGCCGTATCTATATTGTATAGTTTTGTGTAGAATTTCTCAAATTCCTGGGCTATAGCTATATTGCTTGTTTGTGTATGACCTGTTTGGGAGCATATCTTATGTATCGTTGTCTTAGCTTTCTTCGAATGCAATGCTTGGGCAAGCAAGTGCCCACTTTTGTTTCCTGATTCGTAAAAAATCTTGTGAGAAAGCATACATTTTTTTCTGGTGTTGCGATTCAGTTCTTCCTGGATTCATTTGCAAGTGTCTGTGTGGTCCTGGTAGGATTGTTGGGCCAAGGTCTGTTTGCGGTGGGCCTCTAATGTCTTGAGTTTATGAAATAGGCCTGCGAGATATCGTTGTTTTTTCTTTTTTAATTGTCGCCGCCATTGAGATAAGTCTGCCTCTTATCACACACTTGTGTGCTTCCCATTGGGTTAGACTGGAGGTCTCTGGTGTGTCATTTTCTCGAAAGTAATCGTTTTAGACATTTGGTAAGAGTTGAGACTCTGGTTTTGTCTGTCAGTATCATAGGATCTAGTCTCCAAATATTGATATGTGTGATTTTGTCAGGGAAGGTCAGTGTTATCGTAATTGGATGGTGATCCCATATGGTCATCGGTTCGATAGTCGCATTCGATAGTAGAGGAAGATCTCTCTGAGTGAGAAACAGATAGTCCAGTCTGGAGTATTTTTTATGTGGTGCTGAAAAAAAGGTAAAATCCTTTTCCTGTGGTCTGAGGGTGCGCCAGGTGTCATGAAGAAGAAGAGATTGGATACTCAATTTTATTTGGCATAGTGCCCTATCTGGTAGACTGGATGTTCCCAAAGATGTATTTAGGAGAGGATCGAGGGAAACATTGAGATCTCCTCCCAGTATAAGTATGCCATTTTGGAAAGAGGCGAGGGTCCGCAGAGTTTTACGAATGAATGGGTCTTGAGAGACATTGGGACAGTAGATGTTTGCTAGTGTGATTGATTTGTTATGGATAGTCCCTTTTAGAAAGACATATCTCCCCTGAGCGTCAATTAGTGTGTCTGTTATTTTGAGAGAGGAATTCTTAGATATGAGGATTGTGACTCCTTTAGTTTTAGAATTCGGTGTAGATGCATGATAGCTTGTGGGAAAGTCTCGATTAGAGAAATTAGGGATTGCTACTGAGGAGAAGTGAGTCTCCTGCAGGAACACAACATCAGCTTTTTTGCTTCTCATGTAAGTCAGTACCTGGGATCATTTTTTGGGTATATTAAGGCCTTTGACATTAAGTGAGACTATTTTGAGGGGGACATTTTTGGTTGTGGATTTGGTATCTGCCATGGTGTTTCGAGGGGCAACTTCCCCAGGAGCAGATCTCCTAGAGGAGGGAAGCAAGAGAGAGACTAAGATAAATTTTTAAAAAAAGGGGGGGTAATGGGTAATAGTGGAGGGGGGGAGTGAGGGGGGAGGTATAGGGTAGAGAAGGCGGAGGGAGGTGGAAGGTTGTTTGAGAGCTGTTGATAAAAAGTGTGAGTAGGGAGTAGGTAAGGATTTGTGATCTTAAGTTAACTGGTGGTGAATATGAACTTTTTCTCTAATCACTTAAAGTGAATCCAGTAGAGGTGAGCCGGTACTCTGCGAGTCCGCTGTGTGTGGGTGTGGTTGGGTGAGGTTCCTAGATGGAGAAGCACTCAGGTTCTCAGGAGGTCTTGTTGTGTGGTGTGGTTGTTGCTTGGTCTGTGAGGGTAAATGATCCAGCGTGTAAATGGATGTTTTCCAATTAATACATGCGTTTAGGTAGGAGGAAGGTAGGGAGTGAATTTTGGATAACAAATATGGTTTGAGATCATAGGCTGAGTAGTTTTAAGCCGTATATGTGTCGTGTGATGTGACATCTGCAATGTTTGTGTGAGGAATAGGTGTGGTCAACATTGTATTCCATAAAAAAGAAGAAAAAGGCATAAACGTATACAACAGAGAAATAGTATAGTATAATAGAAGAGTTAACCGTACAAAACTTCTGTAATTAGAAAACCAAACTTAAAACTCACAAGGATAGCCCTGCTGCAGCTGCTCTATGATGGTAACCCCAGAGAGAAGTGGGAGGGTGGGGGGTTGTGGACCGATGTCCCTGGTATCAGTTCCAGACTCTGGGATTAACATGTCTGCAATGGGCATAGCAGATCTGCTTGAGGAACTTTTAGTGAGTATGGGAAGTTTGTCTTAACAGGCTAAGTGCTCGTGGTATTAGAGCAATATGGGCTCAATATTGATATTAACGTTAGTATCGGGCGGTGAGGGGAGTAAATCTTGTGGGAGCACGCTTGTGTTCCAGATGTGGGAGAAATATTAAGACAGAGTAAAGAGTTATTAGGAAAAGGTTTTGGAAAAGATTTTAGTTCTTCTATGTTTACTGTAAAGAGTTCAATTAAGTGTGTGATAACTCCAATTCATCAGTCCCACGAAGGGTTCTATAGTAATATGAGTCTATAAAGGAGAATGCCGCCATCATCTGTGTCCCCATAACACATACATTTGATATATTTTCAAGAATGACAATATCATTCCGACCCAACTCTTGTCGTTCTGATAGTTTACCACGGTGATTTGGTGTGGAGCTGATGGGTGTGAGGAGCGGACATGTCTGAGTGAGAGCTCCATCTCCCTCAGGATTCCCGGGCAGAGACCACGAACGAAGCAGCTGATTAGCCGGTCAGCTGACTATGACGAAGCGCAGACGAGCCACTCTGCAGCCAGCTGGAGGAGGTCGGAGCTCGGCGGATGGAATCCGAGCCTATCTGTCCCCCGTGCTTCGGATTCAGGATCGGGGCAGCAAACAGGGAGACAGGAGGAAAGAAAGTGCAGCAGTGCATACACTAGCGGCGGCATGGACCGAACGGAGCGGGGGCCCTCAACGCTGAACCATGGCATCCAGGTGGCGGGACACGGTCTCGTGGAGCACAGTAGGAAATCTCCTACAGCAGGAAGGGGGAGGAAAGCCCCCGAACAGGGTATCCCAGGAGCCAGACAGGGTCAGTGGAGGACGGGAGAAGAGGTGAGGGCCACCGAGCAGGGCCACCTAAGGCCCGGTGGGGGAACCCCAGCAGTGGACTATGGCAATAATGTGCATAAGGACAATAACTCCTTAAACTCCTTAAGCAAACAAGACCCATTGACACAGGAACAGGGTAATTTGGGTCACTTGGCGGCCGATGGGGGGACATTAGAGGCTCCACACTGTATAGAGGTCATATCAATAACAGGGAGAGATGCCCTAGCTTTAAATATGGGTCAGATGGACATACAAGGTAAACAAACATTGTCAGATGTAGGTCCCGGTCCTGGTTTGCAGGAAGACAATCAGACCTTACCGACAAATAATTTAAACCTAAAAAATGGAGAAAGGTGGCCCCCGGGACTAAATAAGCAAATGGAAGACACTGAGATGGACATTAGGGAATTATTGAGGGCCCTTCCTACAAAGACGGATATCCAACAATTAATAAGTGCCGTGGAACAGTCATGTCTGCAAGCTGTGAAAGGTTTAAGGGAGGACCCCCGGGCTCTAGGACACAGAGTAGAAAAAGTGGAGAATGACCAAGAGGCCATGGTACACGCAGTGGCGAATGTTCAAGATGCTATTAAAAATCATGAAGATGTGCTAAATTCTTATAGGGACCAGTTGGATGACTATGAGAATAGGAACAGAAGACAAAACATCCGCACAAAGGGATTGCCCGAATCAATTCAAACGCCCGAATTGGTCTCAATAGTCCGAAAAATATTTTGTCAGATTTTGCGGGACTTTGCACCAGAAACCATAGAGATAGATCGGGTCCACCGGACTCCATGCCATAATGCTCAGAAGGTAGAGACACCAAGAGATGTCATTTGTAAAGTGCATAAATATGCAGTGAAAGAGAGCATTATGAAGATGGCCCGCAGTAAGCCTGAAATCGTTCTTGATGGTATAAATATAGCCTTGTACCCCGATATATTGCTCCAGACTCTTTATCAACGTCGTTTAGTCCGACCTTTGTTAGAAACTCTATGTTCAGCGGAGGTTAAATACCGGTGGGGGTACCCATTTAATCTAACAGCCTCTAGGAATGGTAAAACAGCAACCCTTTGTACTAAAGATGATTTAGAGTCGTGCATGGAAATTTTGGATCTTCCCCTGGTGGACTTTATAGATTGGAGAATAAATCATCTAGGATCTCTTTTACAACGGCCTGAGCAATGGCAAGAAATCCCGGCAAAAGGCCAACGTGGAAATCGCTCAAGAAGACATAGATAGGCCCACATAGGGACTACCTAGTAGAGTGGACCTATATGTAGGGGGGGGGGGGGGTTGGGTTTTTTTTTTGAAGGGGAAAGATGATATTTATTTCAATTAAGATCAAGAGGGGCAGGGAAGTGACGAGTTTAAATATAAAACAAAATGTAATATGCAAAGTAAATGTATTAGGTATATGCCTATGTGAAGAGATTGGGGGGTATCCCCCCCCTCCCCCCTTTTTTTTTTTTTTTTTTTTTTTTTTGTAGTCCTATGGAAGAGATAAGGTTATATAGATCCAGGGGAATTAAAGGCAAAATGCCTGGGGAGGAGGGAGGTAATGAGTACTGTGGAAAATGGGGATCATTTTATGGTCAATAGGTTGGTCCCGATTTAAGGGATTAGTTAATCTGCTAATAGCAGGGAGGGGGTGGCCTGGGCATAAGGTGTGTTTATTTGCACAGGCCCACCCCCCGATTAGTTGACATACTCCAGGGTGGAGTATTTAGTCATGGAAGAAGGTTTTTTTTTTCTTTTTATGGTGTATATGGTGTTTTTTTTTCATTATGTTTTATTTGTTATTTGGTTATTAGGATCAGTAGCAAGAGTAATAAGGGACAGAAGTGTCATGGGGACGGTACCAAGGGATTGGTTTTGGAAGTTTGCGTGGATATCTTGGGTAATGGCTGCTGTATTAAAAATTGTATCATATAATGTAAGGGGGTTGTGCTCACCACATAAAAAGGGGCGCCTCTGGTTGGAATTGCGTCATCACGCAGCAGACGTGGTTTTCTTACAAGAGACACATTTTATGGAAGGCTCTATACCCAGCTTGCCTCAATACACAATAAATCAATGGTACCATGCAGTGTCACCTATTGCAAGAGCAAGGGGGGTTACAATCGCTTTTAGGAAATCGTGCCCATGGAAAATGGAGTCTTTGCAGATTGACCCAGAGGGACGTTTTCTATTTGTGAAAGGTACACTGCATGGTGTACGCTATACGTTCGCATCGATTTATGCACCTAATGAAGGGACAGTTAATTTTCTTGCTAAGACTTTTAGGATATTGGAAAAATTTAGAGAAGGATGTTTGATTTTGGGTGGGGATTTTAATCTTACACTAGATCCAAGTATAGATACTGTCACGGAACGTCCCACACTCCACTTGAGTGCTTCCGTCAGTATACAACTTCCTTGTAATCTGGATACAGATATCAGATATTCCAACCGCTCCCAAGAATAAAACAAGACGAGACTTGCTTAGTTGCTAACATGGACTATTTTTATTAGAACCAGAATACAGTCTTATATACAGTGGAAGAGGAGGTTCCCCTCTCCTGCTCATATTACTCTAACAATACACCTGTAACCTAATTAACATGAGCTAGTTTACTAAATCATTTACCTAGACCAGATGATTCAGAGACATGACCTGTAGGACACAGACTTGTGGTCACCAAGCTTTACACAGTAGTAGCAACTTTTACGTTCTCAACATCTTGTAGATAGTTGGCGGGTAACGCACACAGGGGTTAAAGACTATAGTTATTACTCTAAAACACATGGTATGTACTCCCGCCTGGATTTATTTCTGGTAGTCCAATTTTATTTGGAGAATGTCCTCACCTGTAGAATCGAATCCATAACCATTTCGGACCACGCCCCTATAACTTCGACCCTCTATCCAATCCAAGTAGGTCATATAGAGAGAACTTGGCAACTGAATGAGTCATTATTAGATAAAAAGAATATAGTGGAGGAACTATTCCTTAAAATAAAAGCATACTTTGAAATAAACGAGCCAGGGGAAGTGTCAGAACAAGCGGTGTGGGAAGCACATAAAACAGTTATCAGAGGGGAATTGATAGCATATGGTTCATATATTAAAAAAAAAAGGAAGAAAGAAAGAAAGGATTTATTGGAGAAAATCAGTGTATTAGAGACGAAACATAAGAAAAACCTTGACCCTGCAGACATTCAGCAATTAGAGAACTTGCAATTAGAGCTCTCACAATGCCTGGACCGTAGAGTTAAAAATAAAATCATGTATTTTGCAAACAGGTCGTATGAACGGGGTAATAAGTGTGGGCGGTTATTGGCTAAAAAACTTAAAAAACAACAGGAATCCAGACATGTCCATAACCTACTAGCACAGGGTAAGAAGATAGTTGAAACTCAAGCTATAGCGACAGAATTCTGTAGATTTTATGAGGCACTATATAATATTCCAATGACGGACACATCACAATCAGGGGACAAGGAGAGACAACACAGGGACGAGATACGGGATTACATCAAAGACGCATCAATGCCCACATTATCTAATACAATCATAGAAGAAATAGAATGCCCAATTACGGTAAAGGAGGTGAGTGGAGTAATAGCAGCCTTGCCACTTGGAAAGAGCCCAGGGCCGGATGGCCTGACGAACTTATATTATAAAATATTTCTTTCAGTATTAGTAGTACCGTTATTTAATTACTTTAACTCAATTAACGCATCCAATCCATTAGCTCCAGAAGCCATATTGGCCTATATAATGGTACTTCCAAAAGGGGGGGAAAGACCCCCAACATTGTGCCAATTACAATTATCTCTTTACTCAACTCCGATACTAAATTGTTAGCGAAGATCTTGGCCCTTAGACTTCAAGAGCATATGGGTGAACTAGTTCATCCAGACCAGACAGGATTTATGAAGGGATGTGAGGCGTGGGATAATACTATCTGAGCGCTTCACATTGTTCATTGCATGCAACATGGCCCTGATAGAGCTCCAAGGATCATACTGTCAATGGATGCCGAAAAGGCATTTGATAGGGTGAATTGGGGCTTTATGAGAGAAGTATTGAGGGGGATGGGTCTGGGGGAACGTATGATGGGATGGATAATGTCCTTGTATACGGAGCCAAGAGCAAGGGTTAAGGTGAACGGCACACTATCAGAATATTTTAATATACGAAACGGTACGAGGCAGGGGTGCCCATTATCCCCATTAATATTTGCTATGATACTGGAGCCCTTCCTCCGTAAGATTAGGAGAAATAGAGAGATATTATGGAGGTGTATTGGTTCTGATGAACATAAAGTATCAGCTTATGCGGATGATCTCCTCTTCTATCTCTCCGCCCCACAGAAATCTCTGCCAGCACTAATGTCGGAAGTGCATAGATTCGGTAATCTATCTAATTTTAAAATCAACTTTGAAAAATCTACTCTTCTACCTAATCATGTTCCTTCAGTATTGGCAAGGTCATTGCAACATATATACCCATTTATTTGGAATAGAGACTCCTTGGCTTACTTGGGGGTACATATTAGCGCAGATCAGAAACTGTTATTTGATCTTAATTATGGCTCACTACTGACAGGGATAATAGGAGACATGAAGAAGTGGAAGGGCCAGTATCTAACCTGGTTTGGGCGAGTAAGCGCTATAAAAATGAATCTATTACCCAGAATAATTTATATACTACATACGGTACCGATTAAATTACCAGAGACCCTCTTCAGACAAATACAAAAGTCATTTGTGGCCTTTGTGTGGAACGATAGAAGACCAAGATTGGCCTATGACATCCTGTGTAGGAGTAAAGCAGAAGGGGGTTTGGGACTACCAGATATCACATTGTATTATAAGGCCATGGCTTTAGTTCGGATTCTGAATTGGTGCCACGACTCAGAATAAATTATGGGTTTGATTAGAAAAGATAATGGCAGGGAGGAATCTGGCAGGGGCCCCTTGGATTCCAAGTTCATCAAGAGGGCTTTCACAGTGGACATCACCATTGACACGGAATTCTTTGTCAGTATGGGATAAATTGAATAAGATGGGTAAATATGCCCCTCAGATGTCCCTTCTGGCTCCACTGGAGGGATTCCCTTGGTTCCCACCGGGGGAGGAGATGGGTTATCTTGGGGCATGGGGTCAGGATGGGGACACCACGTGTGGCAGGTTTGCCCCACGTGGAGTCCTGTTAACTTTAACAGAACTGGTGTCAAGCTTAGGGAATATACCTTTAGCGGAATGGAAATACCATCAATTGGTGAGTTTTTTTTAATAAAATAAAGCTTTTAGTAAGATCTCTAAATTACCTCACTATATTTGAAAAGCAGTGTGTACAACTGTCGGACGCTAGACATTTGCTGTCACAAATGTATAGAGTGATTCTCAGTGGGCAAGACGGGATGGTTCCCTATTTTGTTAGAGAACGGGAAAGGGAATCGGATCAGATATTGACAAATACACAAATTAAAAAGATGATTAAATTAACCTATTCCATATCTATAAGTTCAAGGGTGCAGGAAATGGCCTAAAAAATTCCTAACAAGATGGTACAGGACCCCAGTTAAATTATCACAGATGTATCCAACAACAGACGATCGGTGCTGGAGAGGTTGTGGGCAGAAAGGCACATTTCTCCATCTGTGGTGGACATGTTCTGTAATTAAACCATTTTGGGAGTCAGTTGCCATATGGATTGAGAAATTGACCCTCAGACCCCTGGAATTTACACCTTTATTTCATGAGATGCCTGGGTCTATTAAAGCCTATAGGAAAAGTATAACCCTGCACTTATTAAATGCAGCAAAATTAGTTATACCTAAATATTGGAGACAGACCCAATGCCCCACTCTAATAGACTGGAGGAATTAAGTTAACTTAATAATAGAAGCTGAGAGATGGGTCCATGTAGTGAAGGACCAACAAAGGTAATTTGAAAAGACTTGGGCGGGGTGGGTATATTATGTTATAGAGATAGGGTAGGGGGGAAGTACCGTTGAGTAGGTGAGATTGGAAATAGTATAGTCCCTAGGAACCTATATAATCTAAGAGGTTGACATAGAAGTGAATTATGAATAATTTGTATACTGATCCTATTTATTTATATATGTGGGTTTTTTTTTTTTTTGAAGGGTCTAGTGTGCTGATCAGGGCACTTTATATTCACCGTGTGTTTTTTCTGTGTTTATTTATTATACTAGATGGCAAAGCTTTGGGTAATATATGGCCAGTAATGGCCTATTACACAATTTGATAATTATTTGAGGATCACACCTTTTTTTTTTTCTTTGGGCAATATATGGCCAATTATGGCCTCTTACACAATTTGATAATTATTTGATGATCACACCTTTTATTTTTTTTTCCCACAGGGGATAAAGAGAAGGGGGCTATTATTATTATTATTATTATTTTTACTTTCACTGGGTTTTTTCTTTCTTGGGTTTTTTTTTTCTTCTCTATTACACAAGGGTCACTAGGGTTAGTGGCTATTATTAACCCTGTATATTTATTATATTTTTTTCGATTTTTGGGGTAAACAGAGTGGGGATAAGGGCACTTACACAGTGGATATGGGAGGAAGAAGGGCATTGCTGGTAAGAGCAGGAAGTGATTAGTGGACTTTTGATCAACAAAGAGGGAATAAAGGGTAAGGGAGGAGAGAATTGAGAACCCCCCCCTTTTTTTTTAAATTTTTTTTGGTGAAGGGTTATTTATGTAAGATTGTGGAATGAATTTAATGTAATTGTATAGTCTTTATCTATAGTTTTGTGGAGTATAAAGCTGTATAATGATGAATGGATATGTTGTATTTATAAAAGGAAAATAAACATTTTGATTATAACTGATAGTTTACCACTAGGAGAAATAGTGGCAGTACATAGCGGGGGATTAGAGATGCTAGTTGATATGTTCTTTCCTGTCTGAGGGATGAGAAACATTCATTACTGGTTACCTTATGTGAGGGTATATCTTCTTATGCTGTAGCGGGCAGTTGTAAAGTCTGTGAAAATAAAGAAAAAAAGAAAAGGAAAGCAACAAATCCACCCCCAGTTAAAACAGTAGAGAGAAAGGAAAACACAAAAAAGGGGAGAATTTGAGGTGGTTGAGTATTTGAAGATTTCGATCGGCATCTGAGATTTTACTAGTATTTCCAGTTCCTGGAGTGTAGCAAGGGAGAGGTAGCCACTTGAAACCGTCTGTGTTCCATTTCTTTGCCTGTTGCGGTGATGTTCCGTGGGGGTGTGCAGATCCGGATGGCATAATGAGGGGATCAGCGGAGGAATCGTTCGTTCTTCTGAATACCGGGTGATATAAGGCACATGTGCTCATGTCCAGTATGGTACATATATGGTTCTTCATTAACATACAGCAGGGCTACCATTGGGCAGGTAAACCATGGCTAGATTTTCTGAGGTAACTTTATGTGAAAAAGCCATTTTGCTAACCATGGAATATTTTGTCCTCTAACTTATTATTTCCAGATTTTGACAATCGATTGAAGAGGTAGGTGATTAATCACGTTCACAAGTGGCGAGCTCTGTGGTGATCTGGGGATGCCGTAGGACTGCAATTTTTTGGGATCCCCGCTGTTTTGGCCAGTGAGGATAGGGGATGTGTGCGGCGGCGTCGGATGCTGAAGTTTCCCGCTTCAGTGATGCCATCCATAGAGGTGGCTCTGCAAAGTGAAGGGAGACGGAAGTCACTGTACCAATCTGGCAGGTCCACTGACGGAATGTTAAGCGCAGTACAGAAAGATTCTAGGACTTCTAGGAAACTTCCAGCGATAGATTATATTTCTAGCTCTCAATATATCAAGCATGGGTCTCATTTCTTTTCTCTTCTGGAGAGTTATGTTAGATAAATCTTGGAATCTTGAACTAGCTTTGCGGAGGATTTCTTCCTTCAGGACAAAATCAGTAAGGCAGCAGATTATGTCCCTGGGTGGGTCAGTATCCCTTCCTCTCGGACATAACGCCATCTATGGATGCGTTCCATAGCTATAGGGGTGTCTGGGGACCTTTCTAGAAGTTCATTTAAGAGGGCAGTAACCGTGCGTGAGAGCTGGGCAGAGTCAATTGATTCAGCTAGTCCTCATACCCTTAAGTTGTGGCATCTCCCACGATTGTCCAGATCCTCCATGTGTCTGTTTATGTCTCTGAGGTGGACTGCATGCGATTCTGTCACTTGCTGTACATGGCACAGGGAGGCATCATGGCGGGCTTGAGTCTCCTCTACCTCTTCTATTCTCAGGGACATTGCTTGTATGGCTGATCGTAGGTTAGAAATGGCAGCAGACAGTGTATTTTTAATGTCTGCTGCCACTGTGTGAAGGTCAGCTAGATTTAGCGTTGAGGCTGCCTGCATCCTGTGTGAAGGAGGAGGGCTGCGGCTTCTGTCCCTGTGCTGCTCTCGGCTGTCTGAGTGGGACATGAGGGAAGAGGATTATTCTCCTGGAGCTCCCACAGCAAAAGCATACGACAGAATTGGTCACGATTAAGCAACCAATTCTTGGTCCAAGAACTTCTCCTCCCCCTGTTCCTGGACTGGACTTGGGTCAAAGCGATAACTCTAAGCCCAACAATAGCACGATCTCTTCGACGAAAACGCCACATGGCTAGTAGACAAACGGCCGTTCAGAAACAAACTGACAAGAACGCACTGAAAATCAGAAAGGACCTGACAAGCACGGCCTAAAAAATCAGAAACGACCTGACAAGCACGCACTGCAAATCAGAAGCAAACTAAAAAGAATGCACTGAATAATAAAAACGAACTGACAAGCACGCACTGAAAAACAGAAATGAACCGACAAGCACAACCTGAAAAACAGAAATGAACTGACAAGCACGAGGCTGAAGAGCGCGAATTAACACTCACCAAACTTCTACTTACAAAAGATTAGCAGTAGCAGAAGGAGCCCAAAGGGTGGCGCATAACTAGTGAACTTCCTTTTTATCAGCTCGTAGTACGTCTAGTACGTCACTACGTTCATAATTGTTGGCCAACATTTGTGTGGCCGTATGTATGCAAGACAAGTTTGAGCCAACGCCCTTCGGACAAAATTCCACGGTTTTGTTGGAGAAAAATCCAATCGTGTGTACGTGGCTTAAGAGTAATGAGCCATGATTGGATAGAGTCATCATTACTTTCTCCAACCATGGCTCTGACAGTGCTCTGTGTCCTGATTGGGCAAAGATTTAATTACTTCAGCCAATCAGGGCTTTTAATGCACTGTGTGGTGGCGCAGTGCATCGTGGTCATTCGGCGGGCCGAACAAACAGTCGAACGTCCCGATAATTCAGGTGTTCGTCGAATGGGGAACAGCCAATGTTCGGAAAGAACTCATGCTCAGGCTAAACCGTTTGCCCAACTCTAATGCTATCAATACTTAGTAAAGACAAGATATTTAATTGTTTCATTTCATTTCATTTGAATCTTTTAACAGACTTGCATAGGGTATCACACATACAGCCATGGCCAAAAGTTTTGAGAATGACACAAATTTTAGGTTTCACAAAGTCTGCTGCCACAGTTTTTATAATGGCAATTTGCATATACTCCTGAATGTTATGAAGTGATAAGATGAATTGCACTTAATTGCAAAGTCTCTCTTTGCCATGAAAATGAACTTAATCCCATAAAAAAAACATTTCCACTGTATTTGTGAAGAATGCTTCAGGGCACCCAAGAAAATCCAACAAGTGCCAGGACCATCTCCTACAGTAGATTCAGCTGCGGGATCAGGGCACCACCATAACAGAGCTTGCTCAGGAATGGCAGCAGGCAGGTGTGAGTGCATCTGCAGACACAGTGAGGTGAAGGATGGCCTGGTGTCAAGAAGGGCAGCAAAGAAGCCACTTCTCTCCAGGAAAAACATCAGAGGTAGACTAATATTCTGCAAAAGATACAGGGATTGGACTGGGGTAAAGTAATTTCCTCTGATAAATTGCCTTTCTGATTGTTGGGGGCATCTGGAAAAAACCTTGTCCAGAGAAGAAAAGGTGAGCGCTACCATTAGTCCTGTGTCATGCTAACAGTAAAGCATCCTGGGACCACTGATGTGTGGGGTTGCTTCCCAGCCAAGTAGTGGGCTAACTCACAATTTTGCCTAAGAACACAGCCATGAATAAAGAATGGTACAACAACATTCTCCGAGAGCAACTTCTCCCAACCATCCAAGAACAGTTTGGTAATGAACAATGCCTTCTCCAGCATAATGGAGCACCCTGCCATAAGGCAAAAGTGATAACTAAGTGGCTTGGGGAATAAAACATCAAAAATTTGTGTCCATGGCAAGGAAATTCCCCAGATGTTAATCCCATTACGAACTTGTGCTCAATCTTCAACAGGCGAGTGAGCAAAAAAAACCCCACAAATTCTGACAAACTCCAAGCATTGATTTTGGAAGAATGGGCTGTCATCAGTCAGGATGTGGCTTAGAAGTTGATTGACAGCATGCCAGGGGGCGAATTGCAGAGGTCTTGAAAAAGAAGGGTCAACACTGCAAATATTGACTCTTTGCTTAAACTTCATGTAATTGTCAATAAAAGCATTTGACACTTATGAAATGCTTGTAATTATACTTCAGTATAGATTGTAACATCTAACAAAAAGAGCTAAAAACACCGAAGCAGCAGACTTTGTGAAAACTAATATTTGTGTCATTCTCAAAACTTTTGGTCACGGCTGTACACTATTTTACCAAAAGTATTAGGACGCCTGTCTTTACACACACATGAACTTTAATGGCCAGTCTTAGTCCGTAGGGTACAATATTGAGTTGGTCCACCCTTTGCAGCTATAACAGCTTCAACTCTTCTGGGAAGGCTGTCCAAAAGGTTTAGGAGTGTGTCTATGGGATTTTTTGAGAGGCTGCCACTCATTGTTAGGATGGGTAAGCAGCAAAAGAAATGATGTGAGAGAAAACAGAAGTGGGGTTGTCGAGTAAAAATGCTGGCAAGATTGAGAAAGCAAGCACACAGGCCTCCTTTGCCTAGCCTCCTTCTAACAAATGCCACATCTCTTGCTCCAAAAATAAATAAACTGCAATAGCAGATCGCTACAACACAGTTTGGTTCAAAACTGCTGTGTGATGATTTTTACAGAGACATGGCTTCATAATTCCATTCCAGATAGTGCTATGCAATTATCTGGAAGGACTTTTCATCGACAGGATAGAACACTGGACTCGGGGAAGAAAAGGGGTGGGGGCTATGTATCTACATTCTGAATGTTTGGTGTTAAGATAGCAGCATTGTGGACAATCATTGTTCTCCAGATTTAGAATTCTTGATTGTGAAATGTCGACCCTTTTATTTTAAAAGGGAATTCATGACTGTATTCGTCCTTGTGGTATACATACCGCCAGATGCAAATGCAGCTGCGACTTTGAATACTTTGGCAAAAGCGATAGGTAAACATTCCGATGGGTGCTTGTGATTGCTGGTGACTTCAGCCAGGTAAATTTAAGGTCCGCTTTCCAAGGATTCAATCAATTTGTGAGGTGTGCGACTAGAAGTGCAAATACACTTGATATGATTTACTCCAATGCTAGGGAAGCATACAGAGCTGTTCCATTACCTCATCTTGGTCAGTCAGATCATGTATCCCTCTTTCTAATTCCATTGTACATTCCAATTAGGCAAAGAACTGCTCCAGAGAGCAAGGAAATAAGGATTTGGCCAGATGGCTCTCTCGAGCAGTTACAGGGCTGCTTTGAAAGGACTAACTGGGACATTTTTGAACAACATGACTTAAATACGTACACCGAAACAGTACTGAATTACAATGGTACTTGTGTAGACATGTTACAGAAAGGAAGCGTATTAAGGTTTTTCCTAATCAGAATCCCTGGATGACCAAGTGAGTACATTGTCTTTTGAGAGAATGGGATAGTGCCTTTAGGAATGGGGATAAGGTTAAGTATAGTGTTGCTGGAGCTGATCTAAAGAGGGGCATAAAAGAGGCCAAATTAGTTTATAAAAATAAATTGAAGAATATTTTAGAGGGAATGATGTACGGAAATGTTGGAAAGGGATACAGCACATCCTAAATCATAGAGAGAACACTCAACAGGGTGCAAATATTAATATCCAACTGGCTGAGGAATTAAACAGCTTCTTCTCACGTTTTGAAGTAGCAGTACCCCGGCAAACACAACTTTCAAGCTCGAGTATGAGAGATGCTGTACCTGTGGTACATAAACACGAGGTGCGTCAGGCATTCAAGTAAGTTCAATAAGAAAAAAGGGGGGTTGAATCGCGCTAGAACAGATTGGTGATCATACACATCATCACCAAACCAAATATTTATTCTAAATATTTGGTTTGGTGATGATGTGTATGATCACCAATCTGTTCTAGCGCAATTCAACTCCCTTTTTTCTTATTTAATTTCACTGTGTTTGTGTTGCATAGATGAATCGCAGCTATAATTGTTATTGTTTATGTATTTCACTGTAGCGCAGTTATCCCCCTCATTTTTCTATTCAAGTAAGTTAATGTTAGGAAATCAGTGGGTCCAGATGGGTTTCCAGGGAGGGTGCTATTGTTCTTGCACTTCATGTGGCTTTAAGTCATTTGGAACACTTGCAACTACGTAAGAATGTTCATTGACTATAGTTTGGCTTTCAACACCGTTGTCCCAGATTTACTGGTGGAGAAGATGTTGAAGCTGAATTTGCCCCCATCCCTTTGTTCTTGGATAAAGGACTTCCTGGTAGACTGCCCACAGGTGGTCAAACTTGGTAAGCATGTTTCTTTACATCGTGTGGTTAGCATAGGTGTAACACAAGGTTGTGTACTGAGTCCTCTTCTTTACTCTATAAACTTGTGATTGCATTCCTTGCTTTCCTATAAATAGCATCATCAAATTTGCAGATGATACCACCATAGTAGGCTGCATCACGAGAGAGGATGAGAAGCATTAAAAGGAAGAGGTGGCTAATCTAGTAGAGTGGTGTGAGGCAAACAAATTGTCTCTAAACACTGGGAAGACCAAGGAATTAATAACTGATTTTAGGAAGAACAAGACTGACATGGTTCCACTCTACACCAGAGGAGAATTGGTGGAGTGGGTTCCCGTTTTTAAGTGTTTAGGTATTAACCACTTGTCGATCAGCTTAAATATACTGTGGCAGGTTGGCAGCACTGCGCAAATCGCTGTACCTGTACGGCGGCTCGCGCAGTTGCAGGCGTGTGCGCAATGTCGGCGCACTTTCGCTCATGCTGCATGCTGCGTGAGAGTGCCTGCGGGTTGGGTGAACTCGATGTGTGACGGCGACCCGTGATCCCCTAGTACAGAGGCAGAACAGGGATCTGCCAGTGTAAACAAGGCGGATCCTCGTTCTGACAGGGGACAAGTCAGAGATCTTCTGTTCCCAATGATCGGGAACAGTGATCTCTGTCATGTGCCAGTGAGCCCATCCCCCCTACAGTTAGAACACACGTAGGGAACACACTTAACCCCTTAATCGCCTCCTAGTGTTAATCCTTTCCCCTCCAGTGTAATTTTTACATTGATCAGTGCATTTTTATAGCACTGATCAATGTAATAATGTCACTGGTCCCCAAAAAGTGTCATTTGGGGTCGGATTTGTCGGCTGCAATGTCGCAGTCCCGCTAAAAATCGCAGATTGCCGCCATTACTAGTAAAAGCGATAAAAAAAATAAAAGTCCCTAAATCTATCCGATAGTTTGTAGACGCGATAACTTTTGCGCAAAACAATAAATATACGCCTATTTATATATCAGCCTAAACTGATGAAATAAATGTGTTTTTTTATTTTTATTTTTGGATATGTATTATTTTTTTTTCAAAATTGACGCTCTTTGTTTGTTTATAGCGCAAACAATATAAACCGCAGATGTGATCAAATACAACCAAAAGAAAGCTCTATTTGTGGGAAAAAAAGGATGTCAATTTTGTTTGGGTACAGCTTCGCACAACTGCGCAATTGTCAGTTAAAGTGATGCAGTGCTGTATAACAAAAAATGGCCTGGTCATTAACCACTTAAGGACCGAGCCTCTTTCTGAAATTTGGTGTTTACAAGTTAAAAACAGTTTTTTTTAATAGAAAATTACTTAGAACCCCCAAACATTATATATTTTTTTTCTAACACCCTAGAGAATATAATGGCAGTCATTGCAATACTTCTGTCACACCGTATTTGCGCAGCGGTCTTACAAGCGCACTTTTTTTGGAAAAAATACACTTTTTTAACCACTTCAGCCCCGGAAGGTTTTACCCCCTTCCTGACCAGAGCACTTTTTACAATTCGGCACTGCGTCGCTTTAACTGCTAATTGCGCGGTCATGCAATGCTGTACCCAAACGAAATTTGCGTCCTTTTCTTCCCACAAATAGAGCTTTCTTTTGATGGTATTTGATCACCTCTGCCGTTTTTATTTTTTGCGCTATACACGGAAAAAGACCGAAAATTTTGAAAAAAAATGATATTTTCTACTTTTTGTTCTAAAAAAAATCCAATAAACTCAATTTTAGTCATACATTTAGGCCAAAATGTATTCGGCCACATGTCTTTGGTAAAAAAAATGTCAATAAGTGTATATTTATTGGTTTGCGCAAAAGTTATAGCGTCTACAAACTAGGGTACATTTTCTGGAATTTACACAGCCTTTAATTTATGACTGCCTATGTCGATTCTTGAGGTGCTAAAATGGCAGGGCAGTACAAAACCCCCACAAATGACCCCATTTTGGAAAGTAGACACCCCAAGGAATTTGCTGAGAGGCATGTTGAGCCCATTGAATATTAATTTTTTTTGTCCCAAGTGATTGAATAATGACAAAAAAAAAAAAAAAAAAAAAAAATTACAAAAAGTTGTCACTAAATGATATATTGCTCACACAGGCCATGGGCATATGTGGAATTGCACCCCAAAATACATTTAGCTGCTTCTCCTGAGTACGGGGATACCACATGTGTGGGACTTTTTGGGAGCCTAGCCGCGTACGGGGCCCCGAAAACCAAGCACCGCCTTCAGGATTTCTAAGGGCGTACATTTTTGATTTTACTCCTCACTACCTATCACAGTTTTGAAGGCCATAAAATGCCCAGATGACATAAAACCCCCCCAAATGACCCCATTTTGGAAAGTAGACACCCCAAGCTATTTGCTTTGAGGCATGTTGAGTCCATGGAATGTTTTATATTTTGACACAAGTTGCGGGAAAGTGACAAATTTTTTTTTTTTTTTTTTTTTTTGCACAAAGTTGTCACTAAATGATATATTGCTCACACAGGCCATGGGCATATGTGGAATTGCACCCCAAAATACATTTAGCTGCTTCTCCTGAGTACGGGGATACCACATGTGTGGGACTTTTTAGGAGCCTAGCCGCGTACGGGACCCCGAAAACCAAGCACCGCCTTCAGGATTTCTAAGGGCGTACATTTTTGATTTTACTCCTCACTGCCTATCACAGTTTCGGAGGCCATGGAATGCCCAGGTGGCACAAACCCCCCCCAAATGACCCCATTTTGGAAAGCAGACACCCCAAGCTATTTGCTGAGAGGCATGGTGAGTATTTTGCAGCTCTCATTTGTTTTTGAAAATAGAGAAAGACGAGAAAAAAAATTTTTTTTTTTCTTTTTTCAATTTTCAAAACTTTGTGACAAAAAGTGAGGTCTGCAAAATACTCACTATACCTCTCATCAAATAGCTTGGGGTGTCTACTTTCCAAAATGGGGTCATTTGGGGGGGGTTTGTGCCACCTGGGCATTCCATGGCCTCCGAAACTGTGATAGGCAGTGAAGAGTGAAATCAAAAATTCACGCCCTTAGAAAGCCTGAAGGCGGTGCTTGGTTTTCGGGGTCCCGTACGCGGCTAGGCTCCCAAAAAGTCCCACACATGTGGTATCCCCGTACTCAGGAGAAGCAACAGAATGTATTTTGGGGTGTAATTTCACATATTCCCATGGCATGTTTGAGCAATATATCATTTAGTGACAACTTTGCGCAAAAAAAAATAAAAAAAATAAAAAATTGTCTCTTTCCCGCAACTTGTGTCACAATATAAATTATTCCATGGACTCAACATGACTCTCAGCAAAGAGCTTGGGGTGTCTACTTTCCAAAATGGGGTCATTTGGGGGGGTTTTGAACTGTCCTGGCATTTTATGCACAACATCTAGAAGCTTATGTCACACATCACCCACTCTTCTAACCACTTGAAGACAAAGCCCTTTCTGACACTTATTGTTTACATAAAAAAATAATTTTTTTTTGCAAGAAAATTACTTTGAACCCCCAAACATTATATATTTTTTTTAAAGCAAATGCCCTACAGATTAAAATGGTGGGTGTTTCATTTTTTTTTTTCACACAGTATTTGCGCAGCGATTTTTCAAACGCATTTTTTGGGGAAAAAACACACTTTTTTACATTTTAATGCACTAAAACACACTATATTGCCCAAATGTTTGATGAAATAAAAAAGATGATCTTAGGCCGAGTACATGGATACCAAACATGACATGCTTTAAAATTGCGCACAAACGTGCAGTGGCGACAAACTAAATACATTTTTAAAAGCCTTTAAAAGCCTTTACAGGTTACCACTTTAGATTTACAGAGGAGGTCTACTGCTAAACTTACTGCCCTCGATCTGACCTTCGCGGCGATACCTCACATGCATGGTGCAATTGCTGTTTACATTTGACGCCAGACCAACGCTTGCGTTCACCTTAGCGCGAGAGCAGGGGGGACAGGGGTGCTTTTTTTTTTTTTTTTTTCTTTATTATTATTATTTTTTTATCTTATTTTTAAACTGTTCCTTTCATTTTTTTTTTTTTTAAATCATTTTTATTGTTATCTCAGGGAATGTAAATATCCCCTATGATAGCAATAGGTAGTGACAGGTACTCTTTTTTGCAAAAATTGGGGTCTATTAGACCCTAGATTTCTCCTCTGCCCTCAAAGCATCTGATCACACCAAGATCGGTGTGATAAAATGCTTTCCCAATTTCCCAATGGCGCTGTTTACATCCGGCGAAATCTACGTCATAAAATGCTCGTAGCTTCCGGTTTCTTAGGTCATAGAGATGTTTGGAGCCACTCTGGTCTCTGATCAGCTCTATGGTCAGCTGGCTGAATCACCGGCTGCATTCTCAGGTTCCCTGTTGAGACAGGAGAGCCAGAGAAAAACACGGAAGATGTTGGGGGGGGGGGGCATTCCCTCCCACTGCTTGTAAAAGCAGTCTAGAGGCTAATTAGCCACTAGGATTGCTTTTACATGAAAGCCGACCGCTGGCTGAAAAGAATGATACCAAGATGATACCTAAACCTGCAGGCATCATTCTGGTATAACCACTCAAAGTCGTGAATGGCATACCTGAAGACAAAAAAATGGTTAACAATAATACACAGTAAACAGTAAAGTATAAATAATTACATACCTGAAAAGCAAACGTGATAAAACATAATAACAATAACAATAACAATAACAATCAATAACAATAACAATAACAATAAAACATTGCAGAATAGAATACAGTAAAAAAGAGCAGAACAATAGAGAGAGAATAGAGAGAGAGAGAACAATAAAACGACAACTATTTTTATTTTATATTTTTGTTTGTGGTTTTTTTTTTTTTTTTTTTACACTTTTTTTTGTAACTAACTTTTATAACTGTAACCGGTTCCAGGTTCGGGTCTCTCAAAATGCGATGGCATCTCGGGAGACCCTGTGAAAGTGTGCCTAGTCTGTGCAATGCTGTACCCTACGCTAATAGTCAACTAGTGCATGGTAGCGTTCAAAACATTCACCAATGCAAAGACCAGGATTGTCAGGACAGGAGGGACAATAATAGCTGGTGTCACGTCTATATCCGCGCTTGCTGCAGACACAACATCTTTTTTGGGGGGTTCGTTGGGTAGGGGTACTCGGGAGGACATAAAAATGCCTCTCATGCAGCCGACTGCATTTGGTTGGGGATGTGAATGGGGGAAGTACGGGCGCTGCAGAAGCGGTGGGTTCCCAATTAGGATTGGCGAATGCAGCAGGAAGGGCACTATGGGCACGACGGGGCTGTGTTTGTCTTTTTGGTGGCAGCGGTACACTACTTGTGCTTGCCACCTCACCAGCTTGAACTGCACTTATGGGACTCGCCACGTCACCAAGTGTTACTGCAGTGCTGGTTTGACTACGACCGGGGTGTACTACGCCGCTGGCGCTTGCCAGTTCACCAAAACGCTACAAAAAAAACTGTTAGCGATCACAGGGATCCGGCCTGACTCTGCGAACGCTGCAGTTATGCGTTTAGTGTTTTGTAAGTGACAGTGATCGATCGATACTGCACTTGGGTGGGCTGGGCCGGGCCGGGCGGAGGGGCAAAACGCAGGTGCTAGCAGGTATCTGGGCTGATCCCGCTAACACTGCGTTTTTGGGAACCCTAAACTGCTGGGGACGCTAGTATAGATCAGATCGGATCAGATATTGATGCGATCAGATACTATACCACTAAGGGAGGTGTACGGTGCGTGCGTGGGTGTTAGCGGTACTGGCGCTAACCTGACACTGCCTGGGGCTGGTGCTTGCCAGTTCACCAAAATACTACCAAAAAAACTGTTAGCGATCGCAGGGATCAGGCCTGACTCTGCGAACGCTGCAGTTATGCGTTTAGTGTTTTGTAAGTGACAGTGATCGATCGATACTGCACTTGGGTGGGCTGGGCCGGGCGGAGGGGCAAAACGCAGGTGCTAGCGGGTATCTGGGCTGATCCCGCTAACACTGCGTTTTTGGGAACCCTAAACTGCTGGGGACGCTAGTATAGATCTGATCGGATCAGATATTGATCCGTTCAGATACTATACCACTAAGGGAGGTATACGGTGCGTGCGTGGGTGTTAGCGGTACTGGCGCTAACCTGACGCTGCCTGGGGCTGGTGCTTGCCAGTTCACCAAAACGCTACCAAAAAAACTGTTAGCGATCGCAGGGATCAGGCCTGACTCTGCGAACGCTGCAGTTATGCGTTTAGTGTTTTGTAAGTGACAGTGATCGATCGATACTGCACTTGGGTGGGCTGGGCTGGGCTGGGCGGAGGGGCAAAACGCAGGTGCTAGCGGGTATCTGGGCTGATCCCGCTAACACTGCGTTTTCGGGAACCCTAAACTGCTGGGGACGCTAGTATAGATCTGATCGGATCAGATATTGATCCGATCAGATACTATACCACTAAGGGAGGCGCATGCTGCGTGCGTGGGTGTTCGCGGTACTGGCGCTAATCTGACGCTGCCTGGGGCGACGCATATCACCGCCGGGCGATCGGGGGGCTAAACCTTTATTCGGTAATAAACGGCGGGTGCCCTGACACTATAAAAAATAAACGAACTAACCAGCGTCACCCGTAACAGTTATACAGTGATCAGTGGTGAAAGGGTTAACTAGGGGGCAATCAAGGGGTTAAAACATTTATTAGATAGTATATGGGGGTCCCTGTCGCTATAAAACACTGACGGCGAACCTAAATATTTACGTTCCTTACTAGCGTCACCAGCGACACTAATACAGCGATCAGAAAAATGATCGCTTAGCGACACTGGTGAGGGGGGGTGATCAAGGGGTTAAAACTTTATTAGGGGGGGTTAGGGGGGTATCCTAGACCTAAAGGGGGCCTAACACTAACTGCCCTAACACTAACTGTCACAAACTGACACTATGCAGTAATCAGAAAAAAAAAAAAAAAAAAAAATACTGCTAATGTCAGTTTGTGACAGGGGGGGGGGTGATTGGGGGGGGATCGGGGGGCGATCGGGGGGGGGATCGGGGGTGTAAATATGCCTGGCATGTTCTACTGTGTGTGTGTGTGTGTTGTGCACTCACTTGTCTTCTCTCCTCGGCGCTGGAACGGAAACTGCCAGACCGGGGAGAGATGACATCACATCCTCTGCCTGTGTGAAACGACACACAGGCAGAGGAGGATTCCTATTGGCTGGGAGCGATCGCGAGGGGGGGGCCACGATCGGATGGTCTCCCCCTCGCCTCCCGACGCTCCCAGTCAGATGCCGACCGCCGATGGCACCGGGGGGGGGTCCGATCGGACCCCCCGCCCGCGGGAGGCAGATCACGTATGGGTACGTGATTTTGCCTGCCCGTGCCATTCTGCCGCAGTATATATGCGGTAGGCGGTCGGCAAGTGGTTAAATAAAAAAATAAAACAACAGTAAATTTAGCCCAATTTTTTTTATATTGTGAAATATAATGTTACGCCGAGTAAATTGATACCCAACATGTTACGCTTCAAAATTGCGGCCGCTCGTGAAATGGCGACAAAATTTTGCCCTTAAAAACCTCCATAGGTGACGTTTAAAACATTCTACAGGTTGCATGTTTTGAGTTACAGAGAAGGTCTAGGGTTAGCATTATTGCTCTCGCTCTAACGATTGCGGCAATACATCACATGTGTGGTTTGAACACTGTTTTCATATGCAGGTGCTGCTCACGTATGCGTTCGCTTCTGTGCGCGAGCTCCGCACGACGGGGCACGTTTAAAAGTTTTTATATTTTTTTTCTTATTTATTTTACCTTTTATTTTTTATTTTTATACTGTTCTTTAAAAAAAATGGTGTCACTTTTATTCCTATTACAAGGAATGTAAACATCCCTTGTATTAGAAAAAAAGCATGACAGGACCTCTTAAATTAGATCTGGGGTCAAAAAGACCTCAGATCTTATATTTACCCTAAAATGCAATAAAAAAATGTAAAAAATTAAATGTCATTTGAAAAAAAAAAGTCTCTTTAGGAGCTATGGGCGGAAGTGACATTTTGAGGTTGCTTCCACACTGCAATGGTATGGAGATGGGTGGGGGCCATCTTCCCCTCACTCGTCTCCATACCTAACACGACACAGGACCCAATCGCCTCCGCCACTACCGACGGCTCCAGTATGCGGTGGAGGGCACCGAAGCGCGGTGGAAGGGGGGCCCCGATAAAAGTGATCTTGCCGCGAATCCGCCACAGAGACCACTTTTATCTGAAAGCAGACCGCCCACTGAAGAAGAGGATACCGGGGTTATGGCAGCTAGCTGCTGCCATATCAATGATACCCCTCTTCAGAGTACCGATGTATTACGACGGCGGGTGATCCGTAAGTGGTTAAGGAGGTGTCAGGGCTGGGCTCAGCCCTTCCTTCTCAGAGCTGGCCACTCAGCTGTCGGCTAATTGCCAGCTCCTATCTCGCCACAGTTACTCAGCTGTTGATCATTTCCTTCTCGTCAGTCCTGCCTACTTAAGCTGTCCAGTCCAGAGGATCTCGGCCTTCGCCTTGGTCAACATCACAGAGACGATCTCCTGCATTCCTGTTTAAAGGGGTTGTAAAGGTAAAAATTTTTTCACCTTAATGCATTCTATGCATCAAGGTGAAAAAACTTTTGACAGTACCGCCGCCCCCAGGCCCCCCGTTTTACTTACCTGACGCCTCGAATCTTCGCTCCTCGTCCTCGTCAGCTTCATTGCAGCTCAGCCTGGTCGCTGATTGGCTGCAGTGGATGGATTGAAAGCAGCGCAGCCATTGGCTCGCGCTGCTGTCAATCACATCCGAAGACGCGGCGCGCCGGGGGGCTATAGCCGCCAGCTGTACCACGGGAGCGCGCCCGCAAGCACTCACCACCGTGCGAGGGAGCTCGCATGAAGGTGGTAAATGCTTGCGGGGAGGAGCTGAAACAGCCGCCGAGGGACCCCAGAAGACCAGGTTCGGGGCCACTCTGTGCAGAACGAGCTGCACAGTGAAGGTAAGTATAACATGTTTGCTATTTAAAAAAAAAAAAAAAACAACTTTACAACCCCTTTAAAGATTCGCTTTGCTGACATCCTTTCTGGCTCCAGATCCTGCTTGCTGTTTCACTACATTGATCCCTGACTTCTGGCTTGGCTGACTATCCATTTCGGTTTCTAAACTTTGGCTGTTTTGACTACGTTTCTTCTTTTTGGTTTTATTATTAAACAAGTGTGATTTCACTGTACTTCTGTCTCGGTCTGATTTAATGGTTTCTGACAGTAGGCGAAGGCCATGAATTCAGAAGATGCAGTCCATCCACTTGTTGGTAATATTTTTTCCAGATTGGATGAACTGGATCACCGCAAGGATCAATTTTGCATGGCGTTACAAATGCTCCTGAGTCACACAGCTCACCTGGAATCTCCCACTGTGGCCTCCCCTGTACAACCTATGTTGCAGGCCGACCCTGCTGCTGCTCCAGTCTCTGTGCAGGCACCCGCCTCGAGTATTACCTCTATAAGAGGTATGTCTGGTTCCGTTCTTCTTCCCCAGTGATTTGAGGTGATCCAGTCCAATGCAGAGGGTTCCTCAACCAGGTTGAGATATACTTTGAGATGCTTCCCCAGGCATTTCCCACGGACAGAAGCAAAGTAGGTTTCGTGATATCTTTGCTTTCTGAGAGAGCCTTGGCCTTGGCAAACCCTCCATGGGAGATGCAAAAATCTGTTGTCTGGAGCTACCCTGAGTTTGTGGCTTCGTTTAAAAGGGTATTTGACGTTCCCGCATGCTCCGCTTCTGCTGCCAAGTACCTCATGTCCATCGAACAGAGTACGAGAACTGTTGTAGACTACGCCATTGAATTCCATACTCTGGCAGCAGAGGTTGCATGGAACAATGAGGCCCTCATAGCTGCTTTTTCTCATGGTCTCTAGGATACCTTTAAGAATGAGATAGCAGCCCGAGATATACCCACTGACCTGGAGAAGTTGATCATGTTTGCCATCCTTATTGACTCCAGACTCAGAGAAAGACTCTCTTTCAAGGAGCGCTTGCGGGAGCCTCCTGTACGTTTGTCTCCGAGCTTTGCAGTCCCACCTGTGCCTCCCTCACTTCCCATGCCTCCTGGTACGGTCAGTGAAGATGAACCCATGCACTTGGGTTTCACACCTCTCTCTGCGGATGAGAGAACCCTTAGGAAGAGGGAGAGATTGTGCCTTTATTGTGGCCAGGCAGGTCACTTTTTGAAGTCTTGTTCTACCCGTCCAGGGAACGCCCGAACCTTGAGGTCCTGTCACAGATAGACCTTACGTGTCTTTGTTCCATCTCCAGTTATCCAGAAGGATAAGCCCCAGGTTTTGGTTACCCTTTCTTGGGCTGAGATACAGCCTCTAATCGACTCTGGGACTGCAGGTCTGTTCATTGATGCGGTCTTTGTATCGAAGCACTCGATTCTGCTGCAGCTGCGTGACACTCTACTTGCCATTGAGGCTCTTGACGGGAGACCTCTACAGCCTGCCCATATGACTCATGAGACGGTTCCGCTGTCCATGGCGTTAGGGGCTCTTCACCATGAGATAATCCAATCCCAAGTTTCCTCACCTAAATTTCTGCTGGTTATTGGTTATCCTTGGTTACAGGGGCACAACCTCTCTTTTGATTGGCTCTGTGCTGAGGTCCTCTCCTGGTCACCACAATGCAGTGAGACATGCTTCCAGAAGGTAGCCAAGGTCCTGTGCACTTGTTCACTCTCCTCCCTGCCGGAGGAGTACCATGATTTTAGAGATATCTTTGACAAAGGTCAAGCCAGTAGTTTGCCTCCACCCTGGCCGTATGATTGCGCAATTGACCTTCAACCTGGTGCCATACCCCCTCGTGGCCGGGTTTACCCTTTGTCGGTCTTGGAGGATAAGGCCATGGAGGAGTATGCTGCAGACGCACTTTCTCAAGGTTTCATCTGCAAATCTTCTTCTCCTGCTGGTGCTGGTTTCTTCTTTGTGAAGAAGAAGAGTGGTGAACTGAGACCTTGTATTGATTATAGGGGTCTCAATCGTTTCACGATTAGGAATGCCTATCCTATTCCGTTGATTACGGAGTTATTTGACCGCCTCAAGGGAGCAACGGTTTTCATGAAGCTTGATTTGAGAGGGGTATACAATCTTGTGAGGATTAAGGAGGGCGACGAGTGGAAAACTGCGTTTAATACCAGAACAGGCCATAATGAGTACCTCGTAATGCCTTTTGGCCTTTGTAACACCCCGGCAGTTTTCCAGGAATTTATTAACAATGTCCTCTGAGATTTGTTGCAGTTATGTGTGGTGGTTTATCTCAATGATATCCTCATATTTTCCAAGTCCCTGGAGAGCCACCACACACGCTTTAGAAACTAAGAGAGAACAATCTCTATTGTAAACTGGAGAAGTGTGAGTTCCATTGTGAACAGGTTATATTCCCGGGTTATGTTATTTCCACTGCTGGTTTTTCGATGGACCCAGAGAAACTTTCTGCAGTCCTACAGTGGCCCCGACCCGTGGGTTTACGTCCTCTGCGTTTCCTGGGCTTTGCCAACTATTATCTTAAGTTTATTCGTAACTTCTCGTCTCTGATCAAGCCCCTGACTAATATGACCAGAAAGGACGGTAACCGACAGAGTTGGTCTCCGGAGTCCATTAAGGCCTTTGAGAGTCTTAAGGCTGCCTTTGTTTCTGCTCCTGTGTTGGCACATCCTGATCCTACAGTACCCTTTATCCTTGAGGTTGATGCTTCTGAGACTTGTGTTGGCACCCTTCTGTCTCAACGTCCTACCTCTGAGAGCGCTATGCATCCTTGTGGCTACTTTTCCAAGAAATTGTCACTTGCAGAGTGCAAATACAAGATTGGTTACAGAGAGCTGTTGGCGATCCTTTTAGCCCTAAAAGAATGGAGACATCTCCTCGAAGGTACCACTGTGCCAGTTCTCATTCTTACTGACCATAAGAATCTCACATTCTTGTCTGAGGCTAAACGCCTCTCTCCCAGAAGGGTGCGATAGGCTCTATTTTGTCATGTTTCAATTACATTGTCTCATTCTTACCCGGTAAATGTAAGGGCTGACGTTTTGTCACGACAATTTTCCTCCGCTTCCAATATGGAGTTGGTTCCGGTCCCTGTGATTCCTCCTGATCGTATTCTGGCTATGGTTCGCACCAGTCTCACCTCTCCTTTGGGTGACAAAATTCTTGCTGCTGAGGCCCATGCTTCTCCTGAGAAACCTTGTGACTGCTGCTTTGTCCCAGAGAGTCTCCGTACTGCCATGCTCCAGCCTTACCATTCTTCCAAAGCTGCTGGCCACTCTGGGAAGAATCAACTCTTTTGCTCTTTTGGGCCACTTCCCAACAATTCTGGTGGCCTATTCTACGTTCTGATGTAACCCCCTTCATAGCTGACTGTTCCGTGTGTGCTCAGAGTAAGACTCTAGCTTCCATTTTTGCTCGGGAGATCTTTCGCTTACATGGGCTACCCAAGGTGATTGTCTTGGACAGGGGTAGTCAGTTTGTATCCCGGTTCTGGCAAGCCTTTTGTGCAAGGTTGGCAATTCAGCTTGCCTTTTCCTCTGCATATCACCTGCAGTCTAATGGGGCCACAGAACGAGCCAATCAGTCCTTGGAGCAATTCCTATGTTGCTATATTTCTGACCAACATAACAACTGGTCAGACCTATTACCGTTTGCTCACAAGAGTGCCTTGAATTCTGTTTCCTGATTGTCCTTGTTTATGGCGAACTATGGTTTCCAACCTTCCGTGTTGCCTGACTCATTTGTTCCGCAGAGTATTCCAGCATTAGGGGAGCATCTCCATGGTCTTCGTTCCACTTGAGCACAGGCTTTGTGACATGCTAATGATAGGTACAGACTCCATGCTGACCGCAGACGCCTGCCTGCGGCTTCCTACCAGGTTGGGGACAGGGTCTGGCTGTCATCTCGCAACCTCCGACTTCGTGTTCCCTCACTGAAGTTTGAACCTCGGTTTATTGGGCCCTTCTGTATTCTTTGCAGGATTAACCCAGTGGCTTACGCATTAGACTTTCCTTCTAATACGCGTATTTCAAATGTATTTCATGTCTCCTTTTTAAAACCTTTGGTCTGCAACTGCTTTACCACCTCAGTGCCACGTCCTCACCCTGTACAGGTTGAGAATCATGAGGAGTATGAAGTACAGTCCATTGTTGACTCTCGTAGGTTCCGTGGGCACATACAGTACCTGCTGCATTGGAAGGGGTACGATCTGGAGGAACGCTCTTGGGTCTCATCCTCGGAGGTATATGCCTGTCCTCCTCCAAGATTTACATACATGTTTTCCCCTCAAGCCTGGTAGTCCTCTGAGGGGGAGGGGTCGTTGAGGAGGGGGTACTGTCAGGGCTGAGCTCAGCCCTTCCTTCTCAGAGCTGGCCGCTCAGCTGTCAGCTAATTGCCAGCTCCTATCTCTCCACAGTTACTCAGCTGATGATTTCCTGCTCGTCAGTCCTGCCTACTTAAACCGTCCAGTCCAGAGGATCTCGGCCTTCGCCTTGGTCAACATCACAGAGACGATCTCCTGCTTTCCTGTTTAAAGACTTGCTTTGCTGACATCCCCTCTGGCTCCAGATCCTGCTTGCTGTTTCACTACGTTGATCCCTGACTTCTGGTTTGGCTGACTATCCATTCCGGTTACTGAACTTTGGCTATGATTTGACTACGTTTGTGTCTTTTTACTTTTATTATTAAACAAGTGTGATTTAACTGTACTTCTGTCTCGGTCTGATTTCATGGTTTCTGACAGGGGGCAAATCCTTCCGGGGCTGAAGTGGTTAATATTTCAGAAACTGTATCCTGGTCATATACGTTTATATTTTCTAAGACTTTTTAGAAAAAATGGCCTAGGGAAACACATCTTGGAGTCCTTCTATCGCTCCTTCATTGAGCGTATGCTGACATACTGCATTTTAGCCTGGTATCCCTTCTGCACAGAAAAAGCTTCCATTCATAAAATAATAAATGCTGCACAGAAGGTTGTGGGATGCAGATTAGCTTCTCTAAACGAAATGTACAAATCCTGTATTTTTGTATATTGTATCCTCTGCTCTTCCCCTTTACCTGGTGGCACCCACCATGTCAGTCCCAGGCCTGCAGATGGGCAAGCGGAGACTGGGATACATGGTGGTAAAAAGACCCCCCCTAAACAATATTTTCTGAAAGCATAGTACAAGTAGAATAAAAGAAAGGTGCTACTTGTTTTTTAGGCCCTGTGAGATGTTCACAAATCAATATACAAAAATACACTAATTAGTGGATAAAAATATGGCACAATTTACAAAATGACTGCCAAATTCCTACTACATATGGTGGGCACTGGTAGTCTGCAATTAGTAGGCACTGATAAGGCTGCATTTGGTGGGCACTGGTAGGCTACATTTGATGGGTACTGGTAGGCTGCATTTGATTGGCACTGGTAGGCTGCATTTGGTGGGCACTGGTAGGCTACATTTGATGGGTACTGGTAGGCTGCATTTGATTGGCACTGGTAGGCTGCATTTGGTGGGCACTGATAAGGCTGCTTTTGGTGGGCACTGATAAGGCTGCATTTGGTGGGCACTGGTAGGCTGCATTTGGTGGGAACTGGTAGACTGCAATTAGTGGGCACGGGTAGGCTGCAATTGGTGGGCACGGGTAGGCTGCATTTGGTGGGCACGGGTAGGCTGCATTTGGTGGGCACTGGTAGGCTGCATTGGTGTGCACTGATGAGCTGCATTTGATGGGCACTGACAAGGCTGCATTTGGAGGGCACTGGTAGGCTGCATTTGGTGGACACTGGTAGGCTGCTTTTGATGGGCATTGATAAGCTGCATTTGATGGGCCCTGGTAGGCTGCATTCGGTGGGCACTGATAAGGCTGCATTTGGTGGGCACTGGTAGGCTGCATTTGATGGGCACTGGTAGGCTGCATTGATCTCTTGTATCATGTCCGCAGTCTCTGACCATCTCTTGTATCATGTCCGTAGTCATCATGTCCGCAGTCTCTGACCATCTCCTGCATTGTGTCTGCAATCTCTGACCATCTACTGTAGTATGTCTGCGGTATGTCTGGCGGTTCTTTATAACAGACTCTCTAACAGAGGCCCTCTCTGTGTCCATTAGAGAGAACACCCTCCAGGTCCATTAGAGTACTTTTCTTCTCTTCCTGTATTTTGTTTATTATTAGGAGATCATGGGAGGATTCCAGGGTAACAAAGACTCCTTAGGAGAGCATCTCTGTGTTTAAGTTGTTCCCATAGAAACATTTGTAAAAGGGAGGAGTTAGATGACCACATCCATGTGGGGGCGCCAGAAATATTTTTGCACTCAGGCACCTGTGACCATAGGATTGGCCCTGCATGGGCACACGTAGAAGGGGGAACAAGAGAATGATGGAATCACTCACCCAGCTATCTACAGCAGCAGGTGTCTCTCATGCAACTACAAATCACTGTAATACTTTTGAATCAGAACACGTTTCCAAGGCACAGCCTCGCCTTCTTCATCGGCTGATCATCTAACAGTCACATCACATTTATATAGAGGATACAATTAACCCACTCTGAGCCGCAATTAGTGGTGTCAGCTGGGAAGATAATGATTTAAAAAGCTATGTTCTGTAATTGGTAAACAGCAGTGTATGACTTACAGACATAATTTAAAATGTGTAATATATGTGTGAAAAATATGTGAGAATCATATATATAAAAAATATATTATATATATATATATGAAGATGAAAATGAGAAATAACGCTACCGGTCGGTTTGGATAAAAGGAACATTTGATGGAATAGGTCTTAGGTGGGTAAATGCCTGAGTGTGTACCTTGTTGTAAAAAAGGTTACAAGGTACTCACCTAAGACCTATTCCATCAAATGTTCCTTTTATCCAAACCGACTGGTAACGCTAGCTCTCATTTTCATCTTTATATATATATGACACAGCACGTGGAAGCTCCCACCCGCTCTAGCACTCTGCAAGTGCTCCAAGATTTTTCACGCAAGTTTTTAGTGTTGTTTTATACTTATACACTGAATAAATTCCTAAGCTGTTTAAAGGATTGGCTTGGCGCTTCTCTCTCCTTCTTTTGCTTTGCTTTTGTTCACAGTGATCGAGTTCCCCAGTCTGCGCCTGAAGCAGCCTCGCTCCCTTTACAGCCTCCATTTAGAGACTTTTTTAGAGACTAATTTTTAGGGGTTCATCCCCCAGAACATTCAATCCACTCAACCATTACATGGTTGCACCTTCATGTATCAGCATGCAGATGCATGCCTTTTCATTTAAATTTGAATCTTTTTCATTCAGACGGTTTAGCACTGAACATTATACCAATATTGTGTATGTGTTTCCTCCTAATGCCAGATCAATAGATCACTGCTTTTTTGACCCCAGACTGCGAAGCTGTGGGTCCATTGTTTCTGGTAAGTGGGGTCACCGAAGGGGGAGCCATCTCACACTTTGCAAGTTTGGAGCACCATTCCACTTTTTTCCATATAAGCACTAAACACTTTATAGATTTGTGCATATTATATTATATATAATTTTGTTGCATTTTGAATTTGTATGGCACAAACACATTGATGTATATGCATTAATCACCATGATGTTTATTAAATAATATATGCTGCTAGCGCTGTTTCATATTTTCTATAGTTTACAACTTTAAGCCTTAGTGAAAAATTTTTCTTGCGAATAATAGAGTTGCATTTTCAAATATACATACAGTAAGTCACAAAAGTGAGTACACCCCTCACATTTTTGTAAATGTTTTATTATATCTTTTCATGTGACAACACTATAGAAATGACACTTTGCTACAAAGTAAAGTAGTGAGTGTACAGCTTGTATAACAGTGTAAATTTGCTGTCCCCTCAAAAAAAACTCAACACACAGCCATTAAATGTCTAAACCACTGGCAACAAAAGTGAGTACACCCCTAAGTGAAAATGTCCAAATTGGGCCCAATTAGTCATTTTCCCTCCATGGTGTCATGTGACTCATTAGTGTTACAAGGTCTCAGGTGTGAATGGGGAGCAGGTGTGTTAAATTTGGTGTTATCACTCTCACTCTCTCATACTGGTCACTGGAAGTTTAACATGCCACCTCATGGCAAAGAACTCTCTGAGGATCTGAAAAAAATAATTGTTGCTCTACATAAAGATGGCCTAGGCCAGAGATATGCAATTAGCGGACCCCCAGCTGTTGCAAAACTACAAGTCCCATCTTGCTCTGCCTCTGGGTGTCATACTTGTGGCGGTCAGAGTCTTGCTATGCCTCATGGGAATTGTAGTTCTGCAACAGCTGGAGGTCCGCTAATTGCATATTCCTGGACTAGGCTATAAGAAGATTGTCAAGACCCTGAAACTGAGCTGAAGCATGGTGGCCAAGATCATACAGTGGGTTAACAGGACTGGTTCCACTCAGAACAGGCCTTGCCATGGTTGACCAAGGAAGTTGAGTGCACATGCTCAGCGTCATATCCAGAGGTTGTCTTTGGGAAATAGACGTACGAGTGCTGCCAGCATTGCTACAGAGGTTGAAGGGGTGGGGGGTCAGCCTGTCAGAACTTATTTGGTTCAGATGGTGTCAAGCGTGTGTGGAGGCAACCAGGTGAGAAGTGCAAAGACAAGTGTGTCTTGCTACAGTCAAGCATGGTGGTGGGAGTGTCATTGTCTGGGGCTGCATGAGTTCTGCTGGCACTGGGGAGCTATAGTTCACTGGGGGAACCATGAATGCCAACATGTACTGTGACATACTGAAGCAGAGTATGATCCCTTCCCTTCAGAGACTGGGCCACAGGGCAGTATTCCAACATAACGACCCCAAACACACCTCCAAGACGACCACTGCCTTGACAAAGAAGCTGAGGGTAAAGATGATGGACTGGTCAAGCATATCTCCAGACCTAAACCCTATTGAGCCTCTGCGGGGCATTCCCAAACGGAGGGTGGAGGAACGCAAGGTCCTCTATGTCATCATGGAGGAATGGAAGAGAACTCCAGTGGCAACCTGTGAAGCTCTGGTGAACTCCATGCCCAAGAGAGTTAAGGCAGTGCTGGAACATAATGGTGGCCACACAAAATATTGACAATTTGGCCCCAGTTTGGACATTTTCACTAAGGGGTGTACTCAATTTTGTGTTGCCAGCGGTTTAGACATTAATGGCTGTGTGTTCAGTTATTTTGAGGGGACAGCAAATTTACACTGTTATACAAGCTGTACGCTCACTACTTTACATTGCAGCAAAGTGTCATTTCGTCAGTGTTGTCACATGAAAAGATATAATAAAATATTTACAAAATTGTTATGGGGTGTACTCACTTTTGCTAGATACTGTATTTTTGCTCGCATAGTGTATTGTGTTTAAAGTATGTATAAAGAGGAAGTGTTTTTTTGCAAAGAAAACCCCCTACATTGTAGTTTTGTTAAGAAGATTTTGTTTAAGAAAGAGAGATTCTTAAAAAGGTAGTGCAGTAAAGCATTAGAAAGCATTCTAGATTAATGTTGAGCCCTTTGATTTGTCTCTTACTTACTTTTAGTGTTGTAAAAACTTCCTGTCTGTGATAAGACAGCGCCATTTCAGCTTAAATTGCAGTGCAATTTACTTCCGCCTTTTTCTGCATATAATAGTTCCTAACCAAGCCTCTTTTTTGTGACCATGACTATGGCAACTATGTCCGACTCTTTAGCTAAGAATGCCAGGCGCTGTTAAAACATATGTGTCAGGATATCCCATTGTTCAGCTCTCTAACATAGTGCTAAGCCCCTCCCACTCAAGCAGCTGAGTTCATTGCAATTACACGGGCATGTCAACATTTTAAAGGACAAGAAGTCAACATTTACACTAAATTCACAAAGGCACATGATATGTTACATTATTCACCTAGAGGCGACAATGCTTCCTTGCTGCAAATGGGAAAGGGAAAACATGTATATCACTAGTCACTGATTTTTGGATGTTAGACATGTTCAAAGTCTATTGCAGTGATCAAATGCAAATTTCATATCACTTCTAATGATCCTGTAGCTTTGGAAAAATGCCTTGGCAGACAGAGAAACTACACAGTCTGCTGAACTACTCTTAGGACCCCAAGTTGGTGTCTGTATGGCCATGTTAGAACCCCCACAATTCCAGAACATCAACTTTTACAGGAACTTCAGATCACTGACACACAGGCTGATATTGAGTATTGGAACAAGAAAGCTTTACCTCACCATAGTGCACCCATATGGTATAGGACACAAAGAAAACTTGTTGACATTGCAGGAAAATTGAACATGAACATTTAACACTTTCACAAGGAAATTATTCCCAGAGGGGGTTGTCCTAGAATCATAGTTCCAGACAAAGGTCCAGCTTTTGTGCATCAAATTGCTGGAATTGCCTTGGACTGACAATAGTGTTTATACAGAATGTACAGCTAGGATTTGAACAACATATCTGGACAAAATGTTTTACTTATTTCTCAAATGAATAACACTTAATTGTAACACATAATATTTCTTTCTATTTTTTTTTTTAATTGTGGAATTGTCTATTCTCACATTGTTGCAGGTTTGGAGGGTATTGTATACTTCAGATTGATATAATTGCCCTGGACTAACTCAGATATGTACAATAAATGGCATTATAGTTTTTTATTTAAAGGAACCTAAAGTGGTACATATATATGAAAAAAATGAGTTTCTGTGCAAGGTTAATTATCGAAAAAATAGAGTATATGTTTGAGAAGTATTGTGACAATAAGCCCATTTGTTAATATTAAAATTTAGGTAAATAGGAACTTGGCATTGCACAAAGATATTGCCTATTACAAAACAGATGGAATGGTTTATTTGTGCAAATGTTTTTTTTTTTAAATTGTGTTTAACCACTTCAATACAGGGAATTTTCACCCCCTTCCTGCCCAGGCCAATTTTCAGCTTTCAGCGCTGTAACATTTTGAATGACAATTGTGCGGTCATGCAACACTGTACCCAAAAGACGGTTTTCATTTTTTACGCTATAAACAAAAAATAAGCGACAATTTTGAAAAAAACACAATATTTTTTACTTTTTGCTATAATAAATATCCCCAAAAAATATATAAAAAAACATTTTTTTCCCTCAGTTTAGGCAGATATGTATTCTACATATTTTTGGTAAAAACGCAATAAGCGTATATTGATTGGTTTGCTAAAAAATTATAGCGTCTACAAAATAGGGGATAGATTTATGGCATTTTTATTATAATTTTTTTTTTTTTACTAGTAATGGCAGTGATCTGCGATTTTTCTCATGACTGTGACATGCGGCGGACAGATCGGACACTTTTGACACTATTTTGGGACCAGTGATACTTATACAGCGATCAGTGCTATAAAAATGCACTGATTATTGTATAAATGTCACTGGCAGGGAAGGAGTTAACACTAGGGGGCGATCAAGGGGTTAAATGTGTTATCTAGGGAGTGATTCTAACTGTGGGGGAGGGGACTGACTAGGGGAGGAGACCAATCGGTGTTCCTATATACTAGGAAAACACGATCTGTCTCCTCTCCCCTGATAGGTCGTAGATCTGTGTGTTAAACACACACAGATCCACATTCCTGTTCTGTTACCAGCAATCGCGGGTACCCGGCGGACATCACAGCCACCTGGCATGCGCATCGACCCCCGAGTGACGCGGGGGCGCGCGGTATCCCCCTATACCGCGGGGAACATCATATGACGCCCACCCAGGATGAGAGATCCCACCGCGGACATCATATGACTGTAGGCGGGTAGGGAAGTGGTTAAACTGTTTACATATGAGTGCCAAAATCTGGATAGACCCCTGTTACATACAAGGGGTCCCACTATGAGGCATGAAGTGTTACAATCGTGTTGCAAACCTATACTATTGAAGCAATATTGCTGATAAAAAAAGAAGGGATTTGTAATATAAGTATATGAGGAAAAAATGGGAGATTGCACTCTAAATGCAGGATGAATGGAATGGCCAATGAATGTGGAATAAGAAAGCGTTTTTGTGTCAAGGTATACAAGAATCAAGACAGAATAATGAGACAAACAGGAGGACTGAGGGTTGGGACTTTTGATGAAGCATGCAGGTGTAGAAAATTTTAATGTATTGGAAAATAGGTAAGATGTTACATGAGGGTAATCATGAGTAGACATAGATAACCAATGCAATTAATTCAGTAGATATACATATAGCAATGACAAATTGCCACTTAGTAATACCAATCGCATAACACAAATAATGATTTGGTCTTACCAGGTCTGATTAATACCCATTTATATCATGTACTACCCAATTATATCCATTCGAGAAATTCTCCCTCCTTTCACTGGGCTAACCCCCATAGGATGAGGTGTTATTCCCCACCCCCATATCAGTTAGTTTAATATCTTTGGCAATTGAGGGTGTTACATGGTATAGACAGGAGCAGTGGCTTCATCACTTCTGGGAGCTGCGATGCATGCTACCAGTCCTTCTCCTCCCCTCCATATAGGGTGGGTGGACCGCCCTGTACTACGCATCAACGTCACTCTCCATGCAACGGAGCTGCTGTGCCATGCCCATGGCACCGCTGCTCTCCGTCGCCTTTTACATCTAGCGGCCAGGTGGAGGGATGATTTTGGCGCCATTTTTGGGCGGCTTGTCCGCCCAGCTGCCTCCTCTCCAAAATGCACGCCAGCGTGACGGTGGGTGTGGCGGACTTGCCCTCATAGGTCATTCTGGGGCGTTTGACTCATATGGTGGTCCCATCTATTCACTTGGACACTCTCTGGATCACTTAGAACTTAAGTTTGCATTAGGTAATCTGACTTTCACTCTTTACTGTTATTATTTTGAGTTTTACGTTTGGGTTTCATCTCAGCCAATCTTTCTGGTGACACCGTTTCCTATTTTGTCATGTATTTCACCATTTTATCACCTTCCACTCTTATGCCGCGTACACACGAGCGGAATTTCCGACAGAAAGAGTCCGATGGGAGCTTTTCATCGTATATTTCGACCTTGTGTATGCCCCATCGGACTTTTTCTGTCGAAAATTCAGACGGACTTAGATAGAGAACATGTTCTCTATTATTCTGACGAAACAAATTACTATTGGAAAAAACGCTCGTCTGTATGCTGTTCCCACGCACCAAAAACGACGCATGCTCTGAAGCAAGTACGAGGTGGAAGCTATTGGCTACTGAACTTCCGTTTTCTAGTCCCGTCGTATGTGTTGTACGTCACCGCGTTCTGGACGGTCGGAATTTGGTGTGACCGTGTTTATGCAAGACAGCTTGAGCCGAATTCCATCGGAACTCCGTCGTAAAAACCTTCAGAGTTTATTCCGACAGCAAAACCGGTTGTGTGTACAGGGCATTAGGCTGAATTCACACCTAGTTTTTAGTGCATTTTGCAGATTTGCACTACGAAACGTGTTCCAATGGAAGCAGGATGGACTGTAGTGCAAATCTGCAAAATGCAAAAAGCACTAAAAATGCATAGGTGTGAATCCAGCCTTACTCTCACTAACTTAACTCTATCTACACACTCATTTGCATCTCATTACCCTATCCTTTACCAAGTATAGGATATATGACCCAATATATCACAATATATGAGTTCCCAGTATATATTTTTATATTTTTTATTTTTGGTTTCAGCACTTATGGTCATTTATGACTATTTTCATCTTTTGGAATTTGCTTTTTTGGAAATCATCCTTGTTGAACCCCGGGCCGCCCTAACCACCTCAGCTCCCATCAGTGATACCCATAGGGGTTCTCTGATTCACGTTGGTACACTCCTACTGCATAGATTAATAAAATGTAAGTACTTTTGATAGTGATTTGGTTTTTTTTTCCCTAGGTAATTTTACCTCCTATTTATCCCATCTTAATCTCTTTTCCTTGACAGGATCAGACCATATAGATATTCTTTTTATTACTATACTACAGTATTCAATTATCCATGTGCATGCTCCTGAAGAGTGGATGAATCCACGAAATGCATAAAATTATTATATGCCATGTTATTATGCCTAATTATATGTTTTACCTGACCAAATCATTACTTGTAATATGCGATTTGTATTAATAAGTGGTAATTACTGTATGTACAGTGGCTTGCGAAAGTATTCGGCCCCCCTTGAACTTTTCAACCTTTTGCCACATTTCAGGCTTCAAACATAAAGATATAAAATTTTAATTTTTTGTGAAGAATCACCAACAAGTGGGACACAATTGTGAAGTGGAACGAAATCTATTGGATTTTTGAAACTTTTTTAACTAATAAAAAAATGAAAAGTGGGGCGTGCAAAATTATTCGGCCCCCTTGCGTTAATACTTTGTAGAGCCACCTTTTGCTGCGATTACAGCTGCAAGTCGCTTGGGGTATATCTCTATCAGTTTTGCACATCGAGAGACTGAAATTCTTGCCCATTCTTCCTTGAAAAACAGCTCGAGCTCAGTGAGGTTGGATGGAGAGCGTTTGTGAACAGCGGTTTTCAGCTCTTTCCACAGATTCTCGATTGGATTCAGGTCTGGACTTTGACTTGGCCATTCTAACACCTGGATACGTTTATTTGTGAACCATTCCTTTGTAGATTTTGCTGTATGTTTGGGATCATTGTCTTGTTGGAAGATAAATCTCCGTCCCAGTTTCAGGTCTTTTGCAGACTCCAACAGGTTTTCATCCAGAATGGTCCTGTATTTGGCTGCATCCATCTTCCCCTCAATTTTAACCATCTTCCCTGTCCCTGCTGAAGAAAAGCAGGCCCAAACCATGATGCTGCCACCACCATGTTTCACGGTGGGGATGGTGTGTTGAGTGTGATGAGCTGTGTTGCTTTTACGCCAAACTCATCGTTTTGCATTGTGGCCAAAAAGTTCGATTTTGGTTTCATCGGACCAGAGCACCTTCTTCCACATGTTTGGTGTGTCTCCCAGGTGGCTTGTGGCAAACTTTAGACGAGACTTTTTATGGATATCTTTGAGAAATGGCTTTCTTCTTGCTGCTCTTCCATAAAGGCCAGATTTGTGCAGTGTACGACTGATTGTTGTCCTATGGACAGACTCTCCCACCTCAGCTGTAGTTCTCTGCAGTTCATCCAGAGTGATCATGGGCCTCTTGGTTGCATCTCTGATCAGTCTTCTCCTTGTCTGAGCTGAAAGTTTAGAGGGACAGCCAGGTCTTGGTAGATTTGCAGTGGTCTGATACTCCTTCCATTTCAAAATGATCGCTTGCACAGTGCTCCTTGGGATGTTTAAAGCTTGGGAAATCTTTTTGTATCCAAATCCGGCTTTAAACTTCTCCACAACAGTATTACGGACCTGCCTGGTGTGTTCCTTGGTCTTCATGATGCTCTCTGCGCTTTCAACAGAACCCTGAGACTATCACAGAGCAGGTGCATTTATACAGAGACTTGATTACACACAGGTGGATTCTATTTATCACCATCAGTCATTTAGGACAACATTGGATCATTCAGAGATCCTCGCTGAACTTCTGGAGTGAGTTTGCTGCACTGAAAGTAAAGGGGCCGAATAATTTTGCACGCACCACTTTTCAGTTTTTTAATTGCTAAAAAAGTTTAAAATATCCAATAGATTTCGTTCCACTTCACAATTGTGTCCCACTTGTTGGTGATTCTTCACAAAAAATTAAAATTTTATATCTTTATGTTTGAAGCCTGAAATGTGGCAAAAGGTTGAAAAGTTCAAGGGGGCCGAATACTTTCGCAAGCCACTGTATATCTACTGAATGAATTGCATGGGTTATCTATGTCTACTCATGATTACCCTCATGTAACATATTACTGATTTCCAATAAATTTTAATTTTCTACACCTGTGTGCTTCATCTAAAGTCCCAACCCTAATCCTCCTGTTTGTCTCATTAAGATAGGGATGGAGGCAATTGACCTTACCAGGTCACCGCCTCATTTAAAGTCCTAACGTTCTCTTTTACTTCAAGACAGAATAATATTACAACAGTTTTGGGTTATGTTTAATGAATGCATAAGGTTTACCATTTAATTGTTGAGATACTTAAGGCAAGGTTATTTTGTGTATGTCTTAAAATGTGTACAAGGTAAAGAGGCGTTTCTATTCCTACCTAAGTGTAGGAGAGAGGGATAGGGTGAAATTATAAATGTTTAAGAGATTGAGAAATTAAGCAATCAGGACTAAAATAAAGAGTTACATACATTGAATTTGTGAAGTGTTAAGGTTTTTTGGTGGGAAAGTTTGAATACAGTCAAAGTATTTTTTGGACATCTTACTTTTTGAATTCCCAGAATTTTAGTTGGAAAGTGTTAATATTGTAATGTTGCCTATTCAGTAGTGTTTTACTTTGTTTATGATACATTCAGATACATTTACAAAGTTAGGAAACTAAGTTCTGAGTCAGAATATGTGTTTGAGTAAAATGTTCTGTTCTGAGACCCTCGGCCTCCACTTGGGTCCAGAGGGAATAAGGAACTAAAGGTGTTATGTTTTATTGAATCCTGTTGCAATATTGGGGGTTGAGAAAAATGTTCAGTTAAATATTAATCTATAGGATTAAAACCATTGCTAGGAGACATTTTATTTCTGCATACTCACTTATGTTTGAATTATTGAAAGAATATTCTTTTCTTTATCGTACATCATGGGACACAGAGCCACAGTAATTACTGTATGGGTTATATAGGCACCTTTAGGTGATGGACACTGGCACACCCTAGACAGAAACCCCTCCCTTACCGGGAGTACCTCAGTTTTTTCGCCAGTGTCTTAGGTGTTGGTCACGAGTAAAGATGGGCTGTGCTGCGCTCCGTTGGAGTAATCCTTACTGGGGCAAGCCATGCAACCGGATCCATTCAAAGTGTCTTTTCAGGCAGAATTGAATGGTACCCGGGCCTCTTGTCAGAAGAAACAAGGTTTTGCCTGTTGACCCTGGGATCCAGTGCTTTGGTTTTTTCAGGCAAATTTCCTGGCGGGGTGCTATATGGGTCCAAGGGTGTGGAACCCCCGATAAAAAGGGGCCCCGGTCCTTGAAGGTTTTTTTAATGGAGCACGCCATGAGGGGTGAAGATTGGGTCTGTTTGGTTTACCTCAGAACCCTGTAGCCCGATAAGGTAAGTGGAGATTCCTAAGGAATTTTTTAATTCTTATGGGTTTTCTCTTTTAAGTAAATGTTGTCATGCCTAAAGTCACCACCAGGGGCTGTCAAGAGCACATACCTGTTCAATGCTTGTCAGTCTTGCTCTGTGTCAGTACAAGCTGATGCTTCCTCCAGTCCCATGCCTCAGGTAAGATGTTGGAAGGGGGTGTTTCTTTTTAAACATCCCCACCTGGACAGAAGTTTTCTCTTCTCTCCTCAGGAGGCAGAGGGAGCACAGAACAGTTGGTAGTATGCCGCACCGCTCCCGCTTCCACAGCCATAGCACGGCAGTTCTCCTTCCATCGGCTCTCCTCCACCCCACCCTTCCCCCACATGCGATCCGGTTGGATTGGATGCCCGCTCGCGCAGGAAAACAACCTTTTTTGAAAAGAGTGGGGGGGGGCGCGTTGGGAACTCAGAGGAAGGGGGTGGGGCTTATCGCAGCGTGCTTCAGTATCCATAACGCAGGTCTGTGTAGGCTATAAGTGCACCTTTGCAGGTGCATTCAGCTGACGGAGGGACACAGAGCAGACATTGGCATGTGAGTGTTGGTGGCACAAGCATTCCCAAGGCACGTTAACTTAGCATCAGGCTGAGCATTAATAGCAGCGGCAGTTGCTGGACTATTTGCTCAGCAGTGGGTGCATTTTTGGAAGTACCTCTGCATTTGTGCTTAGCACTATGGTTAGGAGGTGAGGTACAAATACCTCAAAGAACAGGGACTCAAGGGGATCTCCCCCAGGCTCTGAGGACCCTACCTCTGAAACACCATCCCCCCCTGAAGGCCTAGGGAGGCAGGTCAGAGTGAGCCATCGGGTTCGTCAGGGGTTGCAACTCCTTCTGACATTTCAGCCCCTGTCTATATTACTGAGGAGGTTTTCTCCTCAGCCATGATTGGACTGGAGTAAAGGTTAGCGGCTTTAATCGCATCTTCCCAGAATGGGAGAAAACACATTAGGTCCCCTTCTACCACCCAGGACCCTCAAACAGAGGAACAGTGGGAGGGGGAAATATATAAATACAGTGCTCACAAACAAAAACCCATAATACCAAAAACATAAAGTCCATACAAAACTATGAAGGTGCTTCACAAATAGTGTGTAAAAATGCAGGGAATGCTTCACATCTGGTGTGCAGAAAGTGCAGAGAAAATGTTGCAGAAAAATTTTCAGGTGTACCAAGACACCCCCACATGTGTCCCCACTCACCAAATCATAATGACACCCAGCTTTTCAGTCTGGGAGTCAGTGAAGGCTTGTAATAATATCCAAGGAATGTTGCAGGATAGCAGGTTCACTAATGAGATGATAAACGATCCTTCAACATTAATACTCAGCCATACAAAAAACAGGTACCCAGAATGGAAGAAAAAGGGGGAACCAATAGTGAAGTATGCTAAGGTTAAAAATGTATTGCACATAAAAGGTTATATTTACAAAAGTAAGTTAAAATCAGGCATTGAAACAATCAGAGGATGCAGCAAACACCATTAACAGCATTCCCACGAGACAAGAAATGACGTCAGAACCGGAAGTGTGTCACGTCAATGCATTTCGCCCTCCCACAGGGGGTCATCAAAGGACCTGATATTTTCCCAGTGGGAGGGGGAGATGAATTCCCCTCAGGGGACCGTGAAGAGGCTAATAACTCCTCTTCCGAGGGATCCAGTGGGGAAGGACCTTCTTCATCTTCACAAACTGAGAAATTGCTGGTGCAATCTCTTACTGAAATGGTCCGCTCCATATTTAAGCTACCCTTAAAGAGGAAGTAAACCCTCTCTTTAAAAAAAAAACCCGCAGGACAAAGGCATAATGAGCTAGTATGCATAGCATACTAGCTCATTATGAATTATTTAGCTGAGATTGAAGCCCCCGAAGTGACCCTCGTTCACCTCCTCCGTTGCTGACATGTTGACTCGGCGTGTCTTCCGGGTATCGCTGCTCCGGCACTGTGACTGGCCGGAGCAGCGATGACGTCACTCCCGCGCATGCGCGCTGGTGCCGCCACTAACAGCATGATAGCCATTAGAAACGGCACGCTCAGTGAGCCTGTGCCCATTGTCTACAGGGCATGCGCCGTAGACATCAGTGCTGCGATTTCTGCAAACATCTCCTAAACCATTTAGGTTGGGGAGATATTTCTTGCACCTACAGGTAAGCCTTAATCTAGGCTTACCTGTAGGTTAAACTGGTTGTAATGAGTTTACAACCACTTTAACTGAGTCGGTTTAAAAGCCCACTTCTTGTTTGGGTTCACTAAAACCTCCTCAAGCCTTGCATGCCTTTCCTGTTCATTCATTGCTGGAAAAGCTTATGTATTCTGAGTGGGATCACCCAGGTAAGCATTTTTTTCCCTCCCAAAAAATTTTCAACACTTTATCCTATAGAGGAAAAATTGACTAAGATGTGGGGTATACCAGCAATTGACGCTGCTATATGCTCTGTGAATAGAAGTTTGACTTGTCCGGTTGACAATGCACAAATGCTTAGGGATCCAACCGATAAAAAATTGGAATTCTTATTGAAAAAATGTTTTCTCTTTGGCAGGTTCAGTAGCTCAACCTGCAGTGGTGGCAATTGGGGTATGTCAATCCTTGAGAGATCACCTGAAACGGGTGCTCAAGGTTTTCCCTGAGCAGCAGGCCCAGGATTTAGCAGAGCTGCCAGGGGCTTTGTGTTTTGCAATTGAATCGATCAGAGATTCTATTCTTCAAACCTCTCGCCTTATGCTTGGGTTGGTGCATATGCGTAGAATCTTGAGGTTTAAAAATTGGTCAGCCGAAGCGCCATGCAAAAAGCTCATGGCTGGTTTTCCTCTCCGCGGTGAAAGGCTGTTTGGGGATGATTTAGACAAATATATTCAAAAAATATTAAGTGGAAAAAGTACCCTATTGCCAGTTAAGAAAAGGCATAAACGTCCCTCTTTTAAATGAGCTCCTTCTCCAGGGCCAAGGGCATCAGCCTCCAGGCAGTCGCGATGGCCTCCACCGTCAGGTTCAAGAGGTAAACCTCAGGGTCAACCCCAGGGACAAAAGAAGTCCTGGGGAAGGAAACCTACAAGACAGAACACCAAAGACTCTTTATGAAGGGGTGCCCCTGCTCGCTCGAGTGGGGGGAAGACTTCTGCAGTTCTCAAGGGTCTGGCAGGAAGAGTTTCGAGACAGATGGGTGGTCTCCACAAATAGCTCTAGGCAGGGGCGTCGCTAGGGGGTGGCTTTTGGGGCTATAGCCCCGAATCTGGGGCCAATAGCCCCGAGTCTCTGCAGGGGTCCCCAAGGGGAGGGGAGGCTCTCTGGGGACCCTGATGCAAGGGATAGGCTCTCTGGGGACCCTAATGTAATGGGGGCTCTCTGGGAACTCTGATGTAAGTGGGGGGCCCTCTGGGTACCCTGATGAAAGGGGGAGGCTCTCTGAGGACTCTGATGTAAGGAGGAGGCTCTCTGGGCAACCTGATATAAGGGGGGTTCTCTGGGGACCCTGATGTAAGGGGGCTCTCTGGGGACCCTGATGTAAGTGGGGGGCTCTCTGGGGATATATATACACACACGTATATTACTGTATATACATGTGTATGCTCGCCCAAGCGTATGACTTTCTTTACTTTCTTTACTACGCTGCTATGGGCTCTAGCCCCAGATCTTTTGTAGACCTAGCAACGCCCCTGGCTCTAGGTTACAAATTAGAGTTCCGGGAATTTCCGTCTCCTTGTTTCTTCAGGTCAAACGTCCCCAGAGATCCAGAGAAAAAGAAGTCCCTCTTTCAAGCATTATATTGAGTTTTGTCTCAAGAAGTGATCATGGTGGTCCCCATGAAAGAGCAGGGGTTGGGGTTTTACTCAAACCTTTTCACGGTGCCAAAACCAAATGGAGATGTCAGACCCATTCTAGATCTCAAGGATCTAAACCGATTCCTGAATATCAGCTCTTTTCGCATGGAATCAATCCGATCTGTTGTGTCCATCCTACAAGGAGGAGGACTTCTGGCATCAATCGACATCAAGGATGCATATCTGCATGTGCCTATTTTCACCGCTCACCAGAAGTATCTGCGTTTCGAAGTGGGAAAACTCCATTTTCAGTTTGTAGCCTTGCCTTTCGGTCTAGCTACTGCACCCCGGGTGTTTACAAAACTTCTGGCCCTTCCTCTGGCTAGATTAAGGACTCAGGGTATAACAGTTATAGCATACCTAGACGACCTGCTCTTGATAGACCGGTCGGTAGCCTGCTTAGACCAAAGCATGGTCACCACAGTGAATACCTAGGTTGGGTCCTTAACCTAGAGAAATCTTCTTTAAAACCATTAGGAAAACTAGAGTACTTGGGTCTGGTCATAGATACAGCCCAGAAAAATGTGTTTTTACCCCAGGCACAGATCAGCGCAATAAAGGAGTTGGTTCAGGTGGTCAGGGCAAAGAAGGGTCCTTCTATTCGCCTTTGCATGAGGTTGTTGGGGAAGATGGTGGCTTCATTAGAAGCGGTTTCCTATGCTCAGTTTCATTTGAGACTGCTGCAAAACAGTGTCCTATCTGCTAGGAACAAGAAGGTCCAAGCATTAGTTTTCACAATTTGTCTGTCGCCAAAGGTGCGCCAGAGGCTCAGTTGGTGGAGGATATCCAAGAATCTGCAGAAGGGGAAATCCTTCTTACCAGTTACCTGGAAGGTGGTAACAACAGATGCCAGCCTGTCAGGTTGGGGAGCAGTCCTGGAAGAAGCCACTGTTCAATATCGCACAATCACCAAATTTTTCACTGATCCCAGTCACCACTGACACCACCAAAAACATCATCAGAAGCCTCCAAGACAGCACATCACCAAATGACATAATTCCCACAAAACTCCTGAAAAAATGTTCCGACATCTTTGCTCCTAAGAGAACACATTTTATAAAACAGTCATTCAAAGAAGGGATTGTTCCGCTCGCCTTGAAGCATGGCACCATCAAACCCCTCCTTAAGAAACCTTACCTCGACCCTAAAGACCCTAACCACCGCAGACCAATAACAAGCCTTAACATCATCTCCAAGATCATGGAGAAAGCAGAAGTACAACAGCTACAACTCCACCTGGACACACACAAACTCTTGGACCCACTGCAATCAGGCTTCCGCCCAGGCTATGGCACAGAAACGGCACTTCTCAAAATATGGGACGATGCCCTAGAAGCAGCAGATGAAGGAGAATCATGTCTTCTGGTACTGCTGGACCTCAGCACAGCGTTCAACACAGTGGACCACAATACCTTACTTGACTGCCTCACAGAAGTAGCAGGAGTCACAGACTCAGATCTACCATGGTTCGCATGCTTCTTAGGAAATTGTTCACAGACAGTGAAACTAGGAGCCTTCACCTCTGAAACCCGCGCAATCTCTTATGGAGTCCCTCAAGGTTCACCTTTGTCACCCATGCTCTTCAACATCTACATCCGTCCACTCCTCAAAATCATCAGAAAATCAGACCTCTGCTTTAATTCATACGCAGACGACACTCAACTCTACTTTCGCATCACCGGACAAAAAGACCAATATCAGCGACTAAAAAATGCCTCTCACTGACAGACGACTGGATGACCACTAGCTCCCTCAAACTTAACAGATCCAAAACAGAAATGCAATGTAGGAACCTCTGCGCTATTAGAATTGAAAATATGCATATAAGGGACTGCTGCAAAATCTAGTGGTGTTCACAAATCAACCAAAAAACAAAGTAATATAAATAATGTGATTTTGCGCAATAGATCAGTGGAAATAAATCCGTCAAAGTGGGTGCATCAGAACATAAATAATAAATTCATTAAAACTGGTGATGATCAAAAAATATATTATAATATATATAAAAATAATTTCCTGACAGACTCCATGGCAGGCAACGTGTGGGTTTAGTCCCGCCTCTACTACCCTATAGGACACTACTCCCATAAATCTTTGCTCCTCACCCGCAGCCGTGTTCTTTTTTTGTCCTCCTCCAAGGACCTAGCTAAGATGGTCTTTCTACCCGAAGATTATTTCTCCCTGCGGTCAGATCTGGCGAGCGATTCCTATGCAGGGATCGCAGTATTCCAATAAGCCCTAGCTACTAGCGGGGTATGGAAAGGGCATATGGAAGAGGCGCTGAAGACGGTGTAGTCCTAGCCACTGACAGGCGAACCCCACACTGGTCATACAGCCTAGCTACTAGCAGGTGACCCTGGTTGCCCAGGAATAAGTCCGGTCTGTGCTGTCTCACCTGACCCAGGTCTCGATCGCAGTAGGAGTGGTGAGTCCGTTCCGTTTTTTCTCTTCATGGCAGCAGTTTGTGTAATCCTTCCCTGTGTTTTGTCTGCTTGTATTCTGTGCCTCCCCCGCACTGTCGAGTACAGTGTAGCTGGCTGATATGGCGGCTGGTTCCCTCTGCTTTCCAGCCGCCGTTCACTTCCTGGTTTCGTCTTCGCGGCCGTTCTGCGCATGCGCGGGTCCGGCGCGAGAACGAGGCTTGGTTCGCGCACGCGCATAGCGGTAACTGCGCGTGCGCACTAGTGGTAAGACGGACACGGCGGTGACGTCACAGGGGCGCCAGTTTTAAATTTGAGAAAATAGTCTGCAGGCTTGGGAATGCTTGCAGACTGTTGGCAGTATCTCCCCTGGCTCTGATTCTGCTGTGTCAGGTGAGGGGGCTTCTAAAGACAGGTTTTGTGGTCTGCCCTTACTGCTTCTCTAATTCCTAACTGGTTGCTTGTGTTTCAGCCCTGATGGATCCCTCCGGGAGCATGAACGCTTCACCGCCTGCCTCTGGCCAGCCCTCTCGCAACAGGTACTTGGTAGGGGGTCCTTCCTGGGTGTTGCGGGGGGGGGTTATGGAGCATCAGTTATCTGTTTGTCTCCATTAACACAGAAGGCTTTGTTTTTTCTTGTCAGCCCTTCTAGGTCTACTCAGCAACGTAGCTCGCACAGAAGTGGTTCCTCTAGATCACAGCACCGGCATTCCTCTTCCAGATCTGGACATCACGGTTCCTCCTCGAAATCGAGACACCGTAGCCGGGAACCATCTCACCCTTCCAAGTCTCACTCCAGTCATGCAGCCGAAGGAGCCTGCTGGGGGTGTAGGGCAAAGGTTCTTATAGGCAAATCCCTCTATGATACCTGCTATACAAAAGCAACAGGTGAAAGAGGCGGATCGGATCAGCAACTCAAGTCTCTGGTGGAGAAGATCGTGAAAGAGAATCTAAAGGAATTGGGGTCTAGCCAATCCCATTTTTCTCCTGCAGAGCCTCCAGACCCACCAATGAGGGATACCCAGGCTCAGGACACTTGTGAGTCCTCTTTACCCAGTCATCTGTCTGCGGTCTCCTCAGATAGTGATTCTGAGGGAGAAGACCCTTATACTGGATTTAGTTTTGACTTACTTCCTCCTCTGATTAAAGCCATAAAGGAAACTTTAAACTGGGAAGAGCCAGTGACGGCCCCTGCAAAACAGAGGAAGTTCTTCAAGCAGCTGAAGAAGGAACGTGTCAGCTTCCCCTTTTTCGCTGAATTAGGTGAAGTTATCACGGATGAGTGGGGAAAGGTAGAGAAAAAGAACTCCCTTCTCTCTAAAATACAGAGGCTTTATCCCTTCAAGGAAGAAGAAGTTAAGCAATTGGAGTCTGCTCCTCTAGTGGATGCAGCTGTGATGAGATTGGTCAGGCATGTGACCCTCCCTCTGGAAGATACGGTCTCGTTCAGAGACGCCTTGGACAGACGGATAGACTCGGATTTGAAGCGGGTCTATCTCACAGCAGGTATGGCATGTAAGCCAGCCTTGGCTCTGGCCGCCATGTCCAGGGCTATGGAGACGTGGTCAGACAGCGTGGACGAGACACTTAGAGGTGTCTCGGAGGAAGTGGCCAGGAGTTCGCCCATCCAGGAATTAAGGTTAGCCTCAGCCTTTCTGGGGGAGGCCTCAATCGACATTATCCGCTTGGTGGCTAGAGTTATGTTGTCTGCAGTTACCGCCAAGCGTGCCCTTTGGCTTCGCCCTTGGCTGGCAGACCCAGCATCAAAACAGGTTTGGTGCCGTATTCCCTTCGATGGGTCCTCTCTTTTCGGAAATAAATTAGACAGCGCCATAACCCGTGCCACCGGGGGTAAGTCGGGGTTCCTCCCTCAGGACAGGCGATTACAAGGTCAGAGAAGATCGTTTCCAAGGAAACAGAACCAGGATCGTGCCAGGGAAGCACGTGGATACAGGCCGGGCCGTGAGTTCTCCAGATCCTGGAAGGCCAGACAATCATCTTTTAAGAAGACTGCTAAGAGTAGTATGTCGGGTGAGAAGGAACCGATCAAGTCTTTTTGAGATGGGGCCCGCCCAGGCAGGCCAAGTGGGGGCTCGCCTCCTTCGCTTTCGGCATGTTTTGGCGGCCTCGATCCAGGACTTTCGGACCGTAAGAACGATTTCCTCAGGCCACACCTGGGTTTTCAGCAGTGCTCCCAGGCTCAGGTGTATCCCCACATCTCTTCCAGCCACAGAAGAAAAAAGAAAAATCCTTTTAGCTTACGTGAGATCTTTGTTAGATCAAGGCGCGGCCATTCCTGTCCCAGACGACCAACGTGGCATGGGGATGTATTCTCCTCTTTTCATGGTCCAGAAAAAGAATGGTGCATGGCGACCCGTCATAGATTTGACGCACCTGAACAGCTTCATCAAAAGAGAGAGGTTCAAAATGGAAACCCTGTCCACAATTCGACAGTCAGTCCAACCAGGAGACTGGCTCATTTCTATAGACCTCAAGGACGCTTATTTCCACGTTCCAGTGGCAGCAGATTTTCAACGCTTTCTCCGTTTTTCCATAGGCCTAACTACACTTACAATTCACATGCCTTCCCTTCGGTCTGTCCACCTCTCCACGAGTCTTCTCGAAGGTCTTGTTGGCCGTTGTGGCTTTACTGAGAACCAGAGGGATCCGTCTTCATCACTATCTGGACGATCTCCTCCTACTGGCTCAAGACAGAGATTGCCTCCTGAAACACAGAGATATGGTCATCTCAACTCTCCAAGAATTTGGATGGCTCCTGAACCGGGAGAAGAGCCAACTGGAGCCTTCTCAGTCTCTCGTGTTCCTCGGGGCTCTCTTCAATACAGCGAGAGGCACAATTTCCTTACCCGAGGAGAAGATCACGATAGTTCGGGACAGGATTCGCCTGGCTCTCTCCTCTTCTCATCTCCGGGCCCTCCAGTGTCTGAGGGTCATAGGCACCATGGTGTCCACAATACCAATGGTAAAATGGGCTCAGTGGAGGATGCGTCCTTTTCAGAAGGGATTTCTTCTTCAATGGTCGGGCGACAAGAGTCAGCGTATTTGCATCTCTCAGACCATGAGGGGTTCCCTCCTCTGGTGGCTTCAAAAAGAAAATCTACGCAGGTGTCACTCCATCCTTCCCATCACTTGGATCACTGTGACGTCAGATGCCAGCGAGAGAGGCTGGGGTGCTCATTGCCTAGCGGAAGTGGCTCAAGGCTCCTGGGATTTCCCAGCGCGGAGATTGGTGTCGAATATCCTAGAGTTACGTGCAGCCTTCCAGGCACTGCTGGCATTTCGTCATCTGATAGCAGGGACATCTGTGTTACTCAGACTGGACAATACGACGGCAGTAGCCTATGTAAGGAAACAAGGGGGTACCAAAAGCCTGTCTCTTCTACAAGAGGTGGAACCAATAATGGTCTGGGCCCAGAAGAATCTGGTCAACCTAACGGCAACTTATGTTCCAGGGATTCTCAATGTCCAAGCGGATTTTCTCTCACGAGTCCACTAGGACAACAACGAGTGGTCTCTCCACGAGGATGTGTTCAAATGGATTCTAACACTGGGGATCTCTCCAGAGGTCGATCTCTTCGCTTCCCCGTACAACAAAAAGCTAGCGAGGTATTACGCAAGGTTTCGGGATCCACAAGCCTACGGGATAAACGCACTGACAGAACGTTGGTGGTTCCACAGAGCATATGCCTTCCCTCCAACACCTATTATCTCCCAGTTCCTGCGGAGGCTCAGGTGGGAGGAGGTGGAGATAGTAGCCATCATTCCTTACTGGCCCCACAGGCCTTGGTTTCCTCTCCTATCACTCCTCAGCTTCCGAAAACCAGTTCTTCTACCGACCAGAATGGATCTACTCTCCCAAGGCACGATTCTCCATCCGTGCCCAGCTCACCTACAGTTGAGGGCTTGGTTCTTGAGAGGGGTAGGTTGGAAGCACTAGGTTGCCCTATGGAGGTTATTCCTACACTTCTGAATGCAAGAAGACAAAGCACTAACAAAGTGTATGAGCGTATTTGGACAAAATTCTCGATCCATATGTCGTCTAGGGCCAAGTCATGTGGCGCACCTGCAGTTCAGGACATCTTGAGTTTCCTCCAATCAGGCCTGGATTTACCCTTATCTGTCAGTTCACTGCGTGTACAAGTCTCAGCGATCTCAGCCTTTACTGGGGTGTCGTGGGCCAGACATGCCCTTATTCAACAATTCTTCAAAGGAGCAATTAGAATGAGGCCCCAAAGGAAACCCAGATTCCCTAAATGGGATCTACCTCTAGTTCTTGAGTTCTTCTCACAACTCGATAAACCACTGTCTATTAGGGAACTTACTATCAAGACTGCTTTTTTGACTGCCATCACTTCAGCCAAGAGGGTGTCCGAAGTCCAGGCCTTAGGGTCAAAGGAACCTTTCTTAACCTTCTTTCCGGACAGAGTGACTCCAATTCCAATGCTAGGGTCAAACCCTAAGGTCACCTCAATCTTTCATGAGAACCAAGAGATCTCACTTCCTACCTTTAGATCTGCTGGTAATCTGGAAATACATCCACTCGATGTTGGTGTCTCCTTGAAACAATATCTAGAAGTAACGGCTCCCTTCCGTCAATCGGATTATCTTTTTGTGTTGTTCTATGGGAAGAACAAGGGGCTCCGAGCCTCAGTCAGATCCATTGCTGCATGGATTGTACAGGCAATTCAATGGGCATATAGAGAGAAGGGCTTGGCTCCTCCAGAGGCGGTGACAGCACACTCGACTAGAAGTCTTTCGACCTCGTGGGCAGCTTCTCGTCACGTCGCACCTGAAGTGATTTGCAGGGCGGCTTCTTGGTCATCGATCCATACCTTCATGTCCCATTATTGTGTTGAGCCAGCTGCTCTATCCTCAGTTGATTTTGGTGTTAAAGTACTGTCGGTGGACGGTGTTAAATAAATCTTTGTTTTCTTCAGCATTTTTGCCCACCCGGGTGTGTACGGCGAGTTATTTCCCACACGTTGGCTGCCATGGAGTCTGTCAGGAAAACGGAAAATTCCTATCAAAATACTTACCGTAATTTTCCTTTCCTGATGGACTCCATGGCAGCAGGAGTTCCCTCCCAAATGGCTGGAGTAGGCTAGTTATCGAACACGGCTGCTGGTGAGGAGCAAAGATTTATGGGAGTAGTGTCCTATAGGGTAGTAGAGGCGGGACTAAACCCACACGTTGGCTGCCATGGAGTCCATCAGGAAAGGAAAATTACGGTAAGTATTTTGATAGGAATTTTCCGTTATATGGCAGTGCAAAAAAAGTCCCAGCGCTGAATAGCTAAAATATTGACTTTTACAACAATTGAATGAAAAAAGTAAAAAATATAAAAACAAATTGTGACTCAAAAATGTGGAAAATATATATTAAATTAGTCCATCAAAGGTGAAGGAAAACATTCTTGAATCTTCACAGTGGATGCGCCAAATAAAAAACGTGTGATCGGTGATGAGATGGTAAATGAAATAATGTGCTCACAGAGCTCTTACCTTAAAGGGCATGGATAAATGCCTTAACAACACATGATGAATGGATGTTGGTTTGGGACCAGCGGTTGACATCCGGAAAATAAATGGTAGATAAGGGGCCGGAACAAGCTCGCATCCAGGTTCAGGTAAGTATGGAAGAGAAGAACAAAAGAGGGCCTCCAATCGTGTAACACCATAGACCAAAGATTTATTAAATAAAACGGCTGTGCAGAGCAATGTAAACAGGTTGTACAGTCAGCAGAACGGCATACCGCCGTTACCTAGTACATCACTTCCGGTCCGCAACAAAAACAACAGAGTCAGGTTTGGCACATCCACTGAGAAGATTCAAGAATGTTTTCCTTCACCTTTGATGGACTAATTTAATATATATTTTCCACATTTTTGAGTCACATTTTGTTTTTATATTTTTTACTGTTTTCATTCAATTGTTGTAGGGCAGTATTTTAGCTATTCAGCACTGGGACTTTTTTTGCACTGCCATATATTATTTTTACATATATTATAATATATTTTTTGATCATCACCAGTTTTAATGCATGTATTATTTATGTTCTGAATCACTGGGACTTTTTTTGCAGATCCAAAACAGAGCTTCTGCTCCTCCATGCAAACCGTAATACAAAAACTAAGACCCCATGGACAAAAGTCTCGGAGTTGTCTTTGACGCAGAGATGTCGATGGATGCACAAATAGGTTCAGTAGTTAGCGGCTCTCACCATCTTCTCCGCCTACTACATAGGCTCATCCCGTTCATTCTAGAAGAGGACAAAGCAGCAGTAGTTGGAACAATCATCAATTCCCGACTTGACTACGCAAACTCCCTCTACATAGGACTACCTAAATACCAGATTGCTCGCTTACAAGTCATCCAAAACGCGGCAGCAAGACTAGTAACGGGAAAAAACCCTGGGAATCCATCTCCGCATCCCTGAGGACCCTACATTGGCTAACAGTAAAGGATCGGATCACATTCAAGACCCTCTGCCTCATCCACAAATGCACACAAGGAAACGCTCCGCAATACCTATGCGAGAAAATAAAACACTACACACCTAATCGCAGTCTACGATCAATGAACCAAAACCTCCTCATCATTCCCAAGTCCAGGTACAAATCAAAGGGAGAACGAAGATTCGCAGTCCAAGGACCACGGCTATGCAATGCACTACCCACTAACAACTGCATGGAAGAAAACCATCCGGCTTTCAGAAAAAAACTCAAGACTCACCTCTTCTAAGAAGCAGGACAACTCAGAACGGATCAAGCGTCTTGAAGCGATTCAGTTCGCATTTGTAGCGCTATACAAATTCTTCATTCATTCAAGGAAAATGGTCCAGGATGGAAAGGACCTTGCCCATCAACATTCTAGAGATTCGGGCAGCATGCCTAGCCCTAAGGGCCTGGACATTCAGGTTGCGGAATTTTCCTGTCAGAATTCAGTCCGACAATGCCACAGCAGTGGCTTATATCAATCAAGGGGGCACCAGAAGTCATGCAGCCCAGGGAGAGGTAAACCATATCCTAGCCTTATTCTGTCTCCTATGTCCTATGTCTCTCTTAACTCTGGTATGCTCCTACTGCTACAGCTCCAGCCAGAATCGCATTAGTGAAATCTGTCTCCTATGTCTCTTAACTCTGGTATGCTCCTACTGCTACAACTCCAGCCAAAAACTGAAACACTGCTATCTTTTTTCTTATGTGTCTCTAATAATGCTGGTATGTTATTTTTACTTAACTGTCTGTAGACCTGTCCACATTACAATGCTTTATTATCTCCCTTGTCTTACCCAAAATTATGGCCCTCTGAACTTTAGTGCCCTCTTGCTAGTCTGTTTGTGAATTAAGAATTTTGCCCTATTAACCAGCCAAACTTTATAACCTCTTGATTGCTGATTGACATCCGCCCACACCCTACCCCTATCAGTATATATTTAAGCTTCTCTTGGGGGAAGCATTTGCAGGGGGGTACACATTTGCAACTTGGCTCTTTCTCAAAGTGGCAATTTCTACAAGTGAAATGCACTTCTGACTCTGCACTTCAGCGAAGGCACAAAGCGAAAGAACACAAGATAAACACTTTGAAAACCAGCACACAGACATCAGGTGAACTTGTTTACTCCTTTAGCTCTTTTTCCTTGGAACATGCTTTCTCTACCACTGCTTTTGACAACTTTGTCCTCCATCCTAAAACTATCTCTTCTTCACCCCTCTTCTCCCCCCCACAGCATATATATATCACCCTCACTCCTGTCCTGTCCTTATTACTGCACCCACCAACTCCTGCTAATTCTAAATCCACATACACTAAAAATCTCCAAGACCCTGGGGCATGTCACTTCATATAAATTCCACTCCCATATTACCTCCCTCACCCTCTTGCTTCTCCTAACCTCTGGAGATATATCCCCAAACCTCCTAACCTCTGGAGATATATCCCCAAACCCTGGGCCTCCATCATTTAACTGTACCCCATGCGCCCATCACCCTGCACCCTCTGGCAGCAGCCTCCGCAATCAACACAATTTAATTCCCATTTCTATTCTTCCCAAATCCAGACTCCCTTTCTCTTGTGCCCTTTGGAACTCGCGCTCTGTCTGCAACAAGCTCACCTCTCTCCATGACCTCTTTATTGCCAACTCATTTAACCTACTCACCATTACCGAAACCTGGCTCCACGAATCCAACACTGCATCTTCTGCTGCCCTATCCCATGGTGGTCTTCTCTGGACTCACTCCCCCAGATCCCACGGATATAAGGGAGGAGGTGTCGGAATCCTGCTAGCCCCACATAGCACCTTTCAGGTACTTCAGCCACCTCCCTCTCTGTCACTCTCCTCTTTCGAAGCACACTGTATTCGCCTTTTCACTCCAATTTCTCTAAGGATAGCTGTGATCTACAGGCCCCCTGGACCAGTATCAACCTTTCTTGAAGACTTCTCTGCCTGGCTACCCTACTTTCTGTCTTCTGAAATCCCCACTATCATTCTCGGGGACTTCAACATCCTTTTTAATACTAACACTCCTTCCACTTCCAAACTTCTCAGCCTAACATCCTCCTTTGACCTGAAGCAGTGGATACATACTCCCAACTCACTCAGAAGGCAATATCCTTGACCTCGTGTTCTCTCACCTTTGCACTCCATGCAACCTCTCTAACTATCCATCCCCTCTCTCTGATCACCACCTTATTAGTTTCACTCTCTCCTTCACCTCCTCATCCTCCAACCACCTTAAAGTTACCCGCAGAAACCTACGTCAACTCAACCCTTCTCTTCTCTACTCTGCCATCAACAACCTCTACGACAAAATCTCTCCCCTATCCTGCACCAACCTAGCCACTTCAGTGTACAACGCTTCACTTCTAGCCTCACTGAACTCACTTGCCCCCCTCACTACACACAGAATCAAGCCCAGACCTCTTCAACCTTGGCAAACATATGATACTAGAAGTCTGAAAAAACGTAGTCGTGCTCTGGAGCGCCTGCGGCGTAAGACTAAGTCCCAGAGAGATTTCTACCAATATAAATCTGCCCTCCAAAAATACAACTCCAGCCTCCTCTCTGCCAAGCAGACCTATTTTACCACTCTCATTAGCAACTTATCATCCTGTCCCTGTCAACTCTTCTCCACCTTCAACTCTCTACTTCGTCCTCCACCGCCTCCACCCGCCAACTCACTTACTGCACAGGAGATCGCCAATCACTTCAAACAGAAGATTGATACTATTCGCGCTGAGATCTCTACTGTGCAGACACCCTCCACGCTTTACACTTCATGCCCACAGGCACAATCATTATTTCCCTCTTTCAACCCCACCACTACAGACGAAGTTGCTAAACTACTTGCTAATGTCCACCTGCCCTCTGGATCCTGTTCCTTCACAAATGCTACGTTCACCCTCTGGCCCTATACTACACTCTCTAACCCACATCTTCAATCTCTCCCTCTCTTCTGGCATCTTCCCTAACTCTCTAAAACATGCACTTGTCAGACCCATACTTAAAAAGCCCTCACTGGACCCATCCAATCTTAACAACCTACGCCCCATCTCCTTGCTCCCCTTCTTATCCAAACTCCTCGAACGTCTCAAGCAACACATCCAATCACTGTCCAAATCCTGCTGCCTCAACCTCCGCAACATCTCCAAAATACGCCCCTTTCTAACCAATGACACAACAAAGCTCTTAATTCACTCGCTGGTCATCTCTCGCCTTGACTACTGCAACTCCCTTCTCATTGGCTTACCTCTACATAGTCTATCACCTCTTCAATCCATTATGAATGCCGCTGCCAGACTCATCCACCTTACCAATCGCTCTGTGTCTGCCACTCCTCTCTGTCAATCCCTCCACTGGCTTCCGCTCGGCCAAAGAATTAAATTCAAAATTCTAACAACTACATACAAAGCCATCCACAATTTCGGCCCCAGCTACATCACTTGCTTAGTTTCTAAATACCAACCTACTCGCTCTCTTCGTTCCTCTCAAGACCTCCTGCTCTCTAGCTCCCTTGTCACCTCCTCCCATGCTCGCCTCCAGGACTTTTCCAAAGCCTCTCCAATCCTATGGAACTCCTTACCCCAATCTGTCCGCTTATCTCCTACTTTATTAGCTTTCAGAACATCCCTGAAAACCCTTCTCTTCAGAGAAGCCTATCCTACCCACACCTAACAACTGTGCATTTTTTTTTTTCCCATCAGCTCATCCCTCACAGTTATTACCTTTTGTCTCCACTTGACCCTCCCTTCTAGATTGTAAGCTCTAACGAGCAGGGCCCTCTGATCCCTCCTGTATTGATTTGTATTGTAAGTGTACTGTCTGCCCCATGTTGTAAAGCGCTGCGCAAACTGTTGGCGCTATATAAATCCTGTATAATAATAATAATAATAGCCTGGGCAGAAAAGCATGTGCCATCCATATTGGCAATCTTCATTCCAGGGATAGAGAATTGGTAGGCAGACTACTTGAGTCGCCAATATTTGTTCCCGGGGGAATGGTCCCTTCACCCCAACATCTTCCTGGCTATATGCCAAAGATGGGGGACTCCGGATGTAGACCTGTTTGAGTCCAGGTTAAACAGCAAAGTTGACAACTTTGTGTCAAGAACAAGGGATCCACTTGCATGCGGAACAGATGCGTTGGTGACCCCGTGGAATCAGTTCTCACTGATTTATGCATTCCCTCCTATTCTGCTGCTACCATGGCTTCTTTGCAGGATCAAGCAGTAAAGGAAGTCATGGTGCTTGTGGCCCCAGGAGATCTTGGTATGCAGAGATCGTAAAGATGGCGGTAGGGGACCCATGGACCCTACCACCACGTCCAGACCTGCTTTTGCAGGGACCAGTGTTCCATCCTACCTTACAAGCGCTAAAATTTAGCGGTTTGGCTATTGAAACCCACATTCTGAAGAATCGTGGGCTTTGAGGCTTAATGTTATCTACCTTGATTAATGCAAGGAAGTCAGCTTCCAGAATCATTTATTATATAGTCTGGAAGGCATGTGTTTCCTGGTGTAAATCCAGGGGTTGGCATCCCAGAAAGTATGTTGTAGGTAGAATCCTTGCTTTTCTGCAAATGGGGTTAGAGATGAAGCTGGCCTTGAATACTATCAAAGGCCAGGTCTCGGCATTATCGGTATTGTTTCAACAACCACTTGCTTCGCATTCTTTGGTCCGTAGCTTAATCCACCAGTTAGGTCACCCCTGAACCCCTGGGACTTGAATTTAGTTCTGTCGGCATTACAGAAAAAACCTTTTAGCCGATACGACATATTCCCTTGGTCCTTTTGACAAGGAAACTAGTTTTTCTGGTAGCCATATCTTCTGCAAGGAGGGTATCAGAATTGGCTGCTCTTTCTTGTAAAGAGTCATAATTAATTATTTACAAGGATAGAGTAGTATTGATTCCTCATCCTAGCTTTCTGCTGAAGGTGGTTTCACGTTTTCATCTAAACCAGGATATTATTCTACCTTCATTTTCTCCAAAACCCTGTTCCACGAAAGAAAAGTCACTACATTCTCCGGATGTAGTGAGAGCAGTCAAAATCTATTTGGAGGTGACTGCTCAGATTCGGAAAACAGATGTTATGTTTGTGTTGCCCCTTTCACACCGAGGCGCTTGTAAACTGCCAGTAAAACATTTGAGCGCTTTTGAAGAGCTTTTCAGGTGCTTTTGAAGAGCTTTCCATTAATTTCAATTGAGAGGGGCGTTATTTCACCGGTTTGCCAGCCCACTGCCCCAGTGTGAAAGAATTCATGGATTTTAATGGAAATAGTTTTTCGTGAGCTTTTTAGATGCTTATTTTTGCGTAAAAGCGCCTGAAAAGCGCATCAGTGTGAAAGGGGTCTCAAGAGAACCTGTTTGGAAATCCAATGGTGTGTCTTGAATAATCTAGTGGGAACTTTATTCAGTCCTAGCACCTTGTTTTGAATAAAGCTTATACTTGACATTGCTAAAAAAAACAACATAAAAAGTAGCCATTTGTATTCCATTTATAAAATGTATTAACTAGTTGCCAACCAGCCGCCAATGTTATACGGTGACAGGTTGGCTCTCCTGCGTGAATCGCCATAGCTGTACGGCGGCCGCTTTAAGGGCTATAGGGGGCACTGGTGGCTGCGATGTTCGCTAGCAACCTGCGATCGCTCCTCAGGGAGCCAGAACGGGGATTTGTCAATGTAAACAGACAGATCCCTGTTCTGTCAGGGAAGTAGAGAGAGATCTACTGTTCCTAGTGATCAGGAACAGCGATCTCTCTTTACTCCGTCAGTCTACTCCCCCCATAGTTAGAAACACCTCCCTAGGACAAACTTAACTACTTTATTGCCCCCTAGTGGTAACTCCTTCCCTGGCAGTGACATTTATAAAGTAATCAGTAGCTATTGTTAGCGCTGATTACTGTATAAATGTCAATGGTCCCAAAAAAGTGTAAAGTTTTCGATCTGTCCGCCGCAATGTCACAGTCCCGCAAAAAAACGCTCATCACTGCCATTACTAGTAAAAAAATTTTATAATAAAAATGCCATAAATATATCCCCTATTTTGTAGACGCTATAACTTTTGCGCAAACCAATCAATATACACTTATTGTGATTTTTTTACCAAAAACATGTAGAAGAATACATATTGGCCTAAACTGATGAAGAAATGTGTTTTTTTTATTTTGGGATATTTATTATAACAAAAAGTTTTGTTTTTTTTTCAAAATTGTCGCTCTTTTTTTGTTTATAAAAAAAACAAACAAACGCAGAGGTGCTCAAATACCACCAAAAGAAAGCTCTATATGTCGGGAAAAAAGAGCGTCAATTTTGTTTAGGTACAGCATCGCACGACTACGCGATTGGCAGTTAAAGCGACACAGTTCCGTATCTCAAAAAATGGCCCGGTCATTAAGGTGAAAAATCTTCTGGTCCTTAAGTGGTTAATCTTGGATTTGCTTTCATTGATGTTTGAGTTAGTGTTTTACATTACAGGTAACAGCGATCAGTGAAAAAAGTAAGGACAATGGAAGCAGCATATTGGATGAGTAGTTTGATGGAGCAGAGTTAATGGCTGCATAGTCCTGAGCTTCTCTTCCCTCTTCAGCTCTCCAGCGACAGCAGAGGTATCCCTCACTCCATTAGTGTGCCTTACTCTGCTGATCTGACCACTGTGTCAAAGCGCCATATGAAAAACAAGCAGCCTAGCAAGCTGACAAATTTCTTCCCAGTGCCTGCGATCCAACACCCTGAGGAACACATTCATTCGGGTGAGTCCTCTCCCCTTTCCTAACCCACCAACAGAAGCCTAGCCAAAACTAAATTTAAAAGAATGGAAGCCCTGACCCTGTCCCAAGCCCCATTAACACTGATGCTACTTTGCTGACTAACACTACTCAGCTTATGCCATCCATTGAAGACCTACCTGCCAGTCAGCTACAGAAGCAGCCATAAAAGCCATTAAGATTTCATTACGGCAAACTTTGCATACAGACTTTACCACCATGTTCTTAGCCCTCAATTTTACTGTCCAGGATCACGCTGACAGAATACACCATATTGAAACTAAAATGGATAAGAAGTTTGAGAGTAACAAGTAGGTTCTTGGGGTGTAATGGGTATAGAAAGTGGAAGAGCTGGAAGAAGAGTTTTGTTCTCTCTCCAGAGCTTCACAATTTATCAAGTCTTTGCAACAACTGTCTGTGTTTGTCACATATCAACTAATCAGGCTTAAACTTGAAACTTGACTGGCAACAGGAAAATTACAGCTGTAAAAGTAAATGGATGGTGTGTTATTTTTCCAAAAGTGTAAAGTAGTGGAATTCTACATGACACAGCACTGCATTTAGGTTACTTTGACTGCCGTGGCCTTACAAAATAAGCTCAGGTGATTTCAATCTTGAGGCTGAATGTGGTTGGCTTCCACAGGGCATCTAGTGATAAATAAGCCCAGTATATGTGCTTGATCAAATGTGAAACAGAGGCCCCCAAGTAAAGTCGGACTTTCATAGAAAAAAATTTGAAAAAAAAATAATTAGAATAATAAAACTTCCAGGCTTAACTTCTATATTAAGTTGCAAACAGCAAACCAAAAAGCACACACTTTTCCCTTGTTTTATTGGAAAACATTACTAGAGCATAACATTTCACATAACTTAGATGCATGAATAAAATTATGCACAATAATGTGTTTTTTTAATTATATTTACAGAATACATCTTTAAAAGACAGATTTTCAAACATTTACAGTTTTAAATCTTTATTGTTTTAAAACTCTACATGTTTTTGCAATACAATATTTTGTTACTTAGATATGGTTAATGTACAATGAAGTCTTTTTGCCTGAAACTCAATCAATAAAATACAGTTGTATCAACAGAATTTACTGAACATATAATAAAAGGTTTCTTTATGGCTGGATTTTTTTTTCAGCATTTTATACCATTTAGTGCTGTATACATTCTTCCCTTCAAAACAGCCCATAAATAAATCAATTATTCAAAAGTGCATTGGAAAGCTGCAAATGACCAGCCAGTAAAATTATTATTTTTTTTTATTTGAATTTTTTCTTTTTTCATATTAACAAGCCATATTTAAGTAAAGAGACAAAGGCCTATATATTTTTCTTTTCTTTATGGAGGCAAACTCATATTAAAGAAAATGGTGATTATCTGCATGCCATAACACACTCTCCCGTTGCCAAATTTATACAGATTATTATGGATGTGTTGAAGAGTGCCAATAGTGTGGATAAATGTGTTTCACTTAGAGACAAATGCTGGTAATAATGGTAACTAACATTTAACATCTAGGTACAAGCTAATTTATATTGAACAGGCAGAAAGTATGGTAAAAACATGATTCATTATCATATGTTGCTTGAAAAAAAATAATTTCCCTTGGTCCACATTTCTAAGTAATTTTGGTGAAAAAAATGGGACAAATATGCAGAATCCTCTGATGAAATGTACATTTCTACAACATAACCCTTTAAAAAAATTATATAACAGCAGTGAGGACTGCTACTCAAATCTTAATAGAAAAAGGTGGCCAGGTGTTTGGGCTGAGTACTGTCCAAGAAGCAAGAAGATACATTTGACAGTAGTAGTAGAGGGCAGTTTGCAGGGCAGTTAAACCTTCTTATTCCATGGCACTGCTTTCACTCGATAGAATTTTGTCCCAAGTGGGACTTTAAACCGGTTTTGAGCCTATAGAACGAAAAAAAAGGTGTAACAATAGTAATTTTAATTTGTAAACCTAATAGTCAGCAAAAAAGGTGGTTCGGTTTATATCAGGCATTGTAAGTATGATATACTCATGTGTCTCATGATTCTCTGCTGCCTGGGCCCAAATATCTGGGTGTTCTGTGTATACACTATCGTTTGGCAAATCATCAAGCCTGAGGGGTTTGTCTGTAGGGTCTCATGAATTCTCACCAGATCTAAAGGCCCTTCACATACATGGGTCAAATAAAGCCTGATGAATAAATCAATTGTTTATTCTCCTTAACTCATCACCGTCCACTCTTCCTCAAAATATGGTTCCATCCAAAGAAAATAAATAAATAAAAGATGATAGATAGATAGATAGATAGATAGATAGATAGATAGATAGATAGATAGATAGATAGATAGATAGATAGATAGATAGATAGATAGATAGATGGATAGATAGTAGTATGTCATTTGTCTCATCTACTCATAACCAAATTCCAAACATTTCATCCAACCTATCACATATTCCTCATACCCCACTTTTCCTATTCCTTTCTGCTAAAAAGGATGGAAGATTTAGCTGTTTCTACTACCTATTTACCCCCGACACTCCTTGACTGAATAGCCTCCATTGCTTGCAAGGAAACAGGTTTAAATTATTCAATATTTTTGCATTTAAATATTTTCTTTACCTTTTTGGCTTGGCAATATTCTTTTTCCATAACTTTTCCAAGAACCCAGGGTCTTCTAGATGATCCAGAAGCTTTAGAAAGAAAAGTGGTAATATTTGGTTACTAAAAAGTAGCATAAATCTGTCCTTGCTCTATCTGAAGAAAGATACGCAGATTACAACATAACTTTCCAACTTACAGCCTAAAACATTTTTTTGAAACACACAGTCCTACCAAAGCAGTTTTGAGCAGATGCTGGAAGGCTGACTCACCCACTGGCTCATTGTGTCTTTCAGTATATTGTCACCTGAATTTCCAGAACTGCTGACTTATCACAGCCATTTTAAGGCAATCTCCAGAGCAGACACTGCTTGGGCTGCCAAATATCTAGGAGAACCATCAAAGATTGCATCCAGGGAATACAAGAAGAAACCATGGAAGAATAACTCAACACTGTAGATAGACTAGGACGTGGTTACGACATAATATTCTGACAACTGGTGGTAAGCATACCGGGCAACATGACCACTAAAATGAGGGCCTAATACTTTTTCCTGCAGAAGTCTTTCAGTCATGACTGTCACTGAAGATGCAATATCTCTCATTTAACTATTACCTTAGCTAAATGCACTGGGGAAGTTGATAGTGGCTAATGTTTTCTTAATTAGAAACTATTGGCTGGATCTGGGTACCAATACCTACTATAACTGAAGTATGTGGACAAACATCATATAATCTTAACATGCTTCCTGTGCACATTAAAATGCTGATTTATAAAAGTACTGATAACTTCTAGCTATCAAGGAACTGAAAGACCCAGCATGATCTGCTAGCCAAGAGCCTAGCATCCAAATAACCTCCAAGACACTCTAGAGCTCAAAGTTCTAGCAAGCTTTAGATAGATACTTTGGGAACCACCAAGGAGCTATAAGCACTTATTTTCAGAGTGGCAGTTAAACCTACATGTTAACCTGTTTTTTATACAAACAGAATTGAAATAAACATATCTATGAGGAATCCAGATGGCAGTCCTTATATATCCTAGAAACCAACCAAAAAGTCCTTTCAAATAGCAGACTTTGCACCTGATTATATATATATATATATTCATGCACACTAAGTAAGTAAATGTAAGTAAATAAAACTTGTACTTTTTTTTTTTCCTCTCGATGAGATCACAGTACACCAAACAATATTTTTAAAGTCACTGCACCATCTTTGTTTAAGCATCCTTAAGGATCAACATCCACCTCCCAGACTAATGTCGGACATACACCAGCCTGCTGGATTATCTTGCAATTAATCACCATCTTCTCCCTAGGGGACGGCTTCCTGTGCCTAACCCCCCCCCCCCCTTTCCTCGCTGGGAACACACAATTGCTCAGCAGGAGATTCCCGTCAGCACTGTCTATGTTGATGTGGGAATCGTGCAAATTTCTTTTGTGGTTGCAGGAAAAAAATTCGCCCAGTGTATGGCCTGCCTAAAATGTTATGCCAGAGATAACACAATCATGTAAGCCCAATGCCTGTGCAGTATCCTTTTCTGTCCTTGGCTGTGTACACATCCCAGCTCCTGCTGCCTCGCAATTTGTGACTCACTAGTTTAGAAATTCATCAACCAGCCAAGTGAGGGCTGTTACCTGTCACCCTGTGGTCTGTTAGTGTAAATCTATCACAGTCAGATTATAATCCTTTTTGCATTTTACCTTGACAGAATACTGCACTGAATAGTGACTACTAGGGATGGGGAGCGAGATAGGACAAATACTTCCTTTTACCTGTAGCAGACTGATAACTTCATTCTCCTACAAGATTTCACTCAGGTAAAACTTGAGAGACTAAGCCTACGCATTTGTAAAGTCTTCTAAAATACTGATAATTTAACACTAAGGAGCCAAGTAACAAGCTCTCCAAATAACTGCAAAAGAAAACACTCAGATCATGGCTCCTATAGTTTCTCCAACATTTATAATATAAGATAATTTATCCTACAACAAATAAATGCAATTGTTTGATAACTGAAGCTAAAATTCGAATCCTAAATAAAAAAAGGTAGATAATTTACAGTAATAATTTTCACTTTAGAAAGTAAACTCCAGCTTTCCATAGGTTGGTAAAGTCTTTGAAAGACATAACAAGGGGCTGTGAGTGCCCCGAGGAGAGTTATGTTATAACTCTATAATTAAAATCAATTTGTGTTCAAACAAAGAATATCCATTAAAATATTTTAACCATTGCATGAGCTAGCTACTGCTGATTAATGTTATTTATTTTACCTGAGGTTTAGCATAAACTGTGATGGTTAATATCCCATGATAAATAGACATGTGTGGTTTTTATATTCTAAATATTAGCTTCAATCTCCTGTCTGGACAGTTAAAATGTTTGAGAACTGGCAAACATGTATGCACTGCTAATACTATGCCCCTACAATATCAACAAGTAATACATCTTTTCTGCAAGAGTCATATTCCCTGCCTCATTGTGAACACTGTTTGACACTGCCTGGTGTGTAACATGATTAACCTGGAAAGAAGTCCAACATTTAAATACATTGTTAGGCTGAGAGTAAGATATATCAGAACAAGATGGAATAGGATACCATAATGTCTTCAAAACTGCCAAGAGGTCATTTAAAAGTGGTTATAAAGTCAAAAGGGTTTCTTTATTCTACTGCACTCTAAGCATTAAGATAAAAAAAATGGCCAGGTGCTGTTTGTCCCTCCACCTCCCTAAATACTTCACTGAGTCCTGTATCGAACCAGCGCTGTGCATGTCTGCAGTTCTTCTCTCGCCTCTCTCTGTTCTCACAAGCTTGGCTGCTGCGCTGTCAGTTAAAGCTTGTGAGGCGGGAGTAAGGGGCAGGGCCAAGCTATGCTGGGTGTGTCTATGAGTGCACACAGCCCAGCTTGGGAGTGAGACTGCACGTGTGCCCCCATAGGAAGCTGAAGGAATAGGTATAGAAATAGGAATAGGAAAGGCCAGTAAAAAGAGCTGAAGCTCTGAGCGCATAGCCTGTTGTTTCCTGTTGTTCCCGGCTGTCTCTCTGCCTCCGGTGACGTCACTTCCGCCGTGCATTCCATGCTGGTTCTCCTGGAGTTCCTGGCAGCTACAGGATGCTCCACAACATCTCTCCATCTCCAGAAGCTCTCGGGCTCAGTGCCGTGTCCACAGGACGGATCAGAGCGGCTCCCTTACAATCAGCACATTTTGACTTGTAATCCTGTGAGTGTTTTTTTATCTTTGAGATTAAACTGTATATAACTGTAAATTTATAATACTACATTCAGGTGGTGCTTCCTGCTTTCCCTTCCTTGTTTTCATCCAACAGAGCTGGCTTTATGCTGATGATAGCTGCTGCCATTAACCTATATCATGGACTTATGGACTTTTCTAAAGCTGGGTTATACAAGGACTAAGCTATCTCCTGTTTTTAATGTCCCTTTAAAAAGTTTGTGTCCTTCACGATTTCACTGTTTTTGCATCAGCATTTACTGTTCTTTGTGATAAGCCGCCATAGGAAGCGGCTTCTTATGGTGGTGCGTGGAGAAGAGGAGGAGTGAAGAGTGCCAGACGGGGACCCCAGAAGATGTGGTTCAGGGCCACTCTGTACAATACCATTGAACAGAGCAGATACGTGTTTATTATTTAGTTAAAAACAAAAAAAATATTACAACTTTTTTAGGCTAAAACAAAACACAAATTTGAAAGCTGCTTGCTGAAACAAAAAGTAAGACAGGAGTAACTGAGTTATTGCATAGCATTGTTCTCCAGATCAGTGAAGTCACCTAAGAACACCCACTCCAGACTAAGAATTGTATTAATTTTTGAATAACTCCTTCCAAGAGCCAGACCACTGTTGCATCAGGATTGCTGTGATGTTTTCCGGAAGCTATGTACAGCACCCTCAGTGGGCCCTCCTACCTCCCATATGCTGTCTGCATTGCAAAAAGAAGCACATAGATCCAGTGACAATATCACTGGGTCTAAAATAAGGCATGCAATGAAAACAAAAAGGTTTAATTCAAACTTTTCATTAGAATTGCCGAAGAGTGGGAAAAAGAATAATTGGGTAAGATAGAAGCAGATTGAACTTCAGTTTTAACTGTAGAGCACACAGTGGATGCTCTCAACATGTAAGAATTGTAAATGTGCTGACTAATGGCTGTTTCCCTGAACTCCTCCACTCACCATGTCTCGTTGTTTCTTGCTTTTTTTGTTTACATAAAATATATACAACTTCTAGCCGGCAGGTGATGCTTTAGGCTGTTGACATGTTGAAATGTTTGACAGGCGCTTCTTAACTGCTGCTATACTTAAAAGTATTTTAAAAAGCACCTTTCATGAATCTCAGGTTGTATTGACACAGTTACTGTGGACAATAATTCAAATTGTGTGATTTATAATCCTTATCAATATCTAGTGAAATAAGAACTGAGTGATAGAGGTGCATACATTTCCACATGGGAAAGAACCACTAGGGTTAGATAAACAAAAGGATTTGATATTATTCTTTGCACTTAACTTTGACCACAAATTCAAATAATGAATGAGAACCCACAGTTAATGCCTCTAAGGGGGGAGATTTACGAAATCTGGGCCATTCAGAATCTAGCGCAGCTGTGCATGGTAGCCAATCAGCTTCTAACTTCAGCTTGTTCAGTTAGGCTTTGGCAATAAAACTCCCCTGCTTTAGTAAATAGCCCCCTAAGTGTGAACATAGCTATTAACACACAAGCACTAAGATTTCCATGACTGTGTATGTCATCTCTGGGCCAGCATCTCAGTCCAGGAGGTTGATCCTGACCCTGGAAGATGTCTGAGCAAGCATGGCACCAGCTTTCTGGAAAGAAAATCGTATGAAGCTATTGTCAGGGGATACTGTAATCTCTGTAAGAGGTAATCAATATTTACATTACACTAACATAATACTTAGTATATATGAATTTAAAATGAAGAAATATATTTGATTCTATGTCTACTTTAGGAAAACTATACTGCTAATAACATTTGTATCAGTACAGAAATTAAAACTTGTTCTAATTTGTTCCTGTTATGAAGCCATCTGACTTTAATATTTGTCATTGACTGAAATCAGAAGTCCATATCTGCAAACTTGTTTGGGGTTCATGACAGGGTTCAGGGTAGAAGCCAGAAAGTCAACATGAAGCCAGGCGACTAGTATTTGCAAAATCAGAATATAGAAATGGCAGCCTCTGTGTTTCTCTCAGTGAGGCTATGTTCACACCTATAATTGTGGCTGCGGGTGCAGAAATTGCATCTGTTCCCGCAACCACCCGCAGCCAATCTTGCTGCTGCCATTCATTCTGAATGGCACCCCACACATCACGTTTGGTTCCTGCTGCTGTCAGTCAAATCCTGTGAGGAGGGAGTGAGGGGCATGGCCAAGCTGTGAGGTGTGTCTCTATATGACCACACAGCCCAGCTCAGGAGCGCGTCCATGCATGTGCCCCCCATAGCACACGGCTTGCTATAGGGGCACACGCAGTAGAAGAGGAGGGGACAGTTCTGGCAAGAACTCCAGAAAAGGAGGTAAGGGACTGCTCTGTGCACAGAGCAGGTAGGTATAACATCTTTTTTTTGTTTTCATGTTAAAAAATACAAGGCTATAATATCACTTTAAGTGATACTCTTTATTGGCTAACGTAAGGTGTTAAAGATGCAAACTTTCATAATGTTTTAGAAGCATATGAAAGCATACGAAAGAAAGCAATTTACAACATGAAAAGCTGCAAACAAAACAAGGCATTCCTTTGTTTATTGCTTTTTATTAGCAATTACATAGCATGTTTCTGATTATTGCTGTGAGAAATATTGTTCACTAATCACCAAGTGCAAATACACACTACATGAGCTCTTTTAATCATTGCATTAAGAACAGTAAATCACTAAGCAGGTGCATTTTTCTCTATGAAGCATGGGGTAGACAGGACATGTTAGTTGAGATCCTCAAGAAGGCAGAGCATAGCACAGACTTATCTAACAGAAAAAACAAATATATGCGTTTCACCCCTTCCAGATGATATCTTCATGCTCTATACTAAAGCAGCAAGATCGGTCATTCAAAGAATGTGAAATAATTGTATAACATTGACTCAGATTGCATGATAATTAGCCTACATGACGAGTATACAGAAAATGAAGATCTGTGTGTTGAAAATCAGTAAATTCAAATATGGCCATTTTTTTGGCACCAAAAAAAATATTTAAAATGGAGTTGCATTACACAACTTAGCCACTGCATAGAAATATATTAGGGATGTTACAGCTATTACATTCTATGGCACTTTATAATAAAAACAACCATCATGAAAAATCTTCAAAAGGACTTTTCTTGTGGCTTTTGAATTCAGAATTTCTCCATCAAATTGGTCCCCTAGAATTTAAAAAACTGGAGGGTGGCAGTCAATCCATGACCGCCAGGAGATTCCATGGTGTAACATATAGACCATAGGGTTGATTTACTAAAGGAAAATAGACTGTACACTCTGCAAGTGCAGTTGCTCCAGAGCTTAGTAAATGAGGTAAAGCTTCACTTTGCAAAGAGTACCCAATCACATGCAAAAAAAATAAAAAAAACTGCATTTTTGCTTGCACATGATTGGATGATGGAAGTCACCAGAGCTTCTGCTCATTTACCAAGCTGTGGAGCAACTGCTCTTGCAGAGTGCAACTGCACTATGCAAAGTGCACAGTGTATTTGCCTTTAGTAAATCAACCCCATTGTCTTTCAGTGAGATCTTTATTCAAACCAAAGCTCATGGATTATAGCCATCTCACTTCAGGTTGGCATGCTTTTAAAAAAGTGACAGATGAGCTGAAAGCAGAAGACTAAACATCATTAATTACTTATAACACAAATGTAATCATTTAAATTCTACAGGTTAAATATTTTTACAGTTTTATAAGCTGTACTATTTACTTTTTATAGTAGCTTGTTTATGGTATTATAGGCCTCAAACCAATATAGCCTTATAACCTCTAAAATAAACATTCCTATTTAAGGGTGGACATGACCAGCTTGACCCCCCTAAAATGGTTCGTCTGAACTGGAATAAAAAAAAAAATTAAAAAAATTCTGATATAAAATGAAGTCAAAATTTAAAGGTTTCCTTCTGCATAGTTATCAACTGCTAATGCATCACACCTAAATAATCTCTTCTGGGAAACACACTGCAAAAAATATTTACTGCAGGGATGACACTTACCATACTCACCTGGTTTAAGGTCTAATGCAGCCAATGACTCTGAATGCAAGAAATACAATGTCGGACTGACTGTAAACAGGACGTAATTGTCATGACGTTCATCTAAGATAATAAGGACCAAATCCCCAACCTGAAAGCTGTTGGTGTGAGAGACAGACAGAGAAAGTGATTTTTAACTATTGCATGTCTATTTTTTTTTTTATTGAAAAAAACAACAAATAGTTTGTACTTGCATGTTTTCACAAACTCTTGTCTATCAAACGTTTAAACAAACCTGTGACGCTGACAGTGGGCCAAGCTGAGGGATTAGTTCCCCATCAAGCCCTCTTCTTGTAATTCACAGCAAGCAGTAAGAGGATTCCCATGCTGATGGATGTCCTTCTCTGGCTCACCGATCGCACAAGCGAGCCAGTAGAAGCATCGGAGCGTGGCGGGAGCGGGGAGAACAATCAAACAGCTGAACTGTGGCTATGATTGTTCTTATGGCGCAGGGAATCGCCAGCCGAAAAAGATAATATCTGGATGATGCCTGTAGCTGCAGGCATCGTTCAGATATCACCACTCCAAGCCCAGGACGTCAAATGATGTACCTTGGGAGGGAAGTGGTTAAGGCTTGACATGTTGGGTATTTATTTAATGTTTTATATTTTACAAAAGAATTGGAAAGCATGATGTGTTTGTGTGCAAAATTAACCAAAATATGCATTGATAAACCATTTAACTAATATTATGTGATATACAAAAAATAGCAACTACCGCCATTTTATTCTTCAGTGTTACTGCTTTCAGAAAATATATATTTTTGGGGGGTTTAAACTAATCTTCAGCCGCATAATGTGCATTTTAACATGCACTGGCAGGGAAAGGGTTAAAGTGTAAACAATAGAGGTAAGTAGTCGGAATGCAATTTGGGTAGGAATTATTTAAAGAGGTAAGTAATGATGGGGCTAAAAATGCATAGTGCAATTTGGAGTAACTCGATAGTTGTGGCAAAGGGGGTAGGTTTGTTTAGATCTTTATAGTGGTTTTAACTCAAAAATAATACAAAAAAAAATCAGATTGCCAATTCTTAGATCTGGTGGATGTGTTAGTTTTCTTTTTTTTTAGGCTTTTTTCCCCTTAATTTTACCTATTGACCCAGACAGTAAGTCTGATACTTTTTAATTTCCTTTAAGGCAGAACTAAACCCTCCTATCCCTTACAGCCATGAAAGTTGCCATCTTAGTCTTTGTTTGGTTTGCAGTTACCATGGTCTGATAGTTTGGTTGACAGAAAATGCTACTAATGTAACTGTTTAGGAAAAAATCTATGCGCTTAGTTACACTTTAACAGAACAAGCTGTCTGGCAAATATGTCAGTTAGGTTGAGACAAACTATTTAACCACTTGCCCTCTGGAAGATTTACCCCCCTTCACAACCAGGCCATTTTTTGCAATACGGCACTGCGTTACTTCAACCGGTTCCTGACCGGCTCACGTCTTTTTACGGGGGCAGAATGGCACCCCTGCGTGAAACCCCGTATATATACAGGGATCCCTTTAAGAGTCGCCAAAGGGCTCGTGCCCCGCTGCACGACGGAGGGCCCGATGTGCATGGCCGGCGGTCGTGATCGCATGCACGAGAGCCAGCACAGGGTTTTGTGTGTGTAAACACACAAATCCCTGTCCTGTCAGGGGAGAGGAGACATATAGTTTGTTCCTAGTAAGTAGGAACAACGATATGTCTCCTCCCCTAGTCAGTTTTATCCCTATACAGTTAGAATACACTGAGGGAACACACATTTAACCCCTTCCCTACCAGTGACATTTACACAGTAATCAGTGCATATTTATACCACTGATCGCTGTTTAAATGTCAATGGTCCCAAAAATGTGTCAAAAGTGTCAGATCTGTCCGTTGCAGTACCGCTGAAAATCACAGATCACCGACATTACTAGTAAAAAATAAATAATAATAAAAATGCCATATAAAAGCCATAAATCTTTTTCATAGTTTGTATGAAAACTATAACTTTTGCGCAAACCAATCACTATACGCTTATTGCGATATTTTTTTTACCAAAAATATGTAGAAGAATATATATTGGCCCAAACTGATGAAAAAATGTGTTTTCTAAAAACATTTTTTGGTTTTTTTTGGGGATATTTATTATAGCAAAAAGTAAAAAAATAATGTTTTTTTTTTTTTAATTTGTCGTTCTTTTTTTGCTTATAGCGCAAAAAATAAAAACCACAGAAGTGATCAAATAGCACCAAAAGTAAGCTCTATTTGTGGGAAAAAAAAGGTGCAAATTTCGTTTGGGTACAGCATTGCATGACCGCGCAATTACCGGTTAAAACAGCGCAGTGCCAAATTGTAAAATGTGCTCTGGTCAGGAAGGGGGTAAAACCTTTCCAGGGCTGAAGTGGTTAACTGACAATTGTGCGGTGGTGCAACGCTGCACCCAAATACCAAATAAAATGTATGTCCTTTTGTTCCCACAAATAGAGCTTTCTTTTGGTGGTATTTGATCACCTCTGCAGTTTGTATTTCTTGCGCTATAAACAAAAATAGCCCGACACATTTAAAGAAAAAAACCCCAATATGTTTTACATTCTGCTCTAAAACATATCCAATAACATTTAAAAAAAAAACAAATTTCTTCATATATTTAGGCCAATACGTATTCCGCTACATATTTTTGGTAAAAAAATATCCCAATAAGCATATCTTGATTGGTTTGTGCAAAAATTATGGCGTTCCACAAACTGTGGGATATATATATATATATATATATATATATATATATATATTTTTTTTTTACTAGTAATGGCTTATCAGCAACTTTTAGCAGGACTGCGATATTGCAGCAGACAAATCGGACACTGACACTTTTTGGGGACCAGTGACACTAATACAGTGATCAGTGCTAAAAGATATGCACTGTGACTGTACTAATAACACTGGCTGGGAAGAGGTTAACATTAGGTGCAATCAATGGGCTAAAAGTGTTCCTAGCCAGTACCTGTGTACTGTGTAGGTGGTGCTTTTACTAAGGAAAGGCAAAGATCTGTGTCCCTGCTTTGCAACACAGGATCAATGCCTTCCCTCCTCACAGAACGGCAATCTGCCTTGTTTACATAATTGAAGTTGTGGGGTTACATAAGTACAATGACATTTCTGAATGTACTTCTATAAAGCTGGCCCTACACTATGGAATGTACAATCTATGTAAAATGTCCTTTAGATTTGCTAAAACTATGGAATAGGATGAACAACCTGAACAATCTATTCAATATTAATAAAAAGAGACTGTACAGTGTATGGCCACCAATAAAAGAAGTAGGGTGGAAATAAAAAGAGGTGGTATAATAATGAGGGAAGTGTGGTTCAGACAGGTAAAAAAACACTATATCCTGTGTTGCAGTAAGGCAGTGTATGATGGGATATGAAGTATCCTGGACTGCTATATGGTGCTACAAGAAGTCAGGGTTCAGAATGCACTTTTTAAAATGTGAACAGATAGGGTACAGATTTAAACCTGCCATGAACTAGATGAGAAATTAGCACACTGGGATGGCTTAGGCAGAAAAGACTTCTATTTATTATGAAAAGTGACATTCTGCCTGAAAAGGTGAACTTAGCCGTTAAGCAAAAACAATTGCTCCTAAAACTAAAACTCTAAATAGCCTTAAATTTTAAAATAGAGGTCTGTAAATATTAAATTGTATACATTTAATTTAGAGTTTGCATGATGACCTTCATGGCAAGTCATTTATTTTTCCTAATAAAAACTTCAGCTCTACGATGCAGTTTAATGACTTACTTGCAGAAGGTAAACTTAGACATAACTGTATATACTTCTTGTTAATGTTATATTAGCATTCCATAATGTATGTCGTACAAGCTATTTGAACACCAGTTTGTGTGTCCAGCTAATTGTGCATAAAATACATTTTAGAAAATAACCTAAAAGTAATAAAAATCTGCAGTAAAATGAAGAAGGAAGTTTTTTTTTCTGCTAATACAAGTTAATTTTCAAAATCTGCATATGGGCAATTTTAGGGAAGGGAATTAAATATATAGAATCCACTGAAAAGACTGTTTGACCTGTGGGCTGACCAACAGGAGAGGGTCAAGTCCTCTTATGCTATGCTCCATAAACTTGGGAACAAATCTACTGGCTAAGCTTTGCAAGGGGCGCCACCAACCCACATATATCATGGCTTTATAGGACCCAACAGGTTCCCTTAAGACCTCCTCACCAGAAATCACCTCACTACAAACTAATTATTACAGCCATTTGTACTCTAAGGACCCTATAGACCAGGCCAGGGCAACTTCATTTTTGGACAAAGTCCACCTGCCCAAATTATCCTCTACTCAGTTCTACGCCTTAAATGCTCCAATAACTATGCAATATTTCACCTTTACTATTAAGCACCTGGCCAACAAGGCCCTTGGCCCTGTTGTGTATACTGCAGAATTCTTTAAACTCACACAGGATTATATCCTAGACACATTTCTGCAAGTCTATAAAGCAATGTGAGATTTGGGACCCTACCTTCCCACAGGTTCACAGGTGTTTAAGTTATTAGCCAAGAAAGAGAAGGACTTGACCCTGCCAGGCTTATATAGACCCATATCGTTGATTCGATTCCCATTTGGCTGCATTGCTGCCTGCCATTTTACATCCTGCACAGGTGGGTTTTGTTACAAGAATCCTTAAACCAAAGTCTCCTGTGTCCTGGAGTGAGCTTATTTTTGGGCAGTTTATGCACAGTTTGAATGACTTTCTAATGCTAGAGTGAAAACATGCAAAGTTTGTTTTAGATTTGTGCAAATACTAATCAAAGCTAAATTAGTCTGTTCTAATAGTAAATGTACTGGAGAAAATTTTATTCCCGCTGTGTAAAATAACATACACTATTGGGAAAGGCTGCTGTATGTGGAAAAACTGACTACTTCCCTTTGGTGTAATAGACTCATATTATTTTCAAACGGGTTCAGGCAAAATCCATGACATGTTGAAAAATGTAGTGCAGTACTCGAGTACAAAGATGTACGCGTTGCTCCAAAAGCACATACCTGCGTACAACCATTGAGTATTTCAGCCTGTTATTGGTTATAACAGGCTGCTGGCATGGGGCTGCACCTGTGACTCCTGGGTAGAGAATAACGCCCAAATGAACACTGTATGGTCCTCTTTTGCATTTTTTTTAATTCTGCCTGCACCCCGTCCCATTTTTTTTTACTTCTCTGTCTCCAGTAATGAGTCAAGATCTTCATAGAGATGCCAAACTGTTTCTCGAGTGCTACTTTGAGAGATAAAGGGGGTTAAAGTATACCTAAAGGCAAAATGTTTTTACAATTATTTTTATATAGGAGTGGAGAGAGATTAGAACACCTGCCAGTTTTTTATTCCGGTCTGTGTCCCTGTTAGGAAGGTTCACCCTCTCTATTTGTCCTGGTGACTGTTATCACCAAAAGTGAAAGAAAATCCCAAAGTGGTCATCAGAGCAGGAATAAAAGGGGAAAACTTATAATGGTGACAGTAGTTCTAGTGACTACCAGGGTTTTCATTTACCTCATTTGGAGGGATTTCCTTTCAGTTCCTCTTGTAGCTATGGGACAGGAAATGAAGAAAAAAAACTCCCAAATGGGACATAGAAGGCAAAGAAAAAAAAAACTGACAGGGGTTATTGTCCCTTACTCTTAACTTAAATGAAAAATTAAGTTTTGACTTCAGTTCTACTTTAATTATATATCAATTATATACAGTTGTGCTCATAAGTTTACATACCCTGGCAGAATTTATGATTTCTTGGCCATTTTTCAGAGAATATGAATGATAACACAAAAACGTTTCTTTCACTCATGGTTAGTGTTTGGCTGAAGCCATTTTTTATCAATCAACTGTGTTTACTCTTTTTAAATCATAATCACAACAGAAACTACCCAAATGACACTGATCAAAAGTGTACATACTCTGGTGATTTTGGCCTGATAACATGCACACAAGTTGACACAAAAGGTTTGAATGGCTATTAAAGGTAACCATCCTCACCTGTGATCTGTTTGCTTGTAATTAGTGTGTGTGTATAAAAGGTCAATGAGTTTCTGGACTCCTGACAGACCCTTACATAGTTCATCCAGTGCTGCACTGAAGTTTTTGGATTCTGAGTCATGGGGAAAGCAAAAGAATTGTTAAATGATCTGCGGGAAAAGGTAGTTGAACTATAAAATGAGGGGTTCTGTTGAAACCAAACCACAGTCAGGTAGACCAACTAAAATTTCAGCCACAATTGAAAATTGTTCAGGATGCAAAGAAAAACCCACAAATAACTTCAGGTGAAATACAGGACTCTCTGAAAACATGTGGTGTGGCTGTTTCAAGATGCACAATAAGGAGGCACCTCTAAGAAAGATGGGCTGCATGGTTGAGTCGCCAGATGAAAGCCATTACTACGCAAATGCCACAAAGTATCCCACTTACAATACGCCAAACAGCACAGAGACAAGCCCTCTGGCACAAAGTCATTTGGAGTGATGAGACCAAAATTGAGCTTTTTGGCCACAATCATAAATACTACATTTGAAGAACAGTCAACAAGGCCTATGATGAAAGGTACACCATTCCTACTGTGAGATACGGAGGCGGCTTGATGATGTTTTGGAGATGTGTGAGCTACAAAGGCACACGAAATCTGGTCAAAATTGATGGTAAGATAAATGCAGTATTTTATCAGAACATTTGCATTCAACAGCCAAGTAGCTGCGCATGGGACGTACTTGGACATTCCAACATGACAACGATCCAAAACACAAGGCCAAGTCGACCTGTCATTGGCTACAGCAGAATAAATTGAAGGTTCTGGAGTGGCCATCTCAGTCTCCTGACCTCAATATCATTGAGCCACACTGGGGAAATCTCAAACGTGCAGTTCATGCAAGACAGCCCAAGAATTCACGGGAACTGGAGGCTTTTTGCCAAGAGGAATGGACAGCTTTACCATCTCAGAAGATAAAGAGCCTCATCCACAAATACCACAAATGACTTCAAGCTGTCATTGATGTTAAAGGGGGTAAAACACGGTATTAAGAACTGGGGTATGTAAACTTTTGATCAGGGTCATTTGGGTAGTTTCTGTTGTGATAATGATTTAAAAAGAGTAAACACAGTTGATTGTTAATAAATGGCTCCAGCTAAACACTAACCATGAGTGAAAGAAAAGTTTTTGTGTTATTCATATTCTCTGAAAAATGGCCAAGAAATCATAAATTCTGCCAGTGTATGTAAACTTATGAGCACAACCGTATATCAATTATATATATATATATTATTTTCATTAAATATTGTTTCCACCTTTTTTTAATACATAATTGCATCTCACTGCTGCAGAACTCGCTCCAGCGTTCGCTGCACACTACTGGTTTGGAATGCTTCCTGATAGTAACAATGATTGACCATGTCCTTGCTATATATGTTTTTGTAGTCTACATTTAATGTTTCTGCTTCTTGTTTTATATGTGCAAGGCAGAGCAATTAAAGAACACCTGTACCCAGAGAAGGATCTAGGATGCCATTGCCGACTGAAAATACTGGCGGCCTGGATGTATGCTGTGCTTTACACATTCTGAGTCACTGACACACAGTAAGTATGCAGATAGGATATTCAAAATTATTTGGCTACATACAGAATAAATAATGGGTTTGTCCAAGCTAATAACATTTTTTTTGTGTTTTTTTTGGAAGGAGAGATCAGCAATGCCCACCCCATTCCTCTCGTTACTGGCTCATTGCACCATTCACAAAAAAAATGCTTTTACTGATAATTTGTACTCTCAAGCAGGGATTTGTTTGTGACTTTCAAAATAGGTGCTTCCAAAGCTCACACATCAAGAATAAAATAACCTGGTTAAAATAACTTACTCTCGAATTGCTATTTTCTCTGAATGTCTTGAGGAAACTGAAGACATGCTTTGTGACATCTAAAACAAGGGGAAAATTGAAATGAACAAATGATAGAAACGGCATTGATTTTAAAAGTACGATAACATGCTCAGATGCTCTATGTGGCTAAGTAATTGCTAAGAGCTGTTTACAAGGGTCATTAGCAGTGCACTGATCACCAACAATACCCTATTACATGTCAGCCTATATCTGACCTTTCTTGCTAGCATGAATTCCTTTAAGCTATACAGCATGCGCAAAGGATACATATTTCTATTTTTGGTCAGAAACATTCTTCAGATTCAGCTCACTTAGATAGCTCTTAAACATTTGATTCCTAGTAAGGAATGAAAACACTCTTTAAAATCAGATAATTAACCATGTACACAAAGATTTATTTTTCCCAAAATGTATGGTCAAAGTTTTATAGTTTTTAAATATCTCAAGTTACTGTTTGTTATGTTGCTGTCTATATTGTCCAAAATTAATAAGCAGATAAAAAAATTCCTACAAACAAAAATAAAATGATGGTATTTTATCATTTGCGCCCTTTGATCATAATTAAAGCAGAACTAAAGTATCTTTTTAAAATGAAAACATTGCAAGTTAAAAATGTGCCTGCATGCTCCCTGATAAAACTATGGGGTTGATTTTACTAAAACCGGAGAGTGCAAAATCTGGTGCAGCTGTGTATTATAGCCCATCAGCTTCTAATTTCAGCTTGTTCAATTAAGCTTTGACAATAAGGCCTCATGGAAATAAGGTATGTAAAAATTGGTGCTGCGCTGTTCTTTAAAAAAAAACAAAAAAAAAACTTGCGTCGCTCCGATTAGAACGGTTCCATTGTACAGAATGGGAGGCGACTTGTCAGGCGGCTAGGTCGCCTGACAAGTCGCCCCCGTGTGAACCGAGCCTCAGGGTACTCACTTCACTTACAAGAAAAAAACACACAGAAAACCTCTTACGAGCGGCGAGCTCGTTTGCATATATCAGTCTTGGATGCCTATCCCGTCCCTACGCGTGACATCACTATCATCCCCTGATGAAGTCACGTGACGTCACGCGTAGGGACGGGATAGACATACAAGACTGATATATACAAATGAGCTCGCCGCTCATAGGAGATAAGTTTTCTGTGTTTTTTTTCTTGTAAGTGAAGTGAGTACCTTCACCATTGTTTTATTAAAAAACCAACCCCTGATTGAAATACTACACTATTTGGCCCTTTTTTTCCTTTAATCCCCCTCCTGCTCCACCGAGAGACAAAGACCCACTAACAACTCCATCCAGCCCAGGAATCTAAGTGAGAGCCAGTTAGGAGTACAAGGGAGAAGCAGCCATTACCAGCAACTTTATGCGGTTACCTCTTTACCGCAAGGTAAGAGGCCACTTCACACCACTGTGTGTCCTGTGCACGAAGAGGAGATCACCCCCATGCTCTCAGCACCTTATTGCACTTTTTTTGCACATTTTCTAATTAGCCACAAAAAGAGGATTTAATCGCATTGGACTACATTCCCAGCCCCATTATATATTTTGCACACGTTTGCTTTTGTTTGAATTTCCACAAGTTCTACAGTGGACTTATTTTGGTTATATGTTTATTATACACTGCATTTGCAATTCTTGCACATATTGATTGCACGTTGCACATTTAATTAATTGCTGTTTTTTGCCTATTTGCATGATCCATTGAGGTTTGTAGTGATTGTATATTGATTTTAGTGTTTCCAGTAAGATACTCATCACATCTGGCCTTAAGTCTTTATTGAATAATTTTCTTGCACTTTGCTATTACCACCGATTAATGTGGAATATCACATTGCACCTATTGAGTATAGAAGTGCTCTATATTGATTGTACTTATTCTTATATTGTTTCTGTTTTTTTATATATTTATGTCATTTTATGTGTTCATTTACCTTTGTACTACTACCTCTAGCAGCATAGTAGTTTTTTTTTTTTTTTTTTTAAAGAACAGCGCAGCACCAATTTTTACATACCTTATTTCTGTTGCTGTATGGGCTGAGTTTCACCTATATTCGATGCTATCAGCAGTTCAACGTTCATTGCCCTTCATTTACATGGTAGCGCAGGAATAACTATACATTTCAATAAGGCCTCATGCACACTGGAGGTTACAAAAATGCCAGTAAGGTTAGCTATAGAAAGCTATAGCTGTAGAATGAGCTTTGCAGAATTTTTCAGCAAAACTATACTCCCATAAAAGCTTATGGCTCAAAAATGCTCATACATGCCAAATAGCTGTGTTTTTCAGAGTATGAAAACCTCCTCTTTAAAACCCACTAGTTCTGGGGTTTTTTCCAGCCAGAAAATGCCCTTGCTAAAAAACACTGATAAAAGCCTATGTGTGCTTGGACACATGCTGGGGAGTTTACTGGCTGCAGAAAAAAACCCTGAAGCCAAAAACAGCAGCTGTAAAAGTGTCCAGTGTGCATGAGGCCTAAAACCTGTAAGCTGATTGATTTCTATGCAGAGCTGCACCAGATTTTGTAGCTTATCCAGGAGGTCTCCCAGCTGCTATCCAGGCATAGTGTAGGACCTAGGATTCTCTATGACCTTTTGGTTTCAGCAAGCTTCACAGCCCAGGGGTTGAAAAAAAAAAATGTTTTACTATTCTTTTTTATTACAGGTACTTATATAGTGCTGTCAATTTACGCAGCGCTTTATACACATATATTGTACATTCACATCACTCCCTGCCCTCAAGGAGTGTACAATCTAAGGTCCCTAACTCACATTTATACATACAGTACATATACTAGAGCCAATTTAGACAGGAACCAGTTAACCTACCAGCATGTCTTTGGAGTGTGGGAGGAAACTGGAGTACCTGGAAGAAACCCACACAGGCACAGAGAGAACATGCAAACTCAAAGCAGCTAATGCTGTGGTTGGGATTTGAAACGACAACCCTAGTTCTGCTAGGCGGAAGTGCTAACCACTTAGCCACTGGATTTAGTTGGTTCCCTACAAGTTTGAAACAACGCTATAGCATATCAATAATGGCAAAAAGTGGCCACTGTAAATCCTAAAGTGATCCAACTGGCACAACGTGGAAAAATCCTTAAAACGTATTGTAACATTTAGTTACATGTAGTTTAAAGGACTACTTTGACAAATAACACATAACAACCTTTTTACAGGCAAAATGAAAAAGAGATGCTTGCTGTAGATCCCATTATATCATACAGCATCCCAATAACCTTTTCTATAAGCAAATGCCCATTTACCTGATTGCTTATCATATGACAGTGGGTTACCAGGGCTCATACAGCATAATTTGCTTGGTTGGCATGCAGGCAACATCTAAAATACTGCTATTCAGAAAATTGGTGCCATTTAAAAATTCCCAACATTGTTATATAATTCTAAAACCCAGCTTGTACTCATTTATTCTATAAACTGCCAATACAGTTTATAAATGACAGACATATTTGTGATGCACTGGCAAATGAAATCCTTACATAATAGCATGCAAACCAAAGAGTCACCAGAAATACATATGAGATAAACGAACATGGGAGCAGAAGTATGTGCATTCCGATAAAAGGTCAAGAACAGTTGGATGTTTAGCTCTTAGACACAATGGTCACATATCTATGACTCTTAAGGGAAGAATTTACTAAGATATTTATAATTAAAAGTCAAAGGGAGTTTCAATAAATCCTCTCACAGTAAGTTTGGAAAAAAATATACTAAGGAATGAACCATGGTGGGAGAGGGTGTGATTTTTAATAGAGTGGCTGGGAGACTTGTTTTTTTAGTATCCAATAATTCCTTCATATATTTTCAAGTTCGATAGTGAATGACTAAACTCCATGGGTGTCCATGAGTGCACAACATCTTCACTTGTTGCTTGAACTGGTGAAAAAAAAATTGGAATTTGGACGTATCTGTAAATTCTTTAGTTTGGAGCACAGTACTGGACACTGGAGTTGATTCTTAGACCATGGGTTATATGCCACTATCTTCATGTGATTGGACAATGGCAAAAGCTTTGCTGGAAACCTCCCTCAGTGTAGCTATATAACCCCTCCCACACCATGAGGCTCCAGTTTTTTAGTAAGCAGTAAGGAGATCACAGAGGAATAGGGGAGGGACCTGTCTCCTGTCAGTATTCCAAGATTTAGAATTTACAGGTACATCAAAATTCCTATTATCTTAAACAGTACAAGACACAGGAGTTAATTCTTAGACCATGGCATGTCCTCAAGCATTACACTGAATGGTGGGCAACAAATCAGCCAGAATTGCAATTACATGCCCACAGGAAGAACAAGAAAAGTCAAAGGACCAGAACAGACAGATGATCTGCAGAGACTTAAACAGCTAACTTAAAAAAAAAAAAAAAATATATATATATATACACACACACACACACACACACACACACACACACACACACACACACACACATATATATATATATATACATATATATATACATACATACACTTCACAGGTGTGGTAGACAGCACACGGTATACGTCCTAGAGTGCCAGCAATCAAGCCTTCCAAAAAGGCATTTATAAAGAAAAAGATTGCTGCACTTAAAATGTATTTATATATATATATATATATATATATATATATATATATATATATATATATATATAAAAAAGTTTTGAAAATGTGAATAGAAAAACAAGCAGTGACCCCTCAGATCCTTGAGAAGTATGGTGTATGGAACACAAGAACCCCAACCTCTTTGGGAAATGGGTTCAAGTAGGCAAGGCGGGACAAAATTTCCTGAGGACAGAAGCCCTGGAAGAAGTGCAAATTGACTTCCCAGTCAGGTAGATAATTGGAGACAGAGGTTGTAGGGAAGGAGATGACTAGCCCTTGTGATTTTCTCAAGGAAAGGACATTAGGGGAAGGTGGTTCCCACCAAAGTCACATGAAGGTAGATGTACTGTATATAACCTGTGGTCTAAAAATCCACTCCTGTATCCTGTACTGAATGATCAAGAGATGGAAAATAAAACTTAAATTGGCATGAAGTTGTCAAAGCCACAGAACAAGGTCCTAAATGAGGTTATGAAGTTATTGCACTGCAGCCAAATCAGCAGATGGAAGATGTGTAAAATAATAAAAAAAATGCTGTGCTGATTCATATAGCAAAATAACATTAAAATAAAATACAAATACAAGAACATAAATCTGAACTGCTCTAACTATAGATAAGTGTGTAATTAAAACCCATCATCATCGCTTAACAGTCCTTCATAGAAATGTCCATGAATAAAACTGTCATACAATCCACCAATCATGATCACGTCCACATAGGCAGTTCAATTCGGTGAGTTTAGATATGCACTCATATGTTGAGTGATTTTTCACTTTCATGCTTGCAGGTTTAGTTTAGTTCGCTAATTGTGCGTCACATGTTTCACTTAGTTTAGTTGGAAAATGCCTATACAGGTAGAGTTCATTTCCACTACTTTAACTGAACGCACTTCCTCAAATGTCCCTTCAAAAAATACAGCTCCAGGCAGACTTCACTTGTAGACAAACGTTAAAGGTGCGACAGACAGCACAGGTGAGAGTTCATTTTTTACAAATGTGAAAGTTATCAGATCTTACTGATCTACACTGAGATGTTTACAGATACAGAGAGTACATAAATTAGGCAGCAAAGCATCATAGGAGCACATTAAAGAAAATTAGCACTGAATTACAACCCCAATTACAGAATAATTGGGGCGCTGTTTCAAATCTACATAAACACATAATGCAATGATTTGCAAATCACAAACTCACGTTTTATTAACAAAAAAAAATAGAAAACACATCAAATGTTTAAACTGAGAAAATGTACCATTAAAAAAAATAATAATACATCTTGAAATCGATTGCAGCAATACATCTCAAAAAAGTTGGGATATGGCCATGTTTACCACGGTATAGCATCCTTTCTTCTTTTAATAACACTCTGTAAGTGTCTGGGAACTGAGAATTCCCAGTTTCTGGAGTTTTGGGAGAGGAATGCTGACCCATTCTTGCCTGATATAGGATTCTAACTGCTCAACAATCCTGGGTCTTCTTTGTTGCATTTTTTATTTCAAGATGTGCCAAATATTTTCAATTGGTGAAAGTTCTGGACTGCAGGCAGGACAGCTAAGCACCTGGACTCTTCTACTACAACGCCATGCTGTTATCATAGATGCAGTATGCGGTTTAGCATTGTTCTGCTGAAATATGCAAGGCCTTCTCTAAAAAGATGTTGTCTGGTTGGGAACATATGCTGCTCTAAAATTGGATATATCTTTCAGCATTGATGGTGCCTTTCCAGATGTGCAAGCTGCCCACTCCATATGCACTGATATACCCCCATACCATCAGTATTGCAGGTGTTTTAACTGAGTGCTGACAACAAGCCAGAAAATCCCTCTTATGTTTAGTCTGGAGGACGCGGCACCCATGGCTGCCAAAAAGAATGTCAAATTTTGATTTGTCTGACCACAGAACAGTTTACCATTTTAAACAGATCATTTTAGCTTTTACCCAGAGAAGACGGCAGCATTTCTGAATTATGTTCAGATATGGCTTCTTCTTTGCATAATAGACAGCGTTTTGTGGAAATAAAACAGCTGCTGGCACTAAAAGGTGAATAAGCCCAAACATTTGTGGAAAAACTAATTGAAAGTCAACACGTCAACACGTGTTGGGTGGAGTAAGAGTGGTGACGTCTTTGCCACTGCATGGTTTGCGTGTGGTGGCGATAGCTGTAAGCCCAGGGCACGGTTTGTGTGGTTTTGTTTTGTCCTGCCTGTTTTTAATGCTTTTAATCTATATTACACTATATCCCTTCAAATTGGCTCCATTTTTGGTGAGCACTTGTTCCTCACAGTCCTGCCATCTGCATGAGTGCTTGTACGTGACAACTTTTCTGGCCAGTGTTACATCAAGAAAATTTCCTTAAAGGGACCACTCATGAGGGGTGAACTGCGGAGACCTAGTTATAGTCATTGTGCCCATTTGCTGTTCACATGATGTGCAGCCATCTGAATGCATGAATGAATGCATTGGACTGGTGGTGATGCACACTGTGGATGTTTTGAATGCATATACACACCCTCTTTTATTTTATTTTTATATGAGATCATATTTATTTTACAACTTTTTTATAAGTTTATAAGTACTACTCTAAATATCTTTTTTATTTTTGGGGAGTGCTTATCCCATTTTCAGTCCTGCTATCCGCTTGCTGTTTTCACCGTTGGAATAGTCTGGTTGCTAAAATCATCCTCATCATGTCCTTAAAGGGGCTGCTCAGGATTCATTGGCCTTGCATAATGCATTTGAGCCCAGTTTGCTGCCTATAATCTGCGTAGCATTGCTTTCTGGTTAGTACATTTGGATTGGCGGAGGAACGTGTTTGTGAATCTCTGTTGAGTCCGGATGAGACTAAACACATTAATGAGGATTGTTGTCACTATTTGAACTGTTATCACTAAAGATTATCCATGGACTATTTTTGTATAGTTTAACACTTAAAGGCACATGTTACTGACCTGTTGTCAATTAACCTCAATTAACCTAATTAGTTGCAAATTGTTCTTCCAGCTCTACCTTGTTAGGACCACTTGCTTTGCTAGCTTTTTGTTGCCCTGTCCCAACTTTTTTGAGATGTGTTGCGGCAATCAATTTCAAAATTGCCTTATTATTTTTTTTAAATTGGTACATTGGTAAATTGGTCTCAGTTTAAACATTTGTTATGTTTTCTATTGTGAAAAAAATATGAGTTTATGAGATTTGCCAATCTTTGCATCCTGTTTTTATGTAGATTTTACACAGTGTCCCAACTTTTTTGAAATTGGGGTTGTGCTCACCTTTTTGAATCAGGCATGAGAAACCAAAATATAGACTTTCTCCTTGGCTAGTATTAAAAACATTGATCAAACTCAATTTGTAGAAGAAGCTGATCTTCAGAAAGCAGCAATATTTGTTGAAAATTGGACCAAATGATGATATTCAAATAACAAATTTATTAATGAGTCACAGGGGTTCACAGAATCTCTACAGAATCCCCTCTGTAGAGACCTACAATAATCAAGCTGCTCAGTTATTTCATAAGATAGATATTTTAAAAGAAAGCAGGGAAACCAACATATAATGACCCTTTACAGCTACCCAGACTTTACAGGAAAGGTAAAGAAAATGTGCATCAACTTCATTTCAATAAACTACAAGAAGAAACTACAATAAACTACAAGAAGACAGACTGAGCAATATCATGCAGTGTCAAGCTTTGGCTACCAAAGCCAGTAGAAATTTAGCATGCATTTAAAATGGAATTTAATCCACAGATAAAACGATAATGCTCCCACTTTATAAAACTCTGGTTCGGCCGCATCTGTTGTATTCCATCCAGTTCTGGTCACCAATCCTCAGAAAGGATGTGCTGGAGATGGAGAGAGTCCAGAGAAGGGCAACTAAATTAATAAGGGGATTCGAGGACCCCATTTATGAGGAACTACAAGCGCTAAATTTATTCTCCTTCTTCGCTTGAGAGAAGATATGATAGCGATATACAAATATTTCACTGGTGATCCCAGCGTTAAGTATGAAATGTTTCAGTCCCAGGGAGTGTAGGAAGACATGGGGCCAAACGATTAGACTGGAAGAGAAGCGGTTTAATCTTAACCACTTGACGACCGCCTCACGCCGATGTACGTCGGCAAAGTGGCACGGACAGGCAAAATCACGTACATGTACGTGATTTGCCTTCCGCGGGTGGGGGGTCCGATCGGACCCCCCCCCGGTGCCCGAGGCGGTCGTCGTTTGTCCAGCGGCGATCGGTGATGAGGGGGAGACCATCCGTTCGTGGCCCCCCCCTCGCGATCGCCGCCGGCCAATGAAAACACTCCTTTGCTGCTGTATGCTAAACAGCAGCAAAGGAAGTGATGTCATCTCCCCTCGGGTCGGTATTTTCCGTTCCGGCCCGAGGAGAGACGACAAGTATGTGAGTGCACAACACTACACACACACAGTAGAACATGCCAGGCACACAAATCACCCCGATCCCCCCCCCGATCGCCCCCCGATCCCCCCCCCAATCACCCCCCCCCCCCTGTCACAAACTGACACCAGCAGTTTTTTTTTTTTTTTCTGATTACTGCATAGTGTCAGTTTGTGACAGTGACAGTGTTGGGACAGTGTATATTACCCCCCTTTAGGTCTAGGGTACCCCCCTAACCCCCCCTAATAAAGTTTTAACCCCTTGATCACCCCCTGTCACCAGTGTCGCTAAGCGATCATTTTTCTGATCGCTGTATTAGTGTCGCTGGTGACGCTAGTTAGTGAGGTAAATATTTAGGTTCGCCGTCAGCGTTTTATAGCGTCAGGGACCCCCATATACTATCTAATAAATGTTTTAACCCCTTGATTGCCCCCTAGTTAACCCTTTCACCACTGATCACCGTATAACCGATACGGGTGACGCTGGTTAGTTTGTTTATTTTTTATAGTGTCAGGGCACCCGCCGTTTATTACCGAATAAAGGTTTAGCCCCCCGATCGCCCGGCGGCGATATGCGTCGCCCCAGGCAGCGTCAAATTAGCGCCAGTACCGCTAACACCCACGCACGCACCGTACACCTCCCTTAGTGGTATAGTATCTGAACGGATCAATATCTGATCCGATCAGATCTATACTAGCGTCCCCAGCAGTTTAGGGTTCCCAAAAACGCAGTGTTAGCGGGATCAGCCCAGATACCTGCTAGCACCTGCGTTTTGTGCCTCCGCCCAGCCCACCCAAGTGCAGTATCGATCGATCACTGTCACTTACAAGGCACTAAACGCATAACTGCAGCGTTCGCAGAGTCAGGCCTGATCCCTGCGATCGCTAACAGTTTTTTTGGTAGCGTTTTGGTGAACTGGCAAGCACCAGCCCCAGGCAGCGTCAGGTTAGCGCCAGTACCGCTAACACCCACGCACACACCGTACACCTCCCTTAGTGGTATAGTATCTGAACGGATCAATATCTGATCCGATCAGATCTATACTAGCGTCCCCAGCAGTTTAGGGTTCCCAAAAACGCAGTGTTAGCGGGATCAGCCCAGATACCTGCTAGCACCTGCGTTTTGCCCCTCCGCCCGGCCCAGCCCACCCAAGTGCAGTATCGATCGATCACTGTCACTTACAAAACACTAAACGCATAACTGCAGCGTTCGCAGAGTCAGGCCTGATCCCTGCGATCGCTAACAGTTTTTTTTGTAGCGTTTTGGTGAACTGGCAAGCACCAGCCCCAGGCAGCGTCAGATTAGCGCCAGTACCGCTAACACCCACGCACGCACTGTACACCTCCCTTAGTGGTATAGTATCTGATCGCATCAATATCTGATCCGATTAGATCTATACTAGCGTCACCAGCAGTTTAGGGTTCCCAAAAACGCAGTGTTAGCGGGATCAGCCCAGATACCTGCTAGCACCTGCGTTTTGCCCCTCCGCCCGGCCCAGCCCAGCCCACCCAAGTGCGGTATCGATCGATCACTGTCACTTACAAAACACTAAACGCATAACTGCAGCGTTCGCAGAGTCAGGCCTGATCCCTGCGATCGCTAACAGTTTTTTGGTAGTGTTTTGGTGAACTGGCAAGCGCCAGCGGCCTAGTACACCCTGGTCGTAGTCAAACCAGCACTGCAGTAACACGTGGTGACGTGGCGAGTCCCATAAGTGCAGTTCAAGCTGGTGAGGTGGCAAGCACAAGTAGTGTCCCGCTGCCACCAAAAAGACAAACACAGGCCCGTCGTGCCCATAGTGCCCTTCCTGCTGCATTCGCCAATCCTAATTGGGAACCCACCGCTTCTGCAGCGCCCGTACTTCCCCCATTCACATCCCCAACCAAATGCAGTCGGCTGCATGAGAGGCATTTTTATGTCCTCCCGAGTACCCCTACCCAGCGAACCCCCCAAAAAAGATGTCGTGTCTGCAGCAAGCGCGGATATAGGCGTGACACCCGCTATTATTGTCCCTCCTGTCCTGACAATCCTGGTCTTTGCATTGGTGAATGTTTTGAACGCTACCATTCACTAGTTGAGTATTAGCGTAGGGTACAGCATTGCACAGACTAGGCACACTTTCACAGGGTCTCCCAAGATGCCATCGCATTTTGAGAGACCCGAACCTGGAACCGGTTACCGTTATAAAAGTTAGTTACAAAAAAAAGTGTAAAAAAAAAAAAAAAATATGAAATAAAAAAAAATAGTTGTTGTTTTATTGTTCTCTCTCTCTCTATTCTCTCTCTCTATTGTTCTGCTCTTTTTTACTGTATTCTATTCTGCAATGTTTTATTGTTATTGTTATTGTTATTGATTGTTATTGTTATTGTTATTGTTATTGTTATTGTTATTGATTGTTATTGTTATTGTTATTGTTATTATGTTTTATCATGTTTGTTTTTCAGGTGTGTAATTATTTACACTTTACTGTGCTTTATTGTTAACCATTGTTAACCATTTTTTTGTCTTCAGGTACGCCATTCACGACTTTGAGTGGTTATACCAGAATGATGCCTGCAGGTTTAGGTATCATCTTGGTATCATTCTTTTCAGCCAGCGGTCGGCTTTCATGTAAAAGCAATCCTAGCGGCTAATTAGCCTCTAGACTGCTTTTACAAGCCGTGGGAGGGAATGCCCCCCCCCCCCCCACCGTCTTCCGTGTTTTTCTCTGGCTCTCCTGTCTCAACAGGGAACCTGAGAATGCAGCCGGTGATTCAGCCAGCTGACCATAGAGCTGATCAGAGACCAGAGTGGCTCCAAACATCTCTATGGCCTAAGAAACCGGAAGCTACGAGTATTTCATGACTTAGATTTCGCCGGATGTAAATAGCGCCATTGGGAAATTGGGGAAGCATTTTATCACACCGATCTTGGTGTGGTCATTTGCTTTGAGGGCAGAGGAGAGATCTAGGGTCTAATAGACCACAATTTTTTCAAAAAAGAGTACCTGTCACTACCTATTGCTATCATAGGGGATATTTACATTCCCCGAGATAACAATAAAAATGATTAAAAAAAAAAATATGAAAGGAACAGTTTAAAAGTAAGATTAAAAAAGCAAAAAAATAATAAAGAAAAAAAAAAAAAAAAAAAAAAACACCCCTGTCGCCCCCTGCTCTCGCGCTAAGGCGAACGCAAGCGGCGGTCTGTCGTCAAACGTAAACAGCAATTGCACCATGCATGTGAGGTATCACCGCGAAGGCCAGATCGAGTGCAGTAATTTTTCCAGTAGACCTCCTCTGTAAATCTAAAGTGGTAACCTGTAAAGGCTTTTGAAGGCTTTTAAACATGTATTTATTTTGTTGCCACTGCACGTTTGTGCGCAATTTTAAAGCATGTCATGTTTGGTATCCATGTACTCGGCCTGAGATCATCTTTTTTATTTCATCAAACATTTGGGCAATATAGCGTGTTTTAGTGCATTAAAATTAAAAAAAGTGTGTTTTTTCCCCAAAAAATGCGTTTGAAAAATCGCTGCGCAATTACTGTGTGAAAAAAAAAAATGAAACACCCACCATTTTAATCTGTAGGGCATTTGCTTTAAAAAAATATATAATGTTTGGGGGTTCAAAGTAATTTTTTTGCAAAAAAAAAAAACTTTTTCATGTAAACAATAAGTGTCAGAAAGGGCTTTGTCTTCAAGTGGTTAGAAGAGTGGGTGATGTGTGACATAAGCTTCTAAATGTTGTGCATAAAATGCCAGGACAGTTCAAAACCCCCCCAAATGACCCCATTTTGGAAAGTAGACACCCCAAGCTATTTGCTGAGAGGCATGTCGAGTCCATGGAATATTTTATATTGCGACACAAGTTGCGGGAAAGAGACAAATTTTTTTTTTTTTTTTTTTTTTTGCACAAAGTTGTCACTAAATGATATATTGCTCAAACATGCCATGGAAATATATGAAATTACACCCCAAAATACATTCTGCTGCTTCTCCTGAGTACGGGGATACCACATGTGTGAGACTTTTTGGGAGCCTAGCCGCGTACGGGACCCCGAAAACCAAGCACCGCCTTCAGGCTTTCTAAGGGCGTGAATTTTTGATTTCACTCTTCACTGCCTATCACAGTTTCGGAGGCCATGGAATGCCCAGGTGGCACAAAACCCCCCCAAATGACCCCATTTTGGAAAGTAGACACCCCAAGCTATTTGCTGAGAGGTATAGTGAGTATTTTGCAGACCTCACTTTTTGTCACAAAGTTTTGAAAATTGAAAAAAGAAAAAAAAAAATGTTTTTTCTTGTCTTTCTTCATTTTCAAAAACAAATGAGAGCTGCAAAATACTCACCATGCCTCTCAGCAAATAGCTTGGGGTGTCTACTTTCCAAAATGGGGTCATTTGGGGGGGTTTTGTGCCACCTGGGCATTCCATGGCCTCCGAAACTGTGATAGGCAGTAAAGAGTGAAATCAAAAATTTTCACCCTTAGAAATCCTGAAGGCAGTGATTGGTTTTTGGGGTCCAGTACGCGGCTAGGCTCCCAAAAAGTCCCACACATGTGGTATCCCCATACTCAGGAGAAGCAGCTAAATGTATTTTGGGGTGCAATTCCACATATGCCCATGGCCTGTGTGAGCAATATATCATTTAGTGACAACTTTATGAAAAAAAAAAAAAAAAAAAAAAAAAAGTGTCACTTTCCCGCAACTTGTGTCAAAATATAAAATATTCCATGGACTCAATATGCCTCTCAGCAAATAGCTTGGGGTGTCTACTTTCCAAAATGGGGTCATTTTGGGGGGTTTTGTGCCACCTGGGCATTCCATGGCCTCCGAAACTGTGATAGGCAGTGAAGAGTGAAAGCAAAAATTTACACCCTTAGAAATCCTGAAGGCGGTGATTGGTTTTCGGGGCCCCGTACGCGGCTAGGCTCCCAAAAAGTCCCACACATGTGGTATCCCCATACTCAGGAGAAGCAGCTAAATGTATTTTGGGGTGCAATTCCACATAGGCCCATGGCCTGTGTGAGCAATATATCATTTAGTGACGACTTTTTGTAAATATTTTTTTTTTTTTTTTTTTTGTCATTTTTCAATCACTTGGGACAAAAAAAATAAATATTCAATGGGTTCAACATGCCTCCCAGCAATTTCCTTGGGGTGTCTACTTTCCAAAATGGGGTCATTTGGGGGGGTTTTGTACTGCCCTGCCATTTTAGCACCTCAAGAAATGACATAGGCAGTCATAAACTAAAAGCTGTGTAAATTCCAGAAAATGTACCCTAGTTTGTAGACGCTATAACTTTTGCGCAAACCAATAAATATACGCTTATTGACATTTTTTTTACCAAAGACATGTGGCCGAATACATTTTGGCCTAAATGTATGACTAAAATTTAGTTTATTGGATTTTTTTTATAACAAAAAGTAGAAAATATCATTTTTTTTCAAAATTTTCGGTCTTTTTCCGTTTATAGCGCAAAAAATAAAAACCGCAGAGGTGATCAAATACCATCAAAAGAAAGCTCTATTTGTGGGAAGAAAAGGACGCAAATTTCGTTTGGGTACAGCATTGCATGACCGCGCAATTAGCAGTTAAAGCGACGCAGTGCCAAATTGGAAAAAGACCTCTGGTCCTTAGGCAGCATAATGGTCCGGGGCTCAAGTGGTTAAGCTGCGTAGGGGGTTTTTCACTGTCAGGGCGGTAAGAATGTGGAACTTTTTTCCACCATCAGTGGTGTCAGCAAGAAGTATGAAGAGTTTTAAAAGACTCTTGGACGTGCATCTTAGGGAAAACTATATACGGGGATATGGGAAATGATTTTTCTACACACACTGAACTGGATGGACTGTTGTCTTTATTTAACCCTAACAACTATGTAACTTCAAGAATGTAACATCAAATCTAACACTGGTGCATTTATTCACAATCTTGGGGTGGCATGCTTCTATTTAATTTAATCACAAGAAGAGTCATCTCAAATCGATTGAGCTGAGTGGCCCAGCAGGCAGATTCTTACAGAGAAGACCTGATTATAACCAGGATCAGAACAGATTATCTTTATTTACTGTGCTGCTGGGGGATAGTTACATAGTAGGCATAGGTTCTCTACCCCCAATTATAAATTTGTTTACATGCCAAGGGTAGTCTGCTGCAAAATATTACATTTGAACAGATCTAGCCAGGGTAAAAACTTTGTATCAGAAACCTTTTGGTGTTATGATAAATGGGTAATTTGCAGAATAATATTTGTACTTTGAGATGTACTATAGCAACACTATTGGTTTTAAGAGTAACACCGAAACTAGGAAACTTGAAAAATTATTATTTTTTTCATGTTAATTCTTTTTGCCTAGAAGGTGTAAGGGAAATCATAAAAAAAAAATATTTCAAGTCAATAGCACCAAAAGATATTTGTCTTACTTTTGAATCATACATAATGTTTCATTTGAAAATAATAGGCTCATAGCTAAAATGTGAAAGTGGCTCAGGTGTTTAGCTGGTTAAGCAGTAAGAGTGATTTAATTGGGTAAGTTCACACACTTTTTCTTGCCCCTGTAATACATTGTCAAGGGGTAAATTTACTAAACGTGTAAATGCATATAAACTTTCATAATTTTTTTGTAAATAATCTAAATACGGTCTTATTTTCTATATAAAACTGACACCTTTGGTATATGATAGTATGAAAGAGCTAGTACATAGAATGCAAAGGAATATTAGTTTCCAACAAGACTGGAAAAGATGCGAGATGCATAGACCACACTGTTACATCATGACGTCAGAGCACTGAATAATGGCCTATATCCTGACCCCAATACCATATATGACTTTGTCTTCAATTGTATTTAAGGACTGTTTTATTATAACCCATAACCTGTTTAAACAATGCCAAATTTTACTGTCTAAAAAGTAAATTACTTTTAGAACATTATGCTGTAACAGAGCAGGAGAGTGCTATCAGGCAAATCGCACATTTTCTAATGAATATAAGTGACACTACACTCACCATTTTTATTTGGTAATATAAATGCAATATGTTTTAATATTAGTTTAATGTACCTCCTATCTCTCCCTTCCTATGTTTCATGTCAGAAACGCACTTCTTATGCCCTGTACACACGATCGGACATTGATCGGACATTCCGACAACAAAATCCATGGATTTTTTCCGTACGTCAGGACTATAAACGGTGCAGGAGCCAATAGCTTTCGTCTCTTAATTTATTCTGAGCATGCATGGCACTTTGTGGCGTCGGATTTGTGTACACATGATCGGAATTTAATCGATCGGATTTTGTTGTCGGAAAATTTTTTATCCTGCTCTCAAACTTTGTGTGTCAGAAATTCCGGCGGAAAAAGTCCGATGGAGCCCACACACGATCGGAATTTCTGACAACACAATCCGATCGCACTTTTTCCGTCGGAAAATTCGACCGTGTGTACAGGGCATTACACTTTCTTTTCTAGAATGCCTACGTTCCATGCCCTACTTGTAAATGTGAACATAGCCACCTCTTATTGCTCGCCCCTGCAATGGACTACACATCTACGTGAAGACGCATTCAAGGCTGGCATGTAACATCCACATCCATAAAACAAAAACAAAAATGAGTGTAATGCTGCTGACTAATAATAGTCTGTTTTCAATACCAATATACCATTTCAAATTAAAAATAAACCTTAAAAATCACACTCCCAAATAAAGATATTCACAGTAAATACATGGAAAAAGTTAATAAAAGCAAGGATTTAGTGCAGATTCTTCATTATTTAAATCAGGGGTCTCCAAAGTACGGCCCGCTAGGGCATTTTGTCCGGCCCGCAGCTGCAGTCATCAGACTCACTGCGGGGACGGACTCTGCTCGAGTTGTGAGGCTTGCTCTGCCTTCTGACAGGCACTGAAGGGGTGTGCAGCGCAAGTCCTGCGACTCGAGAAAGCCAATAAAGCCTATGTTATTTCAGTATAGTAAATGATTGGTGTGCTATTTTTAAAACCAACAAAGTTATATAAAATAGTCGTAGTGCAAACTTAAATGTAAAAATATAGTGCCAATGTGTATGCCAAAAAACTCCACATGCTGAAAATGAGTAAAAACGATACCTTCATATGTGTTGTAAAATACCAAAGAAAAGATGTATATATATGTGTAAATCTCGTGAATAAACTGGCTGGTGAAAAAATATATGCGAAGTGCACTGCTGATGAATATTAAATAGATCTAGGTACACAGATTGCTATTATAGGAAAAAGACTAAGTAAAACTGCATATAGCAATCAGCGGTAAAGATAGGGAAATAAACCTCCGCCTTTCAAAGTCCTCTTTGACTTTAGCAATATCCTTCTCTCACTCCCCACGATTATGTAGCTGCTACTGTTGTCATACGTGATTGATTTCATACGAAAGAAAAGAGAAACAAACTCATCGTGCAACTCCTTTTTGGGAGGAGGAGCCAGTGACGTCACTCCGATGCTCGGGATAGCACGGAGGTGAAGTGAGGAGAAGCACGCCTGAGCTTACGAAGCCTGACTGATTTTACATGCTCAGAAATAGCTGGATACATGTGAGTGAACCTGTTGATATTTATCCAAACAGTCTGTTTGCCACAGTGTTGCGCGATGAGTTTGTTTCTCTTTTCTTTCGTTTGAGATCAATCATGTATGACAACAGTAGTAGCTACATAATCGTGGGGAGTGAGAGAAGGATATTACTAAAGTGAAAGAGGACTTTGAAAGGCGGAGGTTTCTTTCCCTATCTTTACCGCTGATTGCTATATGCAGTTTTACTTAGTCTTTTTCCTATAATAGCAATCTGTGTGCCTAGATCTATTTAATATTCATCAGCAGTGCACTCCGCATATATTTTTTCACCAGCCAGAAGGATATTACTAAAGTGAAAGAGGACTTTGAAAGGCGGAGGTTTCTTTCCCTATCTTTACCACTGATTGCTAGAACTGATCGTTATATGTACCGTATATACTCGAGTATAAGTCGAGTTTTTCAGCACATTTTTTTGTGCTGAAAGTGCCCCCCCCCCGACTTATACTCGAGTCAAGCACTTTTCTGCAGCAAAAAATGTCATTTTCCGAACTGACTCTGGGGCCCCGTATCTCAGGGTCACTTTGTGCTAGGAACCCTAAATTTGGTGTGCAAACCCAGTGAAACTGGTACCACAACATATCAAAAGCTGGGGTTCCTAGCACTAAGTAGCCCCGAGATACGGGGCCCCAAAATCGGTTTGGAAAATGTCATTCTCTGCTGCAGAAAAGTGCTTGACATTTTCTGAACCGATTTTTGGGGCCCTGTATCTCAGGGACACTTGGTGCTAGAAACCCCAGCTATGGATATTTTATGGTGCTAGTTCCACTGAGTTTGCATACCAAATTTGGGGTTCCTAGCACTAAGTGGCCCCGAGATACGGGGCCCCAAATTTGGTCAACTGCGTCCATCTGCAGCAATGTCATTTCGGGACCATTTGGGTTCAGAGACCCCAAATTTTGGCTACAGCTAGGGGGCATCTAGGAACCCTTAACTACCGAGTTTAAAGTTCGGGGGACCTATGGCTGCAAATGGGCGCAGTGAGGCATGTTAATGGGCACAGTGAGGCTGCAAATGGGCATTGTTGACCCTCTTTTCCACTTACAGTAGCTGTGCATTTCTCACCCTCCTTTTATACTCGGGTCACTAAGTTTTTCCCATTTTTTTGTGGTAAATTGGGGCCTCGACTTATACTCTGAACGACTTATACTCGAGTATATACGGTATATGCAGTTTTACTTAGTCTTTTCCTATAATAGCAATCTGTGTACCTAGATCTATTTAATATTCATCAGCAGTGCACTTCGCATATATTTTTTCACCAGCCAGTTTATTCACAAGATTTACACACACACACATATATATATATATATATATATATATATATATATATATATATATATATATATATATATATATATATATATATATATATATATATATACACATCTTTTCTTTGGTATTTTACAACCCATATGAAGGTATAGTTTTTACTCATTTTCAGCATGTGGAGTTTTTTGGCATACACATTGGCACTATATTTTTACATTTAAGTTTGTACTACGACAATTTTATATTACTTTGTTGATTTTAAAAATAGCGCGCCAATCATTTACTATAATTAATTATTTTTTTTAGTGTGGGAGCACCTTTATTGGTTGCAGCTGTTTGTTAAAGGGATCATTTAATCCTTTTGGAAAGGATAGCTTTGTTAAAAAAATAGATCACTGAGGTTTTAACCGTATCAGCGCTCAAGTAATCCACTATTTTATGTTATTTCAGTGTAGACCTGCTGCACCTCCCAGCTCCTCCCCCCGCAGTTAAATTCAGTGTAATATTTTGCTGTAACAGCATGTCTGTGTAAAAGTGGGGCAGGACCCGGGAAGTGCAGTAGGTCTGCTCTAATGCCAGCCATTCAGAGAAGCAGCAAGGAGGTAATGAACACGCTGATCTATGGAGGAAATAGCAGTGATGGAGAAAGGAATGTACTGGGGACACAAGTATAGAGTGGGAGGGGCACAAAACTGTGTGTGTGGGGCTGTGAAGGAGGACTCAAATGTAGGGGGGCTTTGATGGGGACAAAAGTGTGGGGGGACTCTGATGGGGGACGCAAGTGTGGGGGGGCTCTAAAGGGGGACGCAAGTGTGGGGGGGGCTCTAAAGAGGGACACAAGTGCGTGTGTGGGGGGGGGCTCTAATGGGGGACACAAGTGTGGTGGGGGCTCTGATGGGGACACAAGTGTGGGGGGCTCTGATGGGGACACAAGTGTGGGGGGCTCTAATGGGGACACAAGTGTGGGGGGCTCTGATGGGGACACAAGTGTGGTGGTGGGGCTCTGATGGGGACACAAGTGTGGTGGGAGGCTTTGACAGGAACACAGATGTAAGGCCTCATGCACACTTAACTTTTAGCCCTGGTGCACGAGGCTCTGGCATTTAGGTGTGGGCGGAGGATACAGGTGCACCATCCAGCCTCGCTGATGACAGCCTTTTTTGAATTTCTACTCTATTCCATGGCTGAGCATTCATTTATAAATAACTATTTCTTTTCAGCCCTCAAATATCTGTAAAATATACACTCAAACTAAAAAGTTTGGAGACCCCTGATTTAAATCATCAAGCATTTCAAGTTTAACTAAAGTCTCAGTGCTACAACTAAACCCTTTCACTAGTGATCCACCTAAGGTGCTCAAGATGTGCCCTCACCTTAGTACTTAGACCTATAGGTGAATATAAGGCTATATATGCCTTCCCCAACAGGGGTTAATACAGATAGCCCAGGATATCTCCAAACACTTCTGCCTCTTTGACTCCAAAGATGGTACTGTCACTTTAATTATTCAATACCAGTGGAGCAGGTGCAGTAACACTCCAAATCATAAAAAAAGACTGCCATAGTGTCTGATCTGTCCGCCATAATGTCGCAGTCTCGATAAAAATCGCAGATCACCGCCATAACTAGTAAAAAAAAAATAAAAATAATAATGCCATAAAGCTTTCCCATAGTTTGTAGACACTATAACTTTTGCGCAAACAAATTAATATACGCTTATTGCGATTTTTTTTTACCAGAAATATGTAGCAGAATACATATTGGCCTAAACTGAGGAAAAAATTAGCTTTTTTAAAAAAAAAATGGGGATATTTATTATAGCAAAAAGTACAAAATATTGTGTTTTTTTTCAAAATTGATGCTCTTTTTTTGTTTATAGCGCAAAAAATAAAAAACCGCAGAAGTGATCAAATACCAACAAAAGAAAGCTCTATTTGTGGGGAAGAAAAAAGGACGTCAATTTTGTTTGGGTACAGCATTGCACAACCGCGCAATTATCAGTTAAAGCGACGCAGTGCCGTAATGTAAAAAATGGCTCGGTCATTAAGCAGGCAAATCTTCCGGGGCTAAAGTGGTTAAGGTTTCATGTACACTAGCAACTCCTAAACTGAAAGTGCACTTGGAAGTGCAGTTGCTGTAAATCTGAGGGGTATATCTGAAATGAGGGGAAGCTCTGCTGATTTTATTATCCAATCATGTGCAAGCTAAAATGCTGTTTTTTATTTTCCTTGCATGTTCCCCTCGGAGCTACAGCAACTTTACTTCCAAGTGCACTTTGCAATTGTAGTTTGCACTTGTAGTGCAAAGTGGATTTGCCTTTAGTAAATAACCCCCATAGGTTTTTAGTAGGGGTGCAACGGATCGTTGCCGATCCGTGATCCGTACGGATCACCCTCCGCGGATCGGCACACCCGCGATCCGCGGAGCACTTTTCGGGCCTCAGCCATAGGAAAGGCCCCGGCTTCGGCCTAGCTCCGGAGCGGCGGCCATCTTGGTACACCCGGAAGTGGCCGCTGTCTCGACAGGAAGTGACATTTCGTCGCCGCCATCTTGCTACACCCCACACTCCTGCACAGTACAATAATGATAGAGTGAGAAGGGGGCAAGCGGACATCTTGTTACACCCACCGGAGTTTTACATTTAAAAGCCATTTTCAACACAAAACTGAGCTTATATGCACAAATACTGTATTTATGCATATAAGCTCGGTTTTGTGTTGAAAATGGCTTTTAAATCTAAAACTCCAGTGGGTGTAACAAGATTTGTGTGTTTTTTTTTTTTTTTGTTTTTTTTTTTTGTTTTTTTTTTTTTTATGCTGATCCGAGGATCGATCCGATCCGTGACTCTGATCCGAGGATCGATCCGATCCGTGAGATTTTTGATCCGTTGCACCCCTAGTTTTTAGCAGAGTTTAGGAGCTTCAACCTCCCTCTACTGAACGCGGAAGAATCGCGTTTAGGATAGGAACATTTTAACCGCCGGCCGTGGGAAAACGCAAGAACATTAAGGGCTGTCAATATTCACAGGCAAGCAAGGTTAGCTAAGAAATAAGAAAATGATGTCACAATTTATGTGGAATTGCTGACATGACTGAACTATGAGGCAGTTTTTGTGATTTGAGAATCTTAGGTCACATGCAGAGGACATCAGGCAAGCCCAGCTTAAATCAGTAATATTAGGGTGAGTAATACCATAGACCTGATGCTCAAATTTATAACTAAAACAACATACTTTATAAACTTACCAGCCTCTGATTCAGTCGCTTATTTTCTTCTTCTTTCAATTGCAGTGTCTGAATACAAAATAAAGAATAAATTCAAGTTAAAAAAACAGTTAACTGAAAGGACTTTTATAAACAGGCTTTTGTTTGCTTTTCTGCCTCATAAAAGTCAAAAGGCATGCAAAAGCCAATCAAAGCAACTCTGCAATAACTCAAGGAACAGAAATACAATCCAATTGTGCACAACACCCAACACATACTGTATACAGAAAACAAAACAAGCAATGCTAAATAATAGCAAGTTGATTGCAACAACATGCTTGTAAAGATGAGAAGTACCTACTCACCCAAGTCTTGTACATTGCAATGTAGGTATTTAACACACACACTTTATGTTATGTTACACATTAACATGCAGTGCTTTAAAAGAGAAGTATGGGTTTTTTTTTTTGCAGATTCATACTTACCTTGGTGGATGCTGCATCTGTCCCCCGCTGGCTCTAACACTAAGAAGTGAGCGATCAAACACTGCTGTCACCGCTCTCTGCTCTGCCCCCACGCTCAGTGGAGCGCTGGGCTGTGTAGGGGGCAGGAGCGGCCAGCTCAGGCTCTCAGCGGGTCACAGAGAGGCTGAGCTGGGTGCCGGTCCAGGCATGTGGGCAGATCCTGACCATATGGTCGCGATTAGGGATGAGCCGAACACCCCCCTGTTCGGTTCGCACCAGAACTTGCGAACAGGCAAGAAATTTGTTCGAACACGCGAACACCGTTAAAGTCTATAGGACACGAACATGAATAATCAAAAGTGCTAATTTTAAAGGCTTATATGCAGATTATTGTCATAAAAAGTGTTTGGGGACCTGGGTCCTGCCCCAGGGGACATGGATCAATGCAAAAAAAAGTTTTAAAAACGGCCGTTTTTTCGGGAGCAGTGATTTTAATAATGCTTAAAGCGGTTGTATACTTTTTTTTAACTTTTACCTACAGGTAAGCCTATAATAAGGCTTACCTGTACCGGTCCATTTGTTTACCCTAACCATCACTTACTGCGCTGCCCAGCTCAATTGAGCATAACTTTTACTGCCCATTTTTTATTATTTGTTGGATATAATTCCTTGCAATTTTTATACCAATAAATTCCTTATCGTTTTAAACGGATTTACACTATGTGCAAGTTCTTCCTTTTTTCCTTGCCCTTCCATGAGGACTGTCGATGATTAGGTGGAATCTGGCTGACGATCGAAGTGGGTCCAACAGGACACCTGGGGCCAATCTAACCTTTTCAGGGATACACCATCTTGTGGTATTTTCTGCTCTTCCAAGCCAAGTCCACTAATTCACAATTAGTCAGATTGTTGTGTTGGCTTTATTCCTTTCTTTTTAGGAGTTGGCGCAGCATTTTCCATACCTATTTCTATATTATAAACCAATACAGATATATTTAGAATAATTGGTATTGAGAGAGTGTCTGCTAAAGCATAACAAAACGCTTATTATATACCTAGATTGGTTAAGTAACTTCTGAAAACATCTTATGAAAGGGCCACAAATAATGGCTACATTTGCAGCGCAGCAGCTCTTGATTACCATAGGAACGTTGAAGGAATGCCAAGAGTCTTTTATGAGAGTCGTGGATTCTAAAATACTGTATCAGATTGGACTACTTAACAAATGAATCGCTCGTCATGAAACAGGCGGGTTTTAATAAGTGAGACTGTAAGTCCACAGTGCAATGACTAATATAGATCAATCCTCCAACTGTCTCAATAAAGACAAAATACAAATAAAAGATCAGCTTGTGCTTGCTTTCTCCTATAGAATAAATTAATATCAAAATCAATCAGAATTTTTTTTATAGTTTTTTTTTTTTTTTTTAGACATTTAGAGGTTGATTTACTAAAGGCAAATCCACTTTGCACTACAAGTGCAGTCACTGCAGATCTGAGGGGAAGCCCTGCTGTTTTCTATCATCCAATCATATGCAAACAAAAATGCTGTTTTTTATTTTCCTTGCATGTCCCCCTGAGATCTATAGCAACTGCACTTCCAAGTGCACTCATAGTGCCAAGTGCACCCCGAAGTTGCCAAAATCAGTACAGAAACTACTTTTGGGAATCGGTGCGATGTCGCACTAATTTGGACGGTGCTATTGCCGGCATTTGTCGCCGATTTGGCATGCCAAATCGCTCCAATGTGAACCTAGGCTAAAACAGTGTTAAACCCAAAAGCAAACATTTATTATATTGCAGCTTACCAATTCTTAGATGTAATGGTTGTATTTTTTTTTTTTTTTAGCCTATTGTTCTTTTATTTTTACCTGGCGATCCAACCAGTAAAAAAACTGGTGATCCAAACAGTTTTTTTTCAATAGAACAAGCTGCCCTTTTTATATACCATATTTATCGGCGTATAACACGCACCCCAAGTTTAGGAGAGAATTTTAAGGAAAAAAAATTTTAGGAGGGAAGTTTAAGGAAAAAAAACTTACATTAAAATGCCCATCAATGCAGCCTCATCAGTGTTCATCTGCAGCCTTGTTAGTGTCATTGCAGCCTTTTCAGTGTCAGTGCAGCCTTGACCCAGTGTCCATTGCAGCCTTGTCAGTGCAGCTTTGCCCCAGTGCAGTCTTGTCAGTGCAGCTTTGCCCCAGTGCAGTCTTGTCAGTGCAGCTTTGCCCCAGTGCAGTCTTGTCAGTGCAGCTTTGCCCCAGTGCAGCCTTGTCAGTGCAGCCTTGCCCCAGTGGTCAGTGCAGCCTTGCCCCAAGTGTCCATGCTTGCCGCCGCCGACATATACATAGCTTCATGTAGTTTTAAATATGGCGCCGCGGAGTTTGGAGGGACTGGGTGGAGCTGAACGAACGCCGCCGAGAGTGTATTCGGCTCTTTCCGGCGCCGCTCACAGTCCCGCCCTATGATGGACATAACACAGGTCCAATGGCGGGACTGGGCGTAACTGTGAGCGGCACCGGAAAGAGCCGAATACACTCGACTATGTGTATCTCGGCTTCGAGCAGTCACTGTGATTTCAGCGGCGCTCGTTCAGCTCCGCCGAGTCCCTCTGAACTCCGCGGCGCCATATTTAAAACGACACGCTATGTGAATTTTTCAACAATTTATGGACTTATATTTTACTAACAGTGATGTTTATTTTTATTAATTAATCACTTATAGACTTATTGATTTTGGTTTTCATTTATTAAGTTGTATTTGCACTAATTAACTTTTATTGAAATTTTTGATTTATATCACATTCTTCCTTGGTATATTTATGATACCGGTTTGATTCTTTGTCAGAATCTTATGGGTAGCGCGATTCTAAATTTTCCAATTGTCTATCTGTATTTATGTTATACATGAGCATTGCAGCTCCCGAGGGATTGCATACTTGGAAGCCATTTATCCTAAGTTTACCACAGTGTAGCATCCCCTCATCTTTTAAAAAACACTCTGTAAACGTCTAGGAGACCAGTTACTAGAGTTTTGGGAGGGGAATGTTGTCCCGTTCTCCCTGATATAGGATTCTTAACTGCTCAACAGTCCTGAGTCTTCTTTATCATATTTTTTGTTTCAAGATGAACCAAATATTTTCGACTGGTGAAAGGCCAGTTAAGCTACTACGAAGCCAGACTGTTGTTATAGATGCAGTATGCGGTTTAGCATTGCCCTGCTGAAATATGCAAGGCCTTTCCTGAAAAGGAAGTAATCTGGATGGGAACATATGCTGTTCTAAACCTGGGTACAACCAGCCTGTCAGATTTTTCTGCATGCAATTATTGTCAGCGGCTAGCAGTAATCATTGTATTCTGGCAGCAGAGAAGGCTCCCTGCCTCCCCCAGCTGGCAGAATACAATAGTGCTGCTGAAGGGATTCCTCTGTCAACACTAAGGCCTCATACACACGAGACACTGTTAAACGCGCGTTCAGAGGCAGTTGGACACTTTTTTCAACTGCCCCTGAACCCATTCAATGTTATCCTATGTGTCCATGTACACAGTCTTGTTTTTTGGCGTTTTTAGGCAGTTGCGTTCAACCTTGTTTTTCCAGAAGCAAAAAAATGGGTTCAGACGCAAAAGTTTTCCACGTTTCAGACGCCAAACGCGGCAATCGATCAGCCACAGCAATCGATCAGCCACTGCAGCGCTGATCCATGTATTGTCACGGGGGGGGGGCTGGAGTGCCCTCTGTCAGAATACAATAGTATGGCAGGAGAGATTCCTCCATTCACATCACATGTGTGGATGTGAGAATCTGTTTGTCTTTTTACATTGAACACGCTGGTTTAAAAAAAAGCTGTTGTCCGTGTATAACCAACTTAAATTTCCACTACCACAGACCTTGCACTTTGCAAGTGCAGTAACACTTGTTTTTCCCCAGAGCTTAGTGAATTTGTTTAAAGCTTCACTTTGTAAAACTTTGAAATTAAAAAAACAAAACAAAAAAAACAGCATTTTCTCTTGCATATGATTGGATGGTGGAAATTAGCAGAGCTTCACTATATTTACTGAGCACTGCGGAAAATTAGTGCATCTGCACTTGCAAAATGCACAATTTACCTTTAGTTAATCAACCCCATTGTGTCTATTAATTAGCCAGTGGCACAAGCTGAATCAATTTGAAACACACTTGGATACAATTTTATTTTGTAATTTTTGCATGAAAATTCATCTCACTGTAAGGTGGTCTAGTGGTATTAGAGCGACTAACAGAATCATCACCTTTGATATTTATTATTTGTCAATAGAAGAAAGAAAACACCAGCCAATCTTTTATATTTATTTTGGATTGAATAAGTATTTTTTTTCACTTTTAATCCCAGTTATCTTTTCTGTATATAAGCTTACATAGTTACATAGTAGATGAGGTTGAAAAAAGACAAGTCCATCAAGTCCAACCTATGTGTGATTATGTGTCAGTATTACATTGTATATCCCTGTATGTTGTGGTCATTCAGGTGCTTATCTAATAGTTTCTTGAAGCTATCGATGCTCCCCGCTGAGACCACCGCCTGTGGAAGGGAATTCCACATCCTTGCCGCTCTTACAGTAAAGAACCCTCTATGTAGTTTAAGGTTAAACCTCTTTTCTTCTAATTTTAATGAGTGGCCACCAGTCTTGTTAAACTCTCTTCTGCGAAAAAGTTTTATTTCTATTGTAGGGTCACCAGTACGGTATTTGTATATTGAAATCATATCCCCTGTCAAGCGTCTCTTCTCCAGAGAGAATAAGTTCAGTGCTCGCAACCTATCCTCATAACCAAGATCCTCCAGACCCTTTATTAGCTTTGTTGCCCTTCTTGTACTCGCTCCATTTCCAGTACATCCTTCCTGAGGACTGGTGCCCAGAACTGGACAGCAAACTCTAGGTGCTTGCATCGATTTTCTTTTCATTAAAATATTATTTTGAAAATCGTTGTGCTGAATGTTTGAATGCTCTAAATCAGAAGTCAAAGAATTTTTGTCTCTTACACGTTCTTGTCTGGGATGGAGCAGGTGCTATGAGCATTTCAAGAAGGCCAGAACTGTTGTAGCAGATGCTTTGTATGGTGTGAGTTTCTGTCAAAACACTTGGTGTCAGCTTTTCGGTTAACTTCAGTGACAATCACTCAGTCTGCTTGTAAGTGTGTAATATGTCACAGGACTGGCAATTTTTTTTTGTATCAGAGCACATCGCAATACATGGTATTGTGGTACTGTGCCTTGTGCTACAATGAGTTGGTTCTAATGACAATAAGTAGTACTGCAGCATAAATAACGTGTGTTACCAAAACTTAATGGGTGTGGGCTCTAAAAAGTCCTAATCCACACGTTAAGATATAGCTATGGTGTGTGTGCGCAGACAACAATTTGATGACTGGCGTAGTAGTATTTTGACCTGCATTTACAAATTTAATAGGAATTCCTTACATTTTAGCAAATGAGCAGAATGGGTATATCAGGGAGATTAAACTATCTAAGGGTATGAAAGGACCTCCCTAGAGTATAGAAAAGGCATGGATGCATGCACATGCATGGAAGATACATATATAATTAGATATATAGATTAGAACAACATGCTGAATGTGTGGAAGTGAATGTATCTTTGCTAAAGGCATGAAAAGAAGAATTTAAGGCTCACAGGTTTCTTGATTATTATATTATTTTGTATATATTTTGTTGTACATATTTTTTGGTATACAATAAATACTTTACTCTCTGGGAAAGTACAAAGGTTGCCTGGAACTTGTTTGAAGGTTGTATTCTATACATTCTTTTTCAATTGCTATATATACACTTTATATTACTCACAACTTTAAGAGTGGCAAGGATGTGGAATTCCCTTCTACAGGTGGTGGTCTCAGTGGGGAGCATCAATAGTTTCAAAAAACTATTAGACACCTGAACGGCCACAACATACAGGGATATACAATGTAATACTGACATATAATCACACTCACAGGTTGGACTTGATGGGCTTGTGTTTTTTTTTTCGGCCTTACCTACTATGTAACAACAATTTGAAGTGATAAAATCAGTAATGATGGGAGTAGAGGACAGGGGGGATCCAACAGTATATGTCAGTAGATACAAGTCTAACAGAAGGAAGCTCTAGCAGCCCAAGAGAGACAATGCCAACACGAGCAGGGGTAGGAAAGCAATAGAGGTTACAAAGGGGGCACACCACAATGGTCAACCCTCTAACTGCCCAAGAAGCACGGGGGGTAATCTTAAATCACATAATAAGGAGCTGAAAAAAGCCCCCATGGGAGAGACAGGGACATCATCTGAAGATACTGTAACAATTCAGGAAGCTCAAGCGAGTACACTATTAACAAAGGATGTCTTAGTGGAGCTGTTAGCAAAGAGCTCATTGAAAACAGACATCGCAGCAGCTCGGGCTGACCTGGAACAGGTCCTAAACCAAGTGGAGGAGGTAGAGGAAAGATTGGATGTACATGACCAGGCATGGGAGGAGAGGCGAGAGCAGATGAAAACCCTACAGAGAGCACATAGATCCTTAATATACAAAATAGAGGACCAAGAGAACCAAAGCCGACGCAAAAACTTGTGCATAAAAGGCCTACCGGAGAAATATGGAGATGGCGAATTACCTGCACTATTGAGAGGAATATTTAACCTAATATTGGAGAGACAAACATCAAAAATATTAAAAATTGACAGAGTGCACAGAGTGAGGAAATTTCAAAGCCAGTCCACAGAGGTACCAAGAGATGTTATTGTGAGGTTCCATTATGCGAAAGAAAAAAAGCTATAATAATGGAGAAAGCACGACGGTCATCTGGAATAACTTTCGAAGGAACAACTCTACAGATTTACGGGGATCTGGCAGTAGAAACCCTGACAAGAAGAAGGCTTCTAAAGCCTTTCAGAGCAAATGCGCCAGTTTTTTTTTTTTTTACTGAGGTTGCCTTTTTTCTCCCTTTCTGTCCCCTACAGGAGAAGTAGGATTGATAGCTGATTCATTAGTCGATCATGGCCGCGGTAAACCTGGTGGCTTTTAATGTCCGAGGTCTAAATACCCATAGTAAGAGATATAAGATAAACAGAGAATTCCATCAATGTAAGGCAAATATAGTCTTTTTGCAGGAGACACATACTTTACATCCCTCTAGGCGCAGAATGTCCTCCCGATATTATCCTACCTGGTTCTATGGTGACTCAACCTCGGATCGTTCGAGAGGGGTCGCTACTAGATTGGACAGGGCCACTGTGTTTACAGTAGAATGGCAGCTAACACACCCCGAAGGATGATTTTTATTCATCAAAGGAAGCTTATTTATTATGACGTGCACATTTTCGGATATCTATTCTCCTAATAGAGAAACAAATAAATTCCTGAAAAAAATATTGAAAAAGTTAAGGGTATTTAAAGAAGGGAAACGGTTTATAGCAGGGGATTTAAGTCTATGCCTAGACTCACATAGTCAGAATGAGATTAAGAAGCTACTCTTAGAATATCAGTTAGTTGATATATGAAGAATTAGATATCCAGCGCTTAGAGATTACAGGTATATGGGTCCTATTCTAGGATTGACTATATACTATTAGAACATCAACTACTAGATCTCTTGAGTAATGTAACTATTAAATCTATCACTTTGTCTGATCATGCACCTGTAGTAGCTCAGATATAAGTCCAGTCGGTGATACCAAGGAATTATACCTGGAAACTGAATGATTCTCTCATCCAGGATCCCAGGGCAATTGAAAGGATAGAATGTGAGCTAGATGAATGCTTTTCCATCAATGATACAGGTCTCTGCTGCACCCATCCTGTGGGAATCCCACAAGGTGTATATAAGGGGCATATTGATGAAAATAGGAGGGCAGAAGAAGAAAGAAAAAAGGGAGAGAATAAATTTCCTTTTAAAGGAAATCCAGGAACTAGAACAGCAGTCCCGATCTAAAGGTATCCCAGAGAGACAAGAGCTAATTAGGAAAAAAGAGGAGCTAGGTGCTCTTATGGAACAAGAAACAAATGGTGCATTCCCCATGGTTATGAAGGAGAAATATCAGTGGGGTAACAAACCTGGGAAGTGGCTAGCCAGTCTTGTGGGAAAACAAAAATGCATCCTTTTAAAAATAAGATATGATAAATGTAATATGATGCACTCATCTTCATAAATGGCCAAGGTTTTTCATACATATTATAGTAAGCTATACAATGTGAGTCAGTCAGAAGGCCTCGAGGGAGGACAAAAGAAAAACCCTGAAATACAACAGTACCTTCAAGGCCTGGACTTCCCGATTGTGCCTAAAGAGGAGCTGGATCAGTTAGAATGCCCAATCACACAGGAGGAGGTGATAAAGGCAATACAAAAATATGGCAGCAGGGAAAAGCCCAGGCTCTGGACAGATATACTATTATGTATTATAGAAAGTTTCAAAGATTGTTACTTCCTAGGTTGTGTAAATATCTCAATACACTTGGAGATGGGACAAAGTTACAGGAAGAGTCATTACTAGCTTACTTACCCACATTCTAAAGGAGGGGAAAGATCCAATGGCCCCTACAAGTTATAGGCCGATAACTTTGCTAAATGTCAATGTAAAGATATTCACAAAGATATTGGCCGATAGGCTAAAACCTTTAATGCCCAAATGGATCCATAATGATCAGGTGGGATTTGTATCGGGATGGGAGGGGAAAGATAACTGCCTCAAGACATTATTCCTGATTCACAAAGCTAAACGGAGACAGAACCCAGTTTTACTCCTGTCAATAGATGCTGAGAAAGCTTTTGACAGGGTAGACTGGGGATTTATGTTTGCAACATTAAAACATCTACGGATAGGGAACAGGATGATGCAGTGGATTATGACAGTATATCATCATCCAACAGCGAAAATTATAGTAAATGGAAAATTATCTCTATCCTTGGAGTTATTTAATGGAGCTAGGCAAGGGTGTCCCCTCTCGCCAATGTTGTTCGTACTTGCTTTGGAGCCTCTGCTAATGAGAATTTGAGAGTTTGTAGATAAGGTTGTCAGAATTGGGGAGGAGTACAAGATAGCTGCGTATGCAGAAACATTCTTTTTTTATATTTCTAACCCCAGGCTGACACTACCAAATGTGCTGGAGGAAGCAAGGAGATATGGGTCACTATCAAATTTTAAAATGAACACATCTAAATCAGAGATTTTGAATATAACAGTGCCGCTAATTGAGAAGCTGGCAATTCAGCCTATGTTTGCCTTTGCCTGCTATAAGTCGGAAATAAATTAACAACTTCATTGAAGGCACTATATAAGGCTAATTATATTCAACACAATTAACCACTTCAGTCCCAGAAGATTTGGCTGCTCAATGACCAGGCCATTTTTTGCGATATGGCACTGCGTCGCTTTAACTGACAAGTGCGCAGTCTTGCCGCGCTGTACCCAAACAAAATGGACTTTCTTTTTTTTCCCCACAAATAGAGCTTTCTTTTGGTGGTATTTGACCACCCCTAGAGTTTTAATTTTTTGCGCTATAAACAAAAGAAGAGCAACAATTTTGAAAAAAAAAAAAAAACACAATATCTTTTACTTTTTGCTATAATAAATATCCCAATTTAAAAAAAAAAACCAAAAAACACATTTTTTCCTCAGTTTAGGCCGATATGTATTCTTCTACATATTTTTGGTAAAAAAAAAAAAAAATCGCAATAAGCTTATATTGTTTGATTTGCGCAAACGTTTTAGCGTCTATAGTAAATAGATTTATGGCATTTTTATTATTATTTTTTTTTTTTTAACTAGTAATGGCAGGGATCAGCGATTTTTATCGGGACTGTGATATTGCGGCGGACAAATCGGACACTTTTGACACATTTTTGGGACCAGACAATTATACAGCGATCAGTGCTATAAAAATGCACCGATTACTATATAAATGTCACTGGTAGGGAAGGGGTTAACACTAGGAGGACACATTTGGCACCTTTCAGGAGGGGAGAGGGGCAGGATACCTGTCCTTCACAGGTATCCTGTTCCCACTTCCGGGAGCCTCAGCCGCGGTTATTGACGCCATCGCCCAGGCTCCCTCCTCCTCCTTCCCTGGCCGCCGAACCAGTAGGAGAGAGGAGCGGAGCCTCGCACATGCGCAGTAGGGTTCCCGGCTGAAACCGTAAGGCTTCAGTGTCGGGTTCCCTTACTCGCAATGGAGGCGGGCTGCACCCGACAGCTGATGGAAACATCAGCTGCAGTGCCGACATCGCTGGACTCCAGGACAGGTAAGTGTCTGATTATTAAAAGTCAGCAGCTGCAGTATGTGCAGCTGCTGGCTTTTAATTTTTGCAGCGGTGGCCGGACCTCCGCTTTAGGTCAATAGAAAAATTTTTCAGCTCCCCGCCTAGTGTTCAGCACAGCATTTCCAAAATATATAAGGTACTAGCGATAGAAAGAGAACCAGAGTTCCCACACTATTTGAGAAAATGTGAGCAGGATCTGGGGGTAAGTTTAAATGAACACCAGAACAGGAGAATACTAAAATTTGCATGTTTTTATTCAAAGTATGCTAAGACGACAGAAATTAGCTTTAAACTCTTGGCTATATGGTATGTGACCTTGCTGAGGGCGCGGAGATCGGGACGGACGTATCCCCTCTATGTTGGAGGGGAAGTACATGGAAATATTGGTTATAGTAGAATGAGAATACATGGGAATAGTAATATCTTGAATATGAAGAGAACTGGCTATGTGGGAAAGATTAAGAAGGGAAAAGGGTGGGAGCCAGAAAGGAGAGGGGGAGGGGGTGGGCGGGGTTTCTGTTTTTTTTTTTTTTTTGGGGGGGGGGGTAAAGACTGTGGATGATATACATAAGTCTGATAATGTTTATAATTGATATCGTATTCTTTAAATTAAAAAAAAAACAAATAAAAAAATAAACATAAAACAAACAATCTGTAGTGATAAAATCAGTAATGATGGGAGCAGAGGACAATTACTTACTCTCTCTAGCAGCAATATCTTCTGTTTTTCTTCAGATAACATAGTATCACTAAAAGAAATGGAACATGTTAAATAACTATGAAGTTCCTTTATGTTTCCAAAAACATATGGACAAACTACAATAGTTAGCATTTAGAAACTGCAGCTGTAGATAGAGCACTTTCTATCACCCAATTGCATCTGTAAAACATTATATACAGTATAATCATATGAGGTCAATAAAATTATAATCAGAAAAATGTTGGCTCGGTGGTCAACAATCTGAATCCTTCCTTTCAGATTGCTGTGACTGTGTTTTCTGACTTACCATCAATTCAGGATGAAACACCAATAAATCAGTTCAGGCAGTTGGGAAATGACAACCTAACAACAAAATAAGGATCTCTGTCTTACCCATAAAATTATTTTCTTGGAGTAACTCCTACTGCCAGCAATCCTCAGTTGTTTTGACAAGCAATCAGGGGAAAACACCAGGACTGAGGGGAGGGTGTCCTGTGTAGTACTCAAAAAAAAAAGGATTTTACAGGTGAATCAATATTCTTTTTTCCTAATTGTATAGTACAGAACCAGGCTTCCATTAACCAAAATGATTAGACATCCCCAAGGTATGCAACTAAGGGGTGGGCAACAAAGCAAACATGCAACTAAGGGGTGGGCAACAAAGCAAACACTTCCAACAGGTTCCTGTAAATGAACCAGGCTCCCAACTTAAAAAGAGGCTTGAGGTACTTTAGAGATGAAGATGGCATTAACAAAGGTCTGAACATCCACCTGGTAGAATTTAACAAACGGGTGAATAGAAGACTAATTGACACTTCCTGCAGCTAAGTAGCTAAAAGCTGGTACAGAGGGAAAGACAGAGAGCTGTAAGAGCCTGATATTGGGATCCACTGATCGTGGGTGCAATGCATAGCAGCCTCCTGTGTAAAAAAAATAATAAATGCACATTTTTTTAATTGCAAAACATGTAAATTTTTTATTTTTTTGTAAAGGGTGAACTTCACTTTTAAAAGGAAAGTGAGAAATCCTATCTTCCAAGGTGCAAGACTTAGTGATAACCTGACAAATCCACTTAGAAATGGTTGAACAAGATGCAGGACACCCTTTGCAAGAGCAGGCAGAACAAACAACAAATCAGAGGTTCGGATAGAAGCAGTGGCCGATGTAGTCACAAGGCATGCACTACAGCCAAATAGCGTATAGGGATCTCCTTGGGAGCAAGACAATGAAAAGGCAGGATCGGTGTCCTGATTAAAGTGGGAGGGAGAAACCACCTTAGGGAGATGGGAGGTTTGAGGCCTCAAAACCAACTTGTCATTCTGAAGAACAAGGAAGGGTTCTTTACAAGATAGGAATGCCAGTTCTAAGACCAAATTAAAGGGGTTGTAAAGTCAGAAAGGTTTATCTTAATGTATTCTATGCATTAAGATAAAAAGCCTTCTGTGTGCAGCAGCCGCCCCACCTAATACTTACCTGAGCCCCATCTCTGTCCAGCAATGTCTACGAGTGTCTTGGCCGTCCAAGACTTACCCTTCTGATTGACTGAGACAAAGAAATGGCGCCATTGGTACCTACTGCTGTCAAAGTCAGTCAGCCAATCAGGAGAGAGGGGGCGGGGCTGGGACGCAGCTCTGTGTCTGAATGGACACAGGGGGCTGTGACTTGGCTCGGGTGGCCCCATAGCTTGCTGTGGGGGCACTAGACAGGAGGGAGGTGACAGGAGCACAGAAGAGGCACCCGAGAAGAGGAGGAAAAGGGGACTTTACAATTACTTTAAGATCCCAAGGCTAGGCAAGTACATGACTGGGGGGAAGGTGTGAGCTACCCCCTGAACAAAGGCCTTTACCAGAAATGAGTGGCCAAAGGTCCCTGAAAGAGAGTGGCTAAGGCCAAAATTTGATCCTTTAAGTACTCAAGCCCAAATGTTGCTCCGGCCCAGACAGGAGAAAGGACAGGACACATCCAATGGAGCATCATCTTGGGTGAATCCTCCATGCAAAGCAAGCCTTCCAAATGCAATATAGGCCTTCTGAGAGGGTGACTTTCTAGCTTTAAGCAGCATAGAAATATCAGAATTAGAGAGACCGCAGAATTTGGGTTTCATCAAGCAAGCCATCAGAGCCAGTGACCCCGATGCAGAATGGTAGACCAATTGCAGGTAGCAGGTTGGGTCAGTCTGGAAAGGCCCACTGAGTGTTTCCCAGGAGTCTGAAAATTTAAAAGAAGTACCAGAAACAGAGTTTTCGAAAAACAATACCAAATAACCTCATCATAGCCCTGTGCACAAAGTACGCTGGCCTGCCCCCATGTCTCATTTCCCCTGTGCCCAACATCCGCCATTAGGGTGAAGCCAAGTAAACACCCCGCCCAATGGGTACTGACAACCTTTATCAGTGCAGTGACTGCTGTTGTAGAGCAGAAGGAGTAAAGTCATTACTGTGTTTCCTGTCTGCAAGTTACTGGATAACCAGGTGAATGCTGATGCAAAGAACTGGCCACAATCTGGAGCACGGTAGCTACATGGGCTGTATTGTGCTTCTCTGTAGTACAGCAATGTGCTCAAAATAGCACCTGGAGCTAGGGAAGGACTGTGGTACCACCTACAATAGGCAGGACTATGCACACAAAATGGATCACTGCATGCCCGAATGTGTTATAGGGCATGCCCCCAAAACCTGCTCACCATGAAGAAAGTGGCAAATGTTATGCTATGCTTCTCTGTGTGAAGAGCCAAGAGTGTTATTCTTAATATATTAAGTAGAAAACAGTTATAAGCCAGAAAACTGCTCATAGTAGCGAGGGGTCAACCTAAGGACACTAGCAAAAAACGGGGGATCGCTGGCAGTAAGAGTTTTTATATGGGCAACCACAACAACCTTGTCAGTGTCCTCATCTGAAGGTGACACCACGTAATTAATGGTCTTGATTCATGGAGGCCAGTGTCTTTATTGTATTGTATTGTACTTACCTCCACTGTGCAGCTCGTTTTGCACAGAGTGGCCCCGAACCTGGTCTTCTGGGGTCCCTCGGCGGCTGTCTCAGCTTCCCCCCGCAAGGACTCAACACTTTCATGCGAGCTCCCTCGCATGGTGTTGAGTGCTTGCGGGTGCGCTCCGGTGATACAGCCGGCGGCCATAGCCGCTCACTGTATCACTCGGCCCCGCCCCCGGCGCGCCGCGTCATTGGATGTGATTGACAGCAGCGAGAGCCAATGGCTGCGCTGCTTTCAATCCATCCACTCTAGCCAATCAACGGCCAGGTTGAGCGGCAAAGAGGATGTCGGGAGCGAGTGCGAGACTTTCGAGGGGTCAGGTAAGTAAAACGGGGGGCTGGGGCGGTATTGTTTGTTCGGATGTTTTTTCACCTTAATGCATAGAATGCATTAAGATGAAAAAACTTTTACCTTTACAACCCCTTTAAACTGTCACTATATTGGAAAAAAGGAAACCAGAAACACTATACTCAGGTTTCTTTGAGTGTGCAACCATAATTTTCTTTCAGAAATTTAAAGTAATGGATCATCAATCATATTTTTATTTCTTGAAGTTCAGGACACATGATGTTTAGATGGAAAATGTATAGTTAAATATTGCAGTACCAATAATAGCTCATGTGTTTTGAGAAAAAACAGGTGTAAAATTGAACTACAATTTTTCATTTAACCTAGCTCAAAATTATAATATTAAAAAAGCAGATACATGTTCTTCTAAAGCAGTGTAAATGAGATGAAACATGCACATCGAAACACACTGATGGTGCAGACAGATGGAAATATTATAAATTCAAATATTTCTGCAAGGGTTGAACTGCCTTGTACAGTATAGTTGTTTAGTTTGAGCAGAAATAATGAGTGCTGATACTTTAAAGCAATAAAACAATATATGCAAATGTGTTTATATTTCTAGATACAATGTTGTATGTATCTAGTAATGCACCCTTTATCAGAAATTACTTCTTGTAGGCGTTTTGCATAACCACTCAGCAGTTTCTGCCATGGACTGTTTTTTGACCACTTGACCATGCAAAATTCCTTCAGTATTACATTTCAATGGAATTCAAATCAGGGCTTTGAGTAGGCCGGCCCCATTTCTTCTTTCCAAGCTATTCCTTTTGGATTTTCTAGTGTGCTTTGAATCAGTATCACGTGTACAAATCCTTTACCTGTTCAGTTTCAACACTCAGATAAATGGACTCACATTCTCATCAAGCAAACTTTGATAATGATACAGAATTTATAGCGGCCTAGATGACTGCAAGCTGTCTAGGCCCTGAAGCAGCAAAGCAACCCAGAACCATAACATCTCCACCTTCATGCTTCATGCTATCAGAATCTTCTCCTAAAATGCTGTCTTTGGTTAGTGTCAAACATGTCTATTGGATCATTATTTAAGAAGGCCTTGCCTTTGTCTAAGAATGTAATGGCAAACTGTAGTCTTGCTTTAACCACTTGACCTCCAAAAGACTTACCCCCCTCTTCATGACCAGAACATTTTTTGTGATTCGGCACTGCGTTAATTTAACTGAAAATTGCGCGATCATGCGACACTGTACCCAAATAACATTTATGTAATTTTTTTCCCACAAATAAAGGTTTGTTTTTGTGGTGTTTGATCACCTTTGCGGTTTTTATTTTTTTGCGCTATAAACAAAAAAAGACCGAAAATTAAAAAAATAAATAATCCCAATAAGCGTATATTGATTGGTTTACGAGAACGTTCTAGCGTCTACAAACTATGATATATATTTATGTAATTTTTATTTATACTAGCAATGGCGGTGATATTGCGGCGGGCAATTGGAACACTAATGCCGCGTACACACGAGCGGACTTTACGGCAGACTTTGCTTGACGGACTTTACGACTGCCTTTCTGAATGAACGGACTTGCCTACACACAATCCACCAAAGTCTGTCGAATTTGTAGGCGATGACGTACGACCGGACTAAAACAAGGAAGTTCATAGCCAGTAGCCAATAGCTGCCCTAGCGTGGCTTTTTGTCCGTCGAACTAGCATACAGACGAGCGGACTTTTCGACTGGACTCGAGTTAGACGGATAGATTTAAAACATGTTTCAAATCTAAGTCTGTCCAACTTTTGAGATAACAAAGTCCGCTGGAGCCCACACACGATCGAATTGTCCGACGAAATCCCGTCCGCTGGGCAAAGTCTGCCGTTAAGTCCGCTCGTGTGTACGCGGCATAACTGACACTTTGCGAGAACCAGTGACACTAATATAGTGATCAGTGCTAAAAATATGCACTGTCAATGCACTAATGACACTGGCTGGGAAGGGATTAAACATCTAGGGCGATCAAAGGTTTAACTGTGTGCCCAGCCAGTGTTTTTGTGTACTGTATTTGCTGCTTTTACTAGAGGATGAGATAGATTTGAATCCATCCCTTTCCCCCTGTCAGAACAGAGATCTGCTTGTGCTATAATGAATCACAGCAGCAACGGGCCGCCTACCTCCCCTGTAGATTACATTTGTGCAATCCTGATTTTTTTCTTTAGCATTAAATGGTCAACTTTTGGGCTGAACATCCCAGCCTCAGCCACCCATTCCTAGAAAAAATAGCATGTCATCTGAAATCTACACCACTTTTAGATTTTAGTCCTTAAAGTGGAATAATTGATTTCAAATAATTTGGCATTATTTTTAATTTACCTGCAAACTCATATGTATCCCCAACCTCCTTTTTGGAAGGACTTAGAGCGCTTTTCTGATCTTCGTATAATTGAGAAGAATGCCCCTTACATTGAGGACCAGTGGAAAGGATGTCACCTTTATAGTGGGGATCAGAATACCACCCTTACAGATAGCTAAAAAGATTATTGTTATAATGCTGCTTGCTTTGCCAAATGGTGTTGGCTGCAAGCAGCATCAGATGGGAGGTTGATCAGCCATAGTTCAAGGAACCCCTATCAACCTCTGGAGGAGCCCTAGATGAGAATGGCTGGTCTACAGCAAAAATCAAAGAATACCAAACCCTAGATATCTGAGGTTTCACCTGCATACTCCCTAAGGAGGGTCTAAACTATGGCACTTAATCTGGAACTCCTCATTCTAAATTTCATGATTTGAAAAAGTGGCAAACGTGGGGGTGTAATTACTTTTCCTTTGTGATACATCTACGTTTTTATAAATTTAGAGGAATGAATACGCAATTCCAACTTTATGTGACATTTCTTTAAACATATCACGTTTTTTCTGGAAAACAGCCCTGAATGGAAACGTGGATTTGTTACCAAAGGGGTCACACTCACCCTTTACTTTACAGGTAGTTGTGCTAAGTGGAATTTTACAGTCTATAGATATATGATCCTATGATAAAGATAGTTCTTGGTTTACAGATAAACACAGAATACATGGATTTTTTTGCTTCACACCGCAGCTGCAATAGTTCTGCTTTGTTGAGTGACTTGGAAAAAAAAAAGATTGAAAATCTCATACCGTGTAAGATGTCATAGACTATTTTTATTTTATGCCCTCTTTGTATTTTGCCCAGTAGGTTACTACAGATGCTGAAAGCAAATGGTTTACACACCTAAACAGTTTAGTCAAAAATACAGATTGCACTTACTGAACAGCTGTCATGCTGGTATCTAAAGTGGGTTCCATTCTATCCTCCTCTACAACAGCAGCATCATAAACAGGTCTATTCATTTCAGTAGCAGGGTCAGGTGCATAGGCTCCAGCAGGTTCTGAAGGGAAAACCATATGAGTTGAAGACATAAGACTCTGAAGCTTGCCAAATTCCTCTTCTAGCTTCTTCTTCTCTTGCAGTAAACGTGCTCGATCTTCAGAGAGAGATTCAATTAAAGCTAGAAAGCAACAAATAAAAAATAAATATATAAATGTACTAGACACTACTTGAATTATATCAAGGATAAATAACAATGAAAAAAAAGGTTCAAAGATGATGTAAAAATATAAAATTTTAGGCAACCATTAAAAACTTAAGCCGGGCCATAGATGGTGCAATTGTCTTTCCTGCAACCACAGTGTTGATGGGGGAATCCCTCTCGCAAAGCTATTGTGTTCCCTGGTGGGAAGCACCCAGGGAGAACTCACAATGTTTATAGCTGTAGCTATAGCTGCTGGCAATAATTGCATGCAAGATTCGCCATGCTGGTTGTACCCAAGTTGATCGATGGATCGACTTGGATACAGTCATCCTGCCTATAGATTGTTCAAATCTGGGCCTGTCCCCGCTGAACCAGCCAAGATTCAAACCATCTATGTCCGGCTGGTTGCAGAAAAGAAAATCGCACCATTTATGGCCGGCTTAAACCTTTAATAACAGGATTGAAACAATTGGAAAAAAATTGAAGGATCCTAGGTTATAATAGGCATGTATGTTGATCTGGACAGAAATTATGCTAACATTATTCATTCTTTAGAAATACTGACAGTTTGATTTTTGACATGTTAATCTTCTTTGTATTAACCACTTGCTTACTGGCCACTTATACCCCTTTCCTGACCAGGCCAATTTCTAGCGCTCTCACACTTTGAATGACAATTGCACCCTCACGCAACCCTGTACCCAAATTACATTTTTATCAATTTTTTTCACAGAAATATAGCTTTCTTTTGGTGGTATTTAATCACCACTGTTTTTTTTTTTTTTGTTGTTGCTAAACAAAAAAATAACAAAATGTAAATCTTCACTGATGGGCATTGATGAGGCGGCACTAATGTGTACAGATAGTTGGCACAGATAGGTGGCACGGAGAGGGGCGACTGAAGGGCACTGATAGATGGCTGATAGAGTGAAGAAAAAAAAAGCCAGCAACCGGCTTCTGTTGACTTCCGTGATCAGCTGTCATTGGCTGACAGCTGATCACGTGGTAAAGGGCCCGCTATGATTGTCCCTTTACCCTGCTCTGTGATCAGCCGAGTCCAAAGGGTGGAGTGAAAATATATGTACAAAATAATTCTGCGCTGCCAAAGGAAAAACAAGCAGCTAACACAACCAACAAGATGTAAACAAAGACAAAAACAAAATAAGTGTAGCGCTATGAAAAAAGTCCAATGTAAAAATCTTTAAACTGACAGTTCAAAATATAGTTGCCAAAGGAAGGACATCCTTGGGAAAGAGATGAGGAATCTTCAGGAACTGAACACATCAAGTACATAAACCATCTGGAGTAGAAACATGCACAACACCACCAAAAGTGAAGAGGCTTACCAGAATCGGTGGACCCAACAGGGCATACGCCGAGTAGGGTCAGACAGGCTTAGGTGGTGATGGACTATAGGTGGCCCGAGAGGGCAATGTTGATGGAGTGGCTCCCACGTGGCTGTGTTCCTCAAACGATACCAGAACCGAAGAGTATGGGATAAACGGCATGTAGAATATATCCCTCTTTTGTTCAGAAGAAATCCATATGTGTTTCTCTGTGACAGAGAAACACATATGGATTTCTTCTGAACAACAAAAGAGGGATATATTCTACGTGCCGTTTATCCCATACTCTTCGGTTCTGGTATCGTTTGAGGAACACAGCCACGTGGGAGCCACTCCATCAACATTGCCCTCCCGGGCCACCTGTAGTCCATCACCACCTAAGCCTGTCTGACCCTACTCGGCGTATGCCCCGTTGGGTCCACCGAGTCTGGTAAGCCTCTTCACTTTTGGTGGTGTTGTGCATGTTTCTACTCCAGATGGTTTATATACTTGATGTGTTCAGTTCCTGAAGATTCCTCATCTCTTTCCCAAGGATGTCCTTCCTTTGGCAACTATATTTTGAACTGTCAGTTTAAAGATTTTTACATTGGACTTTTTTTCATAGCGCTACACTTATTTTGGTTTTGTCTTTGTTTACATTGTGGTGCAAGAATAGAAGGATGTACATGGACGCCCTTCCGGCATTTGAGGACCGCACTGTAGCCGTCTTTAGGCTATAGCATGGACGTCAAGTGGTTAATAAGGTTTGGAATATGTGAAGTGTTCTAAGTTATAAAATAAATATCTGACTTTTTGTTGTCTCTTTGTACAGTACTGTGCAAAGTTTTAGGCAGGTGTGAAGAAATAATGCAAAGTAAGAATGTTTTCAACAAAATATATTTTACTTTATTATCAATTTAAACAATGCAGGGTGAGTGAATGGAGGAAAAATCTAAATTAAGTCATTTGAATACCCTTTGGCTTCAAAGCAGCATCAATTCTTTTAGGTATAGTTGCACACAGTTTTCTAAAGGAAATTAGTAGTAGTCAGCAATATGTTTACATTTCAAATTCAAACAAAAATTTGTTTGTTATAATTTATTTCGGATTCATTTAAATTCATTCCTATTGTGATTAGGAAATTCAGATACATATGAATTTTCGAATATCGAAAAACTTGTCTGAATATCAACTCAGAACGAAACAAACCGCACATGTATAAAAAGACACGAGTGCATTTTAGGTGCTTTTCCATCGACCTGAATGGAATGTGCATCTGTGGTGCTCTTTTGAAAAGCGTACCAAAGATGCTGCATGCAGGACTTTTCAAACTGCAGCGCAAATAGAGCGCAGCGATGTAAAACGTCAAATAGGATTTAAAAGGGGAATAATTTTTTATGCACTTTTGACATGCTGGAAAAGTGCCATCTGGTGTAGCATAAGTTCATAGCAGTGAAAGGGCCCTTAGCAAATATACCCTTTTCATATATGTTTTCTGTTGAAAACTCAGGATAGCATATAAACAATTACATCTGAGTGTCCCACCCCCCAGCCCCATATATTAAAGATCTAATGCTTGTTTAGTCTAGGGAGGTGTAGTAGAGAAATACTTACTGTATTCATTGGTCCCATAGCAGCTAGCGATCTTCTTTACTCTCGGTCTGGAATGTGAGAGGACATTTAATGTTATCATGTACAACGCAGAACCAGTTTTTACTGATGGTCCTCCATTGTACATGGCAACCTTGGTGAGGAAGTGGCCACATGACTGGTTCAAACGGAACTGGTCATTAAAACTGGAACAATTGGGGAGGAAGCCTGGTGAACTGAAGAATAAAAGGTAAGAAATTATTTCTACTGCATGTCCCCTAAAGAATAATATCCTTAGCATACAGGGAAGGGGGGCACCTACATGTAATATATTTTTAAGCCAAGCAGAGATCAAGTTTACTTATCCCAAGAGAAGTGACGCCAACGTATCTAATATTGTAGATGAATTGTATCTTTCAAGTTCCCAGACACTTTTTGTTTTTACAGAAAATCCGGAGTCCTTTTTACAGCAAATTTTACAGAAGGCTTACAGTGGGGGAAATAATTATTTGATCCCCTGCAGATTTTCTAAGTTTGCCCATTCACAAAGAAATGAAGGATCTATAATTTTTATCATAGGTGTATTTTAATGATAGTGACAGAATATCAATCAAAAATCTAGAAAAAACACATAAAACAAATGCTATAAATTAAACTGCAGTTCAATGAGTAAAATAAGTATTTGATCCAAAAGCAAAACATGACTTAGTACTTGGTGGAGAAACCCTTGTTGGCAAGCACAGAGGTAAGACGTTTCTTGTAGTTGGTAACCAGGTTTGCACACATATCAGGAGGGATTTTGGTCCACTTTTCTTTAAGGTTCCTTAAGGTTTCTTGGCTGTCTCCTGGCAACTTCAAGTTTTAGCTTCCTCCATATATTTTTTTATAGGATTAAGGTCTGGAATAGGCCACTCCATGACCCTAATGTTCTTCTTGAGCCCCTCCTTTGTTGCATTGCCGGTATGTTTTGGGTCATTGTCATGCTGGAAGACCTCCAAACACGGTGAGTCGAGTTAATGCCAAAGACCTCAATTTTGGTCTCATCTGACTACAGCGCTTTCTCCTAATCCTTCTATGAATCATTTAGATGTTTATTGGCATGACTATACGTGGCACTACCCTAATAACTGACGGGCAAGGGTTATCAGTAAATGGTGAGGTAGATGGCACTACCCAAAAAAAGAGGGGAAATTCCTCTCCCTGATAGTACAAAAGTGTGCACTCTCCACGTAGCAGTGCTCAAATAATAAATAAGTAAATGCTAAAATATTGTGTAAGCAAATAAAACAATCATAATAACTTTTGCTTCTAAAGTCAGAATAGCAAGAGGCCAGAGGCCAATATAAGATCAAGACATAAAATTTAGGACCCAACCTTGAGAAGCTGTTGAATAACCTCCTTTATACAGTGACTGGTAACATGCTGAGTGGATGACCGGTTTGGATGCCCTGATCTGGTGGAGCGAGCTGTAGAGGGCTGACAGGCCACGGACGGACCGCTGAGCCAACAAGGGAGACCAACCAAGGATCTATACATGCCTATCAGCCCTGCAGGGGTAACAGGAGCTGGTGAGTGGGGACCCATAAGGGGGAGCACATGAGCCACCTGAACTGCTGAGCACAAGAGTCACCTGATTGTTCTGATCATTTTGAACATTTGGTTATTTTGGAGCTTCACCAATTTCATATTACCCTATTTTTGGGACCTTATAATTTTTGAATTTTTTTTTGGACACACATCTTGTTTGAAACATTTCTTTCTGATGAACCTTTGCTGATTTTGGGAACCATTTATGGTTCATTACACCAATGGTTTAAAATTTTTATGCACATGATTCGTTTTTTTGGCCACGTTATATCCACATGCTATTTGTGATCTGGTTTGGTCACACTCTATATATCATATGTGGTTATTATGATTGTTTTATTTATTTGCTTACACAATATTTTAGCATTTATTTATTTATTATTTGAGCACTGCTATGTGGAGGGTGCACACTTTTGTACGATCAGGGAGAGGAATTTCCCCTCTTTTTTTGGGTAGTGCCATCTACCTCACCATTTACTGATAACCCTTGCCCGTCAGTTATTAGGGTAGCGCCACACCCCCCACTTTTTCATCATCATACTTTGTAAGTTTCCCTTGGGAACTGATTAGGGGAGGCTGCAACTCGTTAGTATCCTGAGCACGGAGTATACCATAATTTTGATGACTATACATGTGCCTTTTTGAGGAGGGGGACTCGCCGGGGTTTCAAAATGATTGCTTAGCAGCAAAGGTGCACTGGTGTATTGCATGGAGGAAAATGTAACTTTTTGGAATGATGTCCCAATGCATAAAAACATTTGCAACTGTTCCACAGTTTTATTTCAGAAATAATTATTTTATGTCTGGACAGAAGCACATTTTGAAACTGCTATAGTTATCTCTCTAACTGCTAAAGAGTTACTGAGATGAAAAAAAAAAAAAAAGTTATGCACTAACAGCAAAACTCATCTCAGTGATTCACTCATTTCTGTTCTGGATTGGAGTTCACTGCGTCTGTCTTTGTAACACACATATTTCTTTATTATTTTCTAGTACATTAATATTTATTATGCTGATCATTCCACTTATTTTTTTTTTTTGAACCGTAAAAGGTGGTAAATTAGTACCAAAACAACGTGATGCCTAGCAGGGGTCACACAAGTAAATGTTGTTCACTATGTCTACATGGTCAAGAGACAACCATGAACAGTTCATTAACGACTAGTTCGCACTGGAAAAAACTGGCACATTCACAGAAAGAAAACTAAAAATAAAGATCAGATGTCCTGAAGACATCTGATTATCTGTTAAAAACAGACCCATGCAAGGCAAATCAAAGAGAAATGCAGAAACAGATTTGTGCTTTTATTTTATAATTCTAGTTTGCTTGAGGTGATTGTAGCCATATTAGTGCACTTGTACAGGACAAGCTTTCAGGGTATGTCCCCTTTATCAAGGTCCAAGCAGTACCCAATTTCATTTTACCACTTCAATACAGGGGATTTATACACCCTTCCTTCCCAGACCAATTTTTAGCTTTCAGCGCTCTCACACTTTGAATACCAATTACTCAGTAGTGCAACACTGTACCCAAACAAAGTTTTTATTATTTTTTTCATAAAAATATAGCTTTCTTTTGGTGGTATTTAATCATCGCTGGGTTTTTTATTTTTTGTAACATAAGTGAAAAAAGAGCAAAAATTTTGAAAAAAAAAACATTTTTTTTTTAGTTTCTATGATAAAATTCTGCAAATAAGTCATTTTTGTTTATAAATTTGGCCCAAATTTATACTGAGGAAACTAGAATGACTAAGAAAATGGACTTTCAAGGCACATGTGTATTTTAACTATAAAAGGTAAAAATGATTTTATTAAGTTATAATCTATAAAATAACTGGAGGAATGACTGCAAGTTGATTTTGATCACATAATTGGTTATTAACTATAATATGAATTTAAAAAGACATATGAGATATTAAAGTGGATGTAAACCCAATGTCATCCTTTCTAAACTACTGCCATAGGGGTTATCTATAAGGATATACATGCCTCCTGCATGTATCCCTACCTGTCAAATATCTCCCATCTGTCTGTTATTAGACCCGAAAAACTGCATATTCTGTGGGTGGGTCTGTTGTCTGGAGCTCGGTGGGTGGAGTCGTGATGTCAGTAGACTCCCCGCCCACCTCTACACTCCCCTTGTCAATATGCATTTTCTCTGTGTATTTCTACACAGCTCCTTGCAGAGCTGCTGAAGAAAGGAGTGGGGGAGGGAATTAAAAAATACTGCAGGTCTCTTAGGCTAATGCACGAGATGTAAATCACCTGTCACTCACAGCAAGGGGGAGGATTTGACAAAGTTTTTCTCAGTTTGTCAAGAATTGTCTCACTGAACAATAAAAGAGGATTGCTCAGAGATGGATTAACTCTGTGTGGCAAGACTGGGCTCAAATGATAGCAAATCTTATACTCTACAGTATGATAAAAAAAATAAAAAATTCGGGTTTACATCCACTTTAATATAGATGGGACAAACAGTGGTAGAGGGAAATTGTCAATTGATTTGACAATTTTGAAAAATTTTGAAATAAGTATAGTAATAGGGGTCCCCTATTGTAAAACGGGTTGTATTTAGAGGAACAATTTATAAGATTGAGTCTCATTGAGGCCTGGGGGTTCCCATGCGACCGATTTACTTGGTCGGAGCATATTTTATATCTCATAAAATGTTTTGTGTCCCTCTTTTGAAACATATTTAGTGTGTATACTACAGTTTATATATATACTTATTGCTGTATTTTATGTACACCCAACAGAACTCTCTCTAGCTCCTGAAGAAGCGTTTTTCAGACGCGCAACATGTCAAGCTATTAAAAAAACACCTACCCGGACCTGCAACCTGACCCACAGCTCATCATCCCATATTTATAAACCGTAACATCGGCTTGGGGATTCGTTCACCGTATCTTTTTGAATGTGTTATTACGGTTAAAAATTACAACAGTTGCACGTAGGGCAGGAAATTTTGAATATATATAACCCTTTTTTGTTAAATGTGCTACTCACAGTATCTGTCTTTATTTTATAGATTATAACTTAATAAAATCATTTTTACCTTTTATAGTTAAAATACTCGCGTGCCTTGAAAGTCCATTTTCTTAGTCATTCTAGTTTCCTCAATTCAATATTGGGACGTTGGCACACTACTATAGATGTACCTACAGTGTCACCCTGTTTTTAGGTACACGTTTGTTTGGGAGTTTCTCCAAAATTTATACTGCTACATCTCTTTGGTAAAAATAACCAAAATTAGTGGATATTATTTGGTCTCTCTGAAAGTTATAAAGTCTCCAAGCTATGGTGCAAATCATTGAAAATTAATCACACCTGATGCACTGATGGCCTATCTCATTTCTTGAGGCTCTGAAATGTCAGGAAAGTACAAACACCCCCCAAATGACCCCTTTTTGAAAAGTAGACAGTCAAAGGCATTTAGTAAGAGGCATGGTGAGTTTTTTGAAGTTGTAATTTTGTTCCCACAATTCTTGGGAAAATTAAATTTTTTTTTCCACAATATTGTCATAATAACAAGTTATTTCTCACACACAGCATATGCATACTTCCAATTACACCCCAAAATACATTCTGCTACTTCTCCCAAGTATGGGGATACCACATGTGTGGGACTTTTACACAGCCTTGCCACACAGAGAGGTCCAACATGCAGGAAGCACCATCAGGGGTTCTAGGAGCATAAATTACAACTCTAATTTCCTAACGACCTATTACATTGTGAAGGCCCTGGAGCATCAGGACAATGGAATTACCCACAAAATGATCCCATTTTGGAAAGCAAACACCCCAATGTCTATTCTATGAGGCATAATGAGTCTTTTGAACGGTTCATTTTTTTCCACAAGTCTTCTGAAAACATGGAAAGAAAATTAAAATGTATTTTTTTTTTTTACACAAAGTGGTCAGTTTATAAGATATTTCTAACTCAAAGCATGTATATAGCAAAAATGACACCCCAAAATACATTCTGCTACTCCTCCTAAATATGGCGATACCACATGTGTGTGACTTTTACACAGCCTGGCCACATACAAAGTCCCAACATGCAGGGAGCACCGTCAGGCGTTCTAGGAGCATAAATTACACCTCTAAATTCCTAACGACCTATTACACTTTTGAAGGCCATGGAGCACCAGGACAATGGAATTACCTACAAAATGACCCCATTTTGAAAAACAAACACCCCAGTGTATATTCTATGAAGCATGATGAGTCTTTTGAATGGTTAATTTTTTTACACAAAAGTCTTCAAAAAACGTGGAAAGAAAATGAAAATCTTTTTTTTTTTTTTTTTTTTAAACAAAGTTGTCCATTTATAAGACATCTCTAACACATAGCAGGTATATAGCAAAAATTACACCCCAAAACACATTCTGCTACTCCTCCTGAGTATGGCGATACCACGTGTGAGACTTTTACACAGCCTGGCCACATACAGAGGTCCAATATTGAAGTAGTACCTTCAGACGTTCTAGGAGCATAAATTACACAACTCATTTCATTCCTACCTATCACACTTTTGAAGGCCCTGGGGCACCAGGACACTGGAATTACCCACAAAATGACCCCATTTTGGAAAGCAAACACCCCAACGTATATTCTTTGAGGCATGGGCTGCAGATAGGTACTCAGGTACTCTGATGGGCTGCAAATAGCTACTCGGGTACTCTGATGGGCTGGTGACAGGTACTCAGGTACTCCGATGGACTGTGACAGGTACTCAGGTACTCGGATGAACTGTGACAGGTACTCGGGTACTCAGATGGACTGTGAGTCTGTGACAGGTACTCAGATGGCCTGGTGACAGGTACTCTGATGGGCTACAGATAGGTACTCGGGTACTCTGATGGGCTGGTGACTGGTACTTGGGTACTCAGACTGTGACAGGTACTCAGATGGACTGTGACAGGTACTCGGATGAACTGTGACAGGTACTCGGGTACTCAGATGGACTATGACAGGTACTCGAGTACTCAGATGAACTGCGACAGTTACTCAGGTAGTCAGATGAACTGTGACATCTACTAGGATGAACTGTGACAGGTACTCGGGTACTCAGATGGACTGTGACAGGTACTCGGGTACTCAGATGGACTGTGACAGGTACTCGGATGAACTGTGACAGGTACTCAGATGGACTGACAGGTACTCGGATGAACTGTGACAGGTACTTGAAAATGAAAATCTTTTTTTTTTTTTTTTTTTTAACAAAGTTGTCCATTTATAAGACATTTCTAACACATAGCAGGTATATAGCAAAAATACACCCCAAAACACATTCTGCTACTCCTCCTGAGTATGGCGATACCACGTGTGAGACTTTTACACAGCCTGGCCACATACAGAGGTCCAATATTGAAGTAGTACCTTCAGGCGTTCTAGGAGCATAAATTACACATCTCATTTCATTCCTACCTATCACACTTTTGAAGGCCCTGGGGCACCAGGACACTGGAATTACCCACAAAATGACCCCATTTTGGAAAGCAAACACCCCAGCGTATATTCTTTGAGGCATGGGCTGCAGATAGGTACTCAGGTACTCTTATGGGCTGGTGACAGGTACTCAGGTACTCCGATGGACTGTGACAGGTACTCAGGTACTCCGATGAACTGTGACAGGTACTCGGGTACTTAGATGGACTGTGAGTCTGTGACAGGTACTCAGATGGCCTGGTGACAGGTACTCAGGTACTCTGATGGGCTACAGATAGGTACTCGGGTACTCTGATGGGCTGGTGACTGGTACTTGGGTACTCAGATGGACTGTGACAGGTACTCAGATGAACTGTGATAGGTGCTCAGGTACTCATGTACTCAGATGAACTGTGACAGGTACTCAGATGAACTGTGATAGGTGCTCAGGTACTCATGTACTCAGATGAACTGTGACAGGTACTCAGATGGACTGTGATGGGTACTTTGGTACTCAGATGAACTGTGACAGGTACTCAGGTGGACTGTGACAGGTACTCGGGTACTCAGATGAACTGCGACGGTTACTCAGGTAGTCAGATGAACTGTGACATCTACTAGGATGAACAGTGACAGGTACTCGGGTACTCAGATGGACTGTGACAGGTACTCTGGTACTCAGATGGACTGTGACAGGTACTCGAGTACTCAGATGAACTGCGACAGTTAATCAGGTAGTCAGATGAACTGACGCATCTACTCGGATGAACTGTGACAGGTACTCGGATGAACTGTGACAGGTACTCGGGTACTCAGATGGACTGTGACAGGTACTCAGATGGACTGACAGGTACTCGGATGAACTGTGACTGGTACTTAGGTACTCAGATGGCCTGTGACAGGTACTCGGGTACTCAGATGGACTGTGACAGTTACTCAGATGGACTGTGACAGGTACTCGGATGAACTGTAACAGGTACTCGGATGAACTGCGACAGTTACTCAGGTACTCGGATGAACTGTGACAGGTACTCAGGTGGGCTGTGACAGGTACTCGGGTACTCAGATGGACTGTGATAGGTACTCAGGTACTCGGATGGACTGTGACAGGTACTCAGGTACTGGGATACTCAGGTGGAATGTGACAGGTACTCGGGTATTTTGATGGGTGGTGACAGGTACTTTGATGGGTGATGACAGGTACTTTGATGGCTGGTAACAGGCCCTCTTTATTAGGGGGGGGGGGAAATCAGTGTGTGTTGGTGTGCACTGTAAGCGTTAACGAGATGTTACTGTAATTTCCTTCTCACACATGATCGGTGTGTGAGGAGGAGAACCCGGTAACATCTCGCTACTGCTGTTTGTTGACATTCTGTGACTGGCTGTGATTGGACACAGCCAGTGATGTGGTAAAGAGCCAATCCCATTGGTTCTTTACTGCGATCGGGGTTGGGCTGTGTCAGGGTGACAAGCCTCGTCCCCGATCGGCCGGCGGGCCGATCGTCGTGCTTGTGGACAGTACATGTGACCGGCTGTGATTGGACACAGCTGGTCAAGTGGTAAAGAGACATATTTTATTGGCTCTTAACACAGATCTGGGATGGGCTGTGTCTGAGGGACACACCTCATCTTCGATCGCCTCGCTGCTGTGGGAGAACCCATCTGCGGACGTCATATGACCATAGCCTGGCATTGAAGTGGTTAAAATTTTAAGCCAGGGGGTGTATTAACTCAAGATTAGAAAGTGGGGTATTTCAGGAGTCAAGGAGGATATGTATCCAATGTTATCAGTAGAAATTATAGTATGTACCAGAATTACTTTTTAAAGTAATTTTGTCAGCATTGGTACATTCCTATAAAATGGGCCTAATTTTCAGGCTTCCAGTACAATATTCATGATGTTGTAGTCAGCATTATGCATGTAGGGGAAGTTTCTAGCAGTAATATTTTCCATGAACAAAATCACCTTTCTGCACTTACATGAAGTGAATGCTATATGATCTCTCTATAATGCAAACATGATTAAGCTCTGACAATCTGCTTAAAGCATCTGCAATGTATCAGGCTAACAAGTCACTATGAATATTTGTCTAAAATCAGGGACTTCTCAACAAAATAAGAGGCCAAGGGTGGATGTAAATTGTGTGGCCTAAAATGCTGGGCCTAAAGCATTTGTTACCAAAATGTGTGGTGCAGCTAAACCATTAGCTTATTCCCAAAAGTGTGCTGCACAATGGCTGAAGCGATCGTGATTATGGGAAAAACACATGACTAAACCGACAGCAGCAATTAAACCTCTGATCCCCCTAGCAATCAGGCTTCAATAGAAAAACCAAGCATTTGTGGTCATTTTATAGAAATTATGAATATAACTAGTAATTGATGAAGTAATTTTCAATAATCCCTGTGCTTGTAGACGTTAGAATGTAACGATAGTATCATAATCAGGCATTCAACACACACTTTTTAGATACTTTGGTCAGGAACCAATCCACCAGGTTGTTTGGTTGTGGAAATAAAACCCATACAAACAAGGAAAGAACTTACAAACTTACTATGGTGTCCCTGGTGGTAACTGAACTCAGAAGTGGCACCACAACATACGCTATACTGTATGGTCAAAGGTATGTGGATGGCCCTCCAAATTATTGAGTTCTGGTTTACACAGCCGGATCAATGAAGAATTTTGTGTGAACGAACTCCACTCCTGAATAGTCCTTTATTCTTTGAAATAGCAAGCAATCATGAGCATCCATAAGAAACAACTAGTAGGGATCGACTGATATAGTTTTTTCGGTGCTGATACGATACCGACATTTCGGCCACCTCTCCTGCCGATAGCCGATACTTTGTTACTAACCACTTGAATAATTGGTGGTATCAATCAAATATGTTAATTTTCTGTGACACTAACCTGATAGGCCAATTTTGTAGAGATGGAGTTTGCATGTGTGTATGTGAGTGTATATATATATTTTGCCATATCTGTTTCAAACTAGCTACGACTAAGGCTATTGCCAAAACGCATCAGCTTTATTGGTTTATTGTCACTCTGTTGTACCAATAAACGACACTTTAAGGATTACAGTTTTGCCGGCTCTCCTTATTACTGTAGCCGATATTTTGTACATTTAAAAAAAAAATAAAAATTATACTGTCATTTTACATTTTTTTGTAAACATCCCTTGTGACAGTAATAGGCATGTGAGAGGTACTCTTTATGGAGAGATCGGGGGTCTATAAGACCCCAAACCCCTCCTCTGCACTTCAAAGTATTCAAAACTTCCAGATCTGCGTTTTTGAATACTTTATTTTTTAAAACTTACGCCTTTAAGATGCCAGTAATCCAGGAAGTGATGTCATGACATCGCTTTCGGATTACTAGATCCAAGACCGGAACAAAGCATCAGTTTTGTTCGGGTCTTCGGCCAGCCAGCGGACGTGCCAGCTGGTAGCTCAGGCCTCCCGCTGGGACGGAGAGCACGGGTGAGCGGCGAGACGCAGTGGGAGGGAGGGCGTCCCCTCCCAAGAACAATCTCTGCCAATAAGTTCTACCAATAAGTTCTGTGAAAAATTTACAATAAATAGTCTTACAATATGTGTCTTTAAGAAAAGTGTGCAATTTTTCTCAAAGGACACTTCAAAAAATGGAAATGAAGTTAGTCAGCTAACGAATTAGCAAAATTGTGGTAAACATACAATGGTAAGCTGGCCATACACTAATAGATTCCTCGATCCATGCTATACAGTGTGAATGGATGAATTTCCAGCTGAGGCTAATGTATCCTGATAGCCAGTAATGGCTGTAAGAATACAGTGGGCGGAGCACTGTTCAACCAAGAATTATCAGACTGGCTCCTTTGATTTTCATATGGAAAGAGGTGGGGTGCCGACAGGGCCAACCAAAGTGTATGGCCAGCTTTAGTATAAAGCAAATTATACCTGAATGGTGAAAGGGTTTAGATTTCCTCCAATGAGATCTGAGATGGATGCTTTACTTACCTTTATCTCTGTCTTGCTGTAGTGTAACACTCTTCAGTTTCTCACTGAGCTCACTAATTATACTCTCTTTCTTCAGTTTCTCTCTTGTCAAAACTGTGTTAAAGTTTGTCTATAGAAAAAAAATAAAATGGAATTGTAATTAAGATATTCCCCTTAAGGGCTCATGCACACTGCATCTCAAGTAAGCTGCTTCTACAGGTTTTTGAGCTTTTTTTGAGTTCTCCTTATTTTCTGCCTTGAAACTCCCCTCCATGTTAGCCAATGTGTCTATGCACACTATGTCTTTTTCAGGAGTTTACAGGCATATGCTCTTACAGGCAGAAAAAAATCTAAGGGGAAGGTTTGTGGAAAAAAAAGCTTATGCTCAAAAAAGCTCAATAAAAACGCTTCAAAAGAGCATGAAAAAGTACAAGCTTCTTAGCTTTTAGGCAGAGAATAAAAAGCTCAAATGCCTGTAAAAACAGCTTTTTTTGGAGCTTCAGTGTGTATAAGCCCTTAAAGTTTCCCAGATTACTTTTTTTTAAATTTCAATATTTTTAATGAAGTTTATCAAGTAAATTGATACTGTAAATCACAAAGAAACAAGTTAAACCTATGCAAAAAAAAAAATTTAGTCTGATCTGTTAGACAAAAAATGAAGCAAACTACACTGATCGTGTTGCTAATCTCTCATGCCTGCATTTTGTACTAGATTTATCCAGTTTAACTTTTTCGTTTAACAAACATAAAACTGTCAGAATTTGTGAACTGATAGTTGAACTAGACAGAGGATGTATATTTATGTATGTTATCCAGGAACATGACATTTTTATAGTGGCTTTGGAGGTCAGTAGTAATACAACAAAAAATCGTAGTTTATAGCTGTCACAATCAATTTTAAATAAATAACTGACTTTATGGCTGTAGTGATACCTGCTGCTCTGCAATTAAGGAAATCCTGAGACTCTGCAGCTCTTCAGTCTTTTTTCTTTCCTGCAAGTCAAGATGCTCAGCAAATAACTGTTTTCCATGCTGAAGCGTTTCCTGAAGTTCAGAGATCAAACTGTGTGTGTCTACAGAGGGACTTAAAAGGGAGAAGAGAGAAAATTGTTAACACACACATAAACCTGTAGACAAAGCCGACTATAATAATTCATACAAGCAGCACTTTGATCCACCAAAAAAATAATCTAATAAAAAAAAAAAAACATCAATTTAAATCATCATAGTCATCATATGCAGCAATCATGATTTAATGTGCAAACATAAGAGCTAAAATCTCAAATAACTAAAAAGACTATAATCTAAATTCCAACTGTTGCACAAACAATAACTACACATAGCATTAAACTGACACCACTTAAACGGGCATAAACCCCAGGTAGTGCCGCTTACTATGTATAACTCTTAAAGTGGTTGTAAAGTGGTTGTAAACCTTCGTTTTTTTTTTTTACAAATCTTTTTATTAAGTTTCTTAACAAACAAACAAAACACAAGACATCATACACATTGAACCAAAAATATGAATAAAACTATTTCAAAATCCAGTATAACAATAATTAATCTATAGGGGAAGGGGGGCAACATTAGTTCCTTCTTTCCCTTATGACCCCAAAAATTTCTCATATGGGAACGCACATTTTATTGATAATGGCCCCCATGGGCATTAGATGTTGTATACGGTTTATCCAGCCACTTTGCCCACACTTTATCATACTTATTAGGGCAACCCCTATTCATGTAAATATCTCTATACAATGGAAGATTATTATTTACCAATTGTTTCCAATATGAGAGCGTAGGGGACTGAGGTTTCTTCCAATGCAACGCAATAGCTTTTCTTGTGTAAAATATGATATATATATATATATATATATAAATAATTCAATAAATCCACCACTTCCACCCAAAAAATAACTATATATGGGCAAGAGCATGCAGGATTTATCTTTTTTAGTCTGTGTGGAGTGATATATGCTCAATACCATGTACCAATTTATATTGGATCATACGATCTCTCAAAGATATCAAAGATTGCAGAGGGAAATCCCACACACCCCTCCAATCCTCCATATCTAAATCTGGTATATCTCACACCCACCTAGCTCTAAGAACCTCTAATGGCAAGATAGAAATTAATATAAGAATACAATCTCGAGGTGGGCTTATCCAGACACTCAGGACCTAAGCACAAGGTTCTAAAGTAGATTGTCTAATCATTAAGCTATCCTGTGGAAATTGTGCATGAAAAGTATGAAGAAGCTAGAAATAGCTAAATAGATGGGAAGCTTTTTCACAACTTTGACAGATCATAAAGCTGGGATTTCATCCTCCTGCCACTTTTATCCACATTCATCAAATCTCAACTTGATTCACTAAAAAAACTATGTGCAAAGGCTTAGACATATCTTAGCAGAGTCCTTCCTCAAAGAAAAAGTTCACCTTTTAAGAAAAATAATAAATGCACATACTTTTGTAGGAAAAAAATGTTCATCTATTATTGTGAATAAACTACAAGAGTGCTCATCAGTGCCCTCACAGGTTATTCAGAACTACAAGCTGTCAACCGCCGGTGGCTGATGGTAGTTGTAGTTCATTAATTCACAGCTATGCGGGCTACCTACACAATTGTGCTGTTTTTAAATTGTGACAACGGGAACAGGGAGAAGATCCCCCATCTGCTGTCACACTGAGAAGGTGGGGGGGGAGGCAGGGGGAGATCGGCGGAGATTGTGACAGGAGCTGGGACATGTTACACCCATATTTATTAAAAGGTGAACTTGGCCTTTACATTGTACCTATGGTCAAAATTTTAAATCACATATTCATTTCCACATTGTATTTAAATTATTTCTACCCTATTCATATTATTCTGAATGATTTTAAAGTTTGTAAACTTACTTTGTAAGGATCCCCACGCATTTACTTCCTTGAACTCAGTGACACATATTGACTATACATTGTAAGTAGACACTGCTGTGTCACAGAATTCAGTGTCTTCTGAACTACAGAGGCGACAGTACAGGAATCACAGCTTGCCGAGAGCAGAGTACCATGGGATATGTAGTCTTTAGGAATTATAAATTAACAGCTGAGAAGAAGCTGTAAAAGCATGCAGTTAATCCAGGAAGATGTGGAGAGAGATGGCCAGCAGAAAGACAGGCAGAACTCACAACAAGCAGATTTTTCAAGTAAGCATATATTGAATTATTAAATATAACAATTGTTTGTAACGCTATCACAAAGCTGATATCAAAAGATAAAAATGTATGCTGTAACCGTAGATCTCCTTTAGCCTAGGTTTACACAAATGTGGTGCGGCAAATGCAGTGATCCCTGCGTGTTTTCCACACCGCATTGTAATCGCACTGTGTTTGCGACCCATTGAAGGTGTCAATACAAAGGTTGCAGATGGCTCTAAAAAAGTTACCTACACTTCTTTGGTGCGATACAGTGAAATTTGAGCCCATTTAAAATGAATGGGCTCATAACCCACCGTACTGAATCGTATGTGGGATGCACATGCGGATTATAGTGGGAACCAGGGCTTAAAGCAGAGCAAATATTGAAAATCTCTCAGATCAGTTATGGTTTTTTTTAAGAGGAAACAAAATAAACACAGACAACTTCAATCTGTTGTATATTAGCTTTTTGTAATCCCCTGTACAGTAGCATTCTGAATAGCAGAGGAAGGGACAGCAATAACAGACATATAGAATTCTATTCATACGGGCGGCACAGTGGTGTGGTGGTAGCACTCTCGCCTAGCAGTAAGAAGGGTCGCTGGTTCGAATCCCAACCACGACACTACCTGCCTGGAGTTTGCATGTTCTCCCTGTGCCTGCGTGGGTTTCCTCCGGGTTAATTGGATCCTGTCTAAATTGTCCCTAGTATGTATGAATGTGAGTTAGGGACCTTAGATTGTAAGCTCCTTGAGGGTAGGGACTGATGTGAATGTACAATGTATATGTAAAGCGCTGCGTAAATTGACGGCGCTATACAAGTACCTGAAATAAATAAATAAATAAATAAATATTCCTTTACACAGTACTATCAGTTCAGCAGTAGGAGTATCTTTACAGTAGGGGTAATGTCATCAGCATGCTGCCTCTACGTCAAGTTTTACTCAGGTTGGGATAAGTAATACTGCTTAGAAAGCAGCTTTTGCAGCCATTATAAATTAGGGATAGCGTGCTACTTTTTATACTCCTGGTCTGCGTATCTTTCCTTCACATCTCCGTTGAGTTGTTTGAGGGCTATATTCACATATTGTGAAATATAAGGTCAGGGTCAGCACCTGGGAAATGCATTTAAAATGGTTGTAAACGTCAGACATGAAGTAGGAACAAAGCATATCATTCTATAGTGTGTGCTTATCTCAATCCAGAGCACTATGTGTCATTTCTGTCTGCTGCTCCATTCCTCTGCTATCAGCATGAATCTCTTCTTAATAGTTTTCCTGACACCAAGAGAAAAATGGTGACAGGTAAGGGCACTGACTGTGTACTGTGTGAAGGGGGTGTGTCCCCTCCCTCCAATCAGCTCTAAGAGCTCTCCTCACTGATGTAACTTCAGCTCTCCGTTCCCTGCTTTTCAGAGTTGAGGATCCTATGTAAATTCTGCAGTTTAAATGGCTGTAGGGGACAGACGGCTGTAGATAAACAGGGGGGAGATTTGTTTCATTTCTGTGTATCACCTGAGACAATTTACTTCACTGGGTATATGAAAGGGTTTACAACCACTTTAAACTAGATGCCAAGATTGTTACAAACATTATACAAATTATCAATGTTAATTTAACAAAACTGTCAATATGTCATTCATGACCTGACAACCTCTTTGTTATAACAGTTTATACTCCCAGAAGGGAGTTTTAGGCTTCTTGCAAACGATACTCCTGTTTTAGCATCTTTTTTTTTAGCCGTTTTTTTTGTATGTATTTGAGCGTAATTTCACGCATATGCATTCACGCAATTGCGCGTGTGAATGGACATTTGTGTACAAATGTGCGCATACGGGCATGAGGCGTAAATTACTGACCAAAAATGCAGATTTTTCTCTTTTTTTTTTTAACTGTAGGGAGAGCAGGCATCCCTGACGAGTCTGACACTGAAGCAGAAATCCCTGGAACTGGTACATACTTGCATGCTGGGATCTGCATATAGCAGTTGTGTCCAAAGCAAAAAGGAAGAATCAATGTCAATATGTTGTATCACCTCCCATAGATAACTCCAGTAACTATATTAAAGGCTTCCATTATGTTCATAGTTATTATCAGCCATGGATGTTGCAGGGCCATGCAGCTTAGATGTTAATGTACAGGCAGCTGATAATATTTTTATTTCTCCGTTTCAGAAAATCAGGTTGGATTAAATCTATGATAACGTTAACAGGTCTCTGTGTCAAACAACAGTCTTAAAGTGGTTGTAAAGGCAGAAGGGATTTTATCTTAATGCATTCTATGCATTAAGATAAAAAACATTCTGTGTGTAGCAGCCCCCCTAATACTTACCTGAGCCCCATCTAGGTCCAGCGATGTTGCACGAGTGTCCTGGCCATCTGGGACTCCCCCTTCTCATTGGCTGAGACACAGCAGTGGCGCTATTGGCCCCAGCTGCTGTCAGTCAAAGTCAGTTAGCCAATGGGAGGGGGCAGAGCCTAAATGCAGCTCCGTGTCTGAATGGACCCACGGAGGTGCAGCTTCGCTCGGGTGCCCCAATAGCAAGCTGCTTGTTGTGGGGACACTCGGCAGGAGGGAGGGGCCAGGAGCAGCGAAGAGGGACCCGAGAAGAGGAGGATCTGGGCTGCTCTGTGCAAAACCACTACACAGAGGAGGTAAGTATAACATGTTTGATATTTTCAAAGAAGAAAAAAACTAGACTTTACAATCACTTTAACATCTCCATTAAAGAGAGAGATAGGTCACACTTTTCTTTATCTGTACCGGTAACCAGAACTAACGCCCTTACGAGTGTGTCCCCCCCCCCTCCCCTGCTCATAAATCTACAAAAGGGTGGAAGCGAGACTAGCTTTAAAAACTTTGTACCGCGCTAACGGTAGCCAGTCAAGACTGGAGGTCTTGTTAACTGGGAAGGACAGGAAGACAAATTAGCATAAATACTTTGGACAATTTTTTTTTTTATAAAGATTTTATTGCCAAATGGTTATACATGTTATTAGCAAAATGCAGTGAACATATATATATATATATATATATATATATATATATATATATATATATATAGTACAATCCAACATGTATCCAGATTCTAATATGGCATACAAATAAAAGATTAATACATTTATTATATTACTTTTGTCATTACTCTTTAAACATTTGGCTGCTTTTTCTTGAAAATCAGGACAAACTAATCTTTGTCGAAACAGTAGTATAACAAAAAAAAAAAGATATCTTATGTTTCTATAAACAGAAACTATATTATTTATACAGTATTCCAGAAACCAGAGGGAAATGTCCCTCAAAAACCCTTTGTGCTGTGTGCTGCTGTTTTTCAACTCCCCACAAGAGCATTTAGTTACCATCTAATAGATATGAATACCTTGCATAGTTACAAGACAGATTGTAGCGTGTTTTCAGAATTAATCCATCTTCCCTATACTTTAATAAATTTTTTGTTCGATCCTCTGGATTCATACGTCATTTTATAAATGGTAATATTGGCATTAACCAAACCTTTCCAGGCATTCAATGTAAGACAGTCTCTTCTGATCCAGTGAAGTACAATTAGTTTCCTTACATAGTAAAACAGTAATCTTAGTAGTGTTCTCATGTTATTGCTCATAACTTCATCTTCCATGATCCCTAGGAGGCCCAGCAGTGGGCTACAGATGTTTGGGATATCTAAAGTGTCAGCAATAAATTGGGTCACTTAGAACCATAATGGCCTCACTCTGTCACACTCCCATACCATATGTATAAAGGATCCTTCTGCCCTCAAACATTTATGACAAATGGGGTCCTCCTTTCGTCCCATTTTATAGAGCCTCAAAGGGGTATAATACATTTGATGCAAGTACCTAAGCTGTATTAGTTTGTCTCTGGCAGAAATAACCGTAGGTAAGTATGATGCAAGAACTCCCTCCCATTGACCATCTGTAATTTCTGGAATGATCTCCACCCATTTTTCTGTAAGTTTACTTGCTCTAGGATTTTCCCTTTCTGCTAGTGTATTGTAATATGTAGATATTCGTTTAGTATGATCTGGATTAGCAAGTAGTCTTTCTATCTTAGAGTTCTCCAGTGGCACCGGCCCAACACCAAACTGAGCATAGGCAGCATGTCTCAATCTGGTATATTGGGATTCCCATGCCTCCGGGATATTCAATTCTCTTCTCAACTGTGAAAAGGTTTTTAGTTCCCCATTAATATACAATTAGTGTAGGTATGTGAGCCCATACTTAGCCCATCTAAATCCGTCTTCCAAATTGAAAAATTCTTTCAGGTTAGGGTTGAACCATAGCGGGGCATTAGGGGATAAGTGAAGGGGATTATCTATTATATGTTTTATACAGATCCCCAAAATCCTTTTAGCAGATTTGAGTATCTCTTTGCCCCCTTCAGTAGGGATTTCTCCCCTAAAAAAGAAATTCAGTAAGGTTTCATATGAAGTCGCTGCTGCTGCTTCAACTGCAACCGCAGCATTATTTAATTGTGGGAACATTCTCCAATGGATAAATACTAATTAAGATGCCAAATAGTACAATCGTAGGTCAGGTACTGCCAAACCACCTCTCTGAACTGGTAGCTGTAACACTTCAAGAGAGACCCTAGCAGCCTTATTGCCCCATAAAAAAGATGTCAATAGGGAATTTATATGTTTAAATATTTTTTTCGGGATATATATTGGTGCATTAGAAAGAACGTACAAAAATTTCGGAAGGAAGACCATTTTAAAAAGATTGGCCCTGCCATAGAGTGTAAGCGGAAGATCCTTCCATTTTTGTATGCTTTCACTAAACGTTCTGATTATAGGCTATAGATTGGCCTCCACGAATGAATCTACTGGTAGTTGGACCATTATTCCCAGGTATTTGAACTTCTCTACTATAGCCAGAGGGCACTGGGCTGGAAGTACTAAGTCCGGCTGTGGATCCAGCGGAAAGAGGACTGACTTGGTCCAATTGATTCAGAAGCCAGAGAAATCTCCGAACTCCTGAATCAACGAAACTGCCGTGGCCAGTGACTTATCTGAGTCTCTTAAATATAGGAGCATGTCGTCTGCGTATAGCGACACACACTCTTCCAGGTCTCCAACTAGAAACCCCTGTAAAATGTCATTAGTTCTAAGTTTAGCAGCCAGTGGCTCTATGGCCAGAGCAAATAGGAGAGGGGACAGGGGACAACCCTGTCTTGTTCCCCTATGAATCTTGAAAGAAGCAGAAACCGAACCATTCACTCTAATACTTGCTCGAGGGTCATTATACAAAAGTCTGATCCATGAGATAAATTTTGGTCCAAAACCCAGTTTACCTAGAAGAGAAAATAAATAATTCCATTCCACAGAATCGAACGCCTTTTTGGTGTCTGAGGACGCCACAACTCTTTTTCCTTTATGAAGATGATGGGTCTGAAGATAAACATACAGTCTACGTAAATTCATTTGAGTAGAACGGCCAGGTATGAAACCAGTTTGATCTGAATTAATTAATTTAAGGATCACCGACTTCAATCTACCGGCCAAGATTTTGGCCAGTATCTTGACATCGGAATTTATCAAAGATATTGGCCTGTATGACTCACATTCCTGCAAATCCTTCCCCGGTTTGGGTATCACTACAATTAAAGCGTCCCGCATAGACTCTGGTAGTATGCCTTCTCTTTCTGCAGCTATAAAAACTTTTTGTAGTGTTGGCACCAGCTGCTCTTTATGCAACTGGTACCATTCAGCCGGAAACCCATCCAAGCCAGGCGATTTGCCCGACTTGAAGGAGGAGATTGCGCCACTAATCTCCTCCATTGATAACGGCTGCTCCAAAAGTTCTCTATCTTCCTGAGTTAGGGATGGGAGAGTTAAATTCTCAATGTATAGCGCCAATTCCTGATTAGTGTGTTGGGTTTGCATCTGGTAAAGAGTTTCGTAAAAGTTTAGAAAGGCATTTAGAATCTCTTGGGGTTTCTCAACCACCTCGCCATTTAGTTTCCTAATCTTCCCTATCGAAACCGGGGCATAAAAGGGGCTCGCCAGAAAAGATAAGAGGCTCTTATCGCCAAACTCAAAAAAAGATCTAGACTGAGGTAATTGTGTTTTAAGAGTGTGCTCAGTTAGAAGTAAGTTATATTGTCGTGTTTTTTCTTGCCAAAATTGGTATCTACCTGGAGTTGAATCATGAATATATTCCCTTTCAGCTTCCGAGGCCTTAATCTCTGCATCTTTCATATCAGAATTGAGTGCTTTGGTGAAACTCCTCATTTCCGAGGCAAATACCCCTCTCATAGTTGCCTTAGAGGCATCTCATTGATTAGCCAATGTTGTTTCCTTCCCATTCTCCTTCCAATAGTGACCAATGCTCTCTTTACATTTTATAGTAATATAGTTTTCCTGGAGCCATTTTGTATTCATCCGCCATTGTCTCCTTCCGCGTGGAGCGTTCAGATCCAACGTAACCTCCAAAGGGGAATGGTCTGATATAGCTCTAGGGAGATGTCTGACAGCAGTTATGTAAGGAAGGCCATCCATAGATGACAGTGCCAAGTCTATTCTAGAGAGTGTCTTATGGGTCTCAGAATGACATGAGTACTCCCTGACACCAGGGTTTCTCTTTCTCCAAACGTCAGTGAGTGCATAACTCTCCAACCATGAGGATAAATTATGTCGGGTATCAGAAACAGTCTCATGTCTGTCTAGAGCTCCATCTGACACTGCGTTAAAATCTCCTAAAAGTAGTAATGGGCCTTGAGCAATCAGTATAGCCTCCTTAATAATATTATCTAGTATTGGGAAAGAGAATGGGGGGTGGAATATAGACACATAACGTCAAAGACACATTATACATTCGACAAACCAAGATAGCATTTCTGCCATTCGGATCTAGTTTGACTTGCAATATGTGCGCTGCTGCTTTTTTTGTGACTAGAATAGCAACACTCCTAGAATAAGTTGAGTATTCGGCATGCAGTACTCTCATCACATTAGCTTTTTTTAGTGCCATAACCTTAGATCCTTGCAAGTGCGTTTCTTGCAATAGTATGATATGAGGTTTGTATAGTTTTATGAAATCAAAGATGAGAGATCTCTTAATCTTGGAGTTCATACCACGCACATTCCATGACAACAGCGTTATCTTACCCTCCATTAACCTGTAGAAAAAACAATTGTAGAGTACCTGGGAATATTAGCTTGCAAGTCCCATTCTGAATGGACAGATCTCCTGTGGGGAGAGAACAAAGCACACCAGCAGCACACAGCACAAACCAATATTGAACAGTAACATGAACCCCGTCCCCCCCTCCCTGCACACACACCCAACTTGTTGTGTGCCTGACTCCCATAACAAAAAGGCAGAAGAATTAAAGTGACTTCAGGGGGTCACGGTTCTCTAAGAAGAACAGAAACACCACATAATCATATATGATGTGTCGTATAAAGCATAAAATCAACCAACTTAAAAAAAAAACCTGAGACAGTTCAACCAGGGGGTATCTCCCTGTAGATGATAAGGAAAATACCTGAGGGAAAGGAGATACGAATGAAGAGAGAAAGAAAAAATTAGTAATAAAAAAATTACAGCTCAATGGAGAAAAAATATCTTCCCTCTTAAAAAATAGAAAAAAAAAGAGAAAAAAATAATTCTCCAGTAGTCCCTATCTCCTCCCTCTCTCTCCTATATCAGGAACAGTCCAGGTAAGTGTTATATATATATATATATATATATATATATATATATATATATATATACTATATGTCGATCCAGGCGGGACGTTGTGCCATAGCATCGTGATGTCAGAAAGTAGCATGAGCATGGTTACCCCTACACACTGGTATAGGGTGCTCTGTAACAAACATCATGTGTATTCAGCATTTATCTCCGTATACAGTTACCGGTTAGCATTTGGGCTGCGACGCCCTCTGGTATCCAACCATCTTGAGGCCTCCGTGGGATTATTAAAGAACGACACCTTTCCTCCATCCACCACTCTTAGTTTCGCCGGGTACAGCATGCTGTAAGAAAGTTGTAAGTCTCTGAGTCTCTTTTTTACATGGGTGAAGCTGGCTCTCTGTTTCTGCATGGCCGCAGAAAAGTCAGGATAAATGGATATGCGGTTCCCATTATATTGCAATTCACCTCCAGTGCGTGCTGCTCCAAGTATGCTTTCACGATCCCTGAAGTGTAAAATGCGTGCAATCATAGGGCGCGGATGTGCTCCAGGAGGAGGGGGTTAGAAGGGATCCTGTGTGCCCTTTCTATGGCAAATAAGCGGGAGAAAGTAGTGTCAGCCATATTATCTTTAAGCCAAAGTTCCAAAAAATCCTCCGGCTGTGTTCCCTCAGCTTTTTCAGGGAAACCTACAAAACGGACATTGTTCCTCCTTTGTCTGTCTTCCATGTCTCCTAGCTTATCTGTGTGGGCATTTATTTCTCTATGTAGACATTGTACCTTATCCTCCATAGGACGCACCACATCTTCCATGTCACTAATTCTTTGCTCAGCTTCCAAGGCCCTCTCTCTAATGGTCTGCACATCCTGCTTCAGAAAGGACATTTCTGCCCTCATCCCATCAATATGCTCAGTCAAAGTAGTTTGGCAGGTGTAAATGGCCTCCATAATTTGCTTTAAAGAGGGTTCCTCTGCACCATCTGCTGACTCTGTATCTTTTATACCATCACAGGGGAGTCTATCCAGGGATAATCCTCTTTTTCTACCCGGAGATCTGCGGGGCAGCGGGCTTACCTTCCCAGGCTGTGGGGATGTTCTGTCAGCTCCGCTCCGCTGTGTTCTGCTGGGGCCTTGTTCTGCTGCCTCGTGCGCACCGCCATCTGGGCTTCCCCAGGCATAGCGGGACAGATGCTCCGCCCGTATTTAACCATACCCTGTCGATCTGTAGAGTCCGGTGAGTAAGGGGGTGCCGGTATTGTAAAGGATCTGTGTCTCTGACAGTCAGGATTTAGGCAGAATGTTACGTCCCGGCCGGAGCTCCTGTGAAACGCTGCTCACATGTCAGCTGCTAGCTCCGCCCCCACTTTGGACAAATTTTTATTGCTGTCTGTGACCCAACTGGGGAGATCTCACCTCACATCTTGTCTCTGTGACAGCAAGACAAGAAATTAAGGGAACAGATGTGACTGAGACAGGAGGATACGGGCAGAAATAATAACCTACCAGAGGTTTTAACCCCTCTTTATATTAATGAAAAAATGGTTTATTATAGTATATGCCCTCACTAAAGAGATTTTCCACCCAAGAGGCACACAGATCACAAATAAAAACCTGAAAAAAACACAAATTAAAAACAGGTCATGGCAATATAATGGTCCATTAATGCCCCTTTCGGATACTAGCTACTTCCCGCCAGGGAGGGAGAATAGGTTGTACCTAGAGCTGCACGATTCTGGGAAAAATGAGAATCACGATTCTTTTGCTTAGAATAAAGATCACGATTCTCTCACAATTCTTAAAAACTTTTTTACTTTAGAGATTCTAATTATATATATATATATATATATATATATATATATATATATATATATATAATCTCTCAGTCCTCCCTATGTCACCATGCACCACCCACAGATCTACATTTTAAAATGGTTGATTAAAAAAAAAGAAAAATCTATATCGAAGTTAAACTCAACAAGAAATATATTATATTTATATATAGTTGTTCTTTTCTTGTTGAGTTTAACTTTGATATAGATTGTTCTTTTTTTAATTAACCATTTTAAAATGTAGATCTGTGGGTAGTGCAGCATGGTGACATAGGGAGGACTGAGATTACCCCCTCCTATGTCATGGGCTTTCTGGATATCAAGTCCAAGCAAGCAATCAAGCAGTCATAATATATTATAAGCTGACATTTGTGTTGGAAAAATTCATCGGATCAATGCTGGTGCGCACACTCCACACTGCAGTGTTTCAAGGCCGGGGTCTCTGACGAATAAACGTGGTACCACCCACGCCCAGGTATCCACCACGGCGCATCATGCTCTCTGCTCTGCGCTGACGTCAGTTCCTGTTGCTGACGTCTGTTCTAGTATCTGTGCCATTTGCATTCCACGCTGGTTCTGACTTCTCCTCTGGTCCAGGCTACATCCCGGGGAAACCCGAAAAAATTGCGGTAATCCAGATCGAGATCATGATTCTATATACAAATTAATAATGCAGCTCTAGTTGTACCCAAGGTGAACATTCTCGGACAGTTTAAGATTAAAAGACGTTCTCAATGGGAATACTCTCTGTTGAATATCTGAACTACGAAAGAGATATAGTGTTTCACCCTGGGATACCTGGAGATATAGGCGACTCCAACATTTTGTGGCCGCCCTCCCAAAACCTCTTCGCTCTATCAGGGAGCTTAGCCCATGGGAGAGACACATGGACCGGGAGGGATAAACAGACATGGGACAAACAGTATATATAGGATGCTGATCTCCCCCCGGGTCTTGGGCCCTCAGGTCTTCTGAAGAGTTGGGAACTTGAATTAAATCAAACCATATCAGAGCAAATGAAATGTAAGGTTATAGATTATATACATTCCACTTCAATAGATGTGAGGATAAAAGAAATCAATTATAAACTGGTAACTAAATGGTATTATTTCCCAGCAAAACTTCATAAGATCAACCCAGAGGTATCATCGTTGTGTTAGAGGGAGTGTGGGCTTGAGGGAACACATGCCCATATATGGTGGCATTGTCCCCTGATTCAACTATTTTGGAGAGAAATATTAAAAATAATTAACCACTTGCCGACCGCCTCACGCCTGTATATGTGAGCAGAATGGCACGGGCAGGCAAAATCACGTACCTGGTACGTGATTGCCTTCCCGCGGGCGGGGGGTCCGATCGGGCCCCCCCCCATGCCAGCAGCGGTCGGCTTTTGGCTGGGAGGGTTGAGAGGCGAGGGGGAGGCCATCCGATCGTGCCCCCCCCCCTCGCGATCGTTCCCAGACAATGAGAAACATCCCCTGCCTGTGTATAGTACACACAGGCAGAGGATGTGATGTCATCTCTCCTCGGCTTGGCAGTTTCCGTTCCGGTGCTGAGGAGAGAAGACTTCACAGTGAGTGAACACACACACACAGTAGAACATGACAGGCACACATAACACCCCTGATCCCCCCCCCCCCGTCACACTGACACCAAGCAGTGTTTTTTTTTTTTTTTCTGATTACTGCATGGTGTCAGTTTGTGACAGTTAGTGTGGTGGGGCAGTTAGGTTTAGCCCCCTTTAGGTCTAGGGTACCCCCCTAACCCCCCCTAATAAAGTTTTAACCCCTTGATCACCCCCGTCACCAGTGTCGCTAAGCGATCATTTTTCTGATCGCTGTATTAGTGTCACTGGTGATGCTAGTTAGGGAGGTAAATATTTAGGTTCGCAGTCAGCATTTTATAGCGACAGGGACCCCCATATACTACCTAAAAAATATTTTAACCCCTTGATTGCCCCCTAGTTAACCCTTTCACCACTGATCACAGTATAACTGTTACGGGTGACGCTGGTTAGTTCGTTTATTTTTTATAGTGTCAGGGCACACGCCGTTTATTACCGAATAAAGGTTTAGCCCCCTGATCGCCCGGCGGTGATATGCGTCGCCCCAGGCAGCGTCAGATTAGCGCCAGTACCGCTAACACCCACGCACGCAGCATACGCCTCCCTTAGTGGTATAGCATCTGAACGCATCAATATCTGATCCGATCAGATCTATATTAGCGTCCCCAGCAGTTTAGGGTTCCCAAAAATGCAGTGTTAGCGGGATCAGCCCAGATACCTGCTAGCACCTGCGTTTTGCCCCTCCGCCCGGCCCAGCCCAGCCCAGCCCACCCAAGTGCAGTATCGATCGATCACTGTCACTTACAAAACACTAAACGCATAACTGCAGCGTTCGCAGAGTCAGGCCTGATCCCTGCGATCGCTAATAGTTTTCTTGGTAGTGTTTTCGTGAACTGGCAAGCACCAGCCCCAGGCAGCGTCAGATTAGCGCCAGTACCGCTAACACCCACGCACGCACCGTACACCTCCCTTAGTGGTATAGTATCTGAACAGATCAATATCTGATCCGATCAGATCTATACTGGCGTCCCCAGCAGTTTGGGGTTCCCAAAAACACAGTGTTAGCGGGATCAGCCCAGATACCTGCTAGCACCTGCGTTTTGCCCCTCCGCCTGGCCGGGCCCAGCCCACCCAAGTGCAGTATCGATCGATCACTGTCACTGACAAAACACTAAACACATAACTGCAGCGTTCGCAGAGTCAGGCCTGATCCCTGCGATCGCTAACAGTTCTCTTGGTAGCGTTTTGATGAACTGGCAAGCATCAGCGGCCTAGTACACCCCGGTCATAGTCAAACCAGCACTGCAGTAACACTTGGTGACGTGGCGAGTCCCATAAGTGCAGTTCAAGCTGGTGAGGTGGCAAGCACAAGTAGTGTCCCGCTGCCACCAAAAAGACAAACACAGGCCCGTCGTGCCCATAATGCCCTTCCTGCTGCATTTGCCAATCCTAATTGGGAACCCACCGCTTCTGCAGCGCCCATACTTCCCCCATTCACATCCCCAACCAAATGCAGTCGGCTGCATGAGAGGTATTTTCTTTATGTCCTCCCGAGTACCCCTACCCAGTGAACCCCCCCAAAAAAGATGTTGTGTCTGCAGCAAGCGCAGATATAGGCGTGACATCCGCTATTATTGTCCCTCCTGTCCTGACAATCCTGGTCTTTGCATTGGTGAATGTTTTGAACGCTACCATTCACTAGTTGAGTATTAGCATAGGGTACAGCATTCCACAAACTAGGCACACTTTAACAGGATCTCCCAAGATGCCATCGCATTTTGAGAGACCCGAACCTGGAACCGGTTACAGTTATAAAAGTTACAGTTACAAAAAATGTGTAAAAAAAAAAAAAAAAACACAAACAAAAATATAAAAAAAAAAAAAAATAGTTGTCGTTTTATTGTTCTCTCTCTCTCTATTGTTCTGCTCTTTTTTACTGTATTCTATTCTGCAATGTTTAATTGTTATTATTTTTTATCATGTTTGCTTTTCAGGTATGTAATTTTTTATACTTTACCGTTTACTGTGCTTTATTGTTAATAATTTTTTTGTCTTCAGGTACGCCATTCACGACTTTGAGTGGTTATATCAGAATGATGCCTGCAGGTTTAAGTATCATCTTGGTATCATTCTTTTCAGCCAGCAGTCAGCTTTCATGTAAAAGCAATCCTAGCGGCTAATTAGCCTCTAGACTGCTTTTACAAGCAATGGGAAGGAATGCCCCCCCCCCCCCACCGTCTTCCGTGTTTTTCTCTGGCTCTCCTGTCTCAACAGGGAACCTGAGAATGCAGCCAGTGATTCAGCCAGCTGACCATAGAGCTGATCAGAGACCAGAGTGGCTCCAAACATCTCTATGGCCTAAGAAACCGGAAGCTACGAGCATTTTATGACTTAGATTTCGCCGGATGTAAACAGCGCCATTGGGAAATTGGGAAAGCATTTTATCACACCGATCTTGGTGTGGTCAGATGCTTTGAGGGCAGAGGAGAAATCTAGGGTCTAATAGACCCCAATTTTTTCAAAAAAGAGTACCTGTCACTACCTATTGCTATCATAGGGGATATTTACATTCCTTGAGATAACAATAAAAATGATTAAAAAAAAAATGAAAGGAACAGTTTAAAAATAAGATAAAAGCAAAAAAATAATAAAGAAAAAAAACAAAAAAAAAAATCACCCCTGTCCCCCCTGCTCTCGCGCTAAGGCGAACGCAAGCGTCGGTCTGGCGTCAAATGTAAACAGCAATTGCACCATGCATGTGAGGTATTACCGCGAAGGTCAGATCGAGGGCAGTAATTTTAGCAGTAGACCTCCTCTGTAAATCTAAAGTGGTAACCTGTAAAGGCTTTTAAAGGCTTTTAAAAATGTATTTAGTTTGTCGCCACTGCACGTTTGTGTGCAATTTTAAAGCATGTCATGTTTGGTATCCATGTACTCGGCCTAAGATCATCTTTTTTATCTCATCAAACATTTGGGCATAATAGTGTGTTTTAGTGCATTAGTGTGAAACACCCACCATTTTAATCTGTAGGGCATTTGCTTTAAAAAAAATATATAATGTGTGGGGGTTCAAAGTAATTTTCTTGCAAAAAAGAATAATTTTTTCATGTAATCAAAAAGTGTCAGAAAGGGCTTTGTCTTCAAGTGGTTAGAAGAGTGGGTGTTGTGTGACATAAGCTTCTAAATGTTGTGCATAAAATGCCAGGACAGTTCAAAACCCCCCCAAATGACCCCATTTTGGAAAGTAGACACCCCAAGCTATTTGCTGAGAGGCATGTGGAGTCCATGGAATATTTTATATTGTGACACAAGTTGCGGGAAAGAGACTTTTTTTTTTTTTTTTTGCACAAAGTTGTCACTAAATGATATATTGCTCAAACATGCCATGGGAATATGTGAAATTATACCCCAAAATACATTCTGTTGCTTCTCCTGAGTACAGGGATACCACATGTGTGAGACTTTTTGGGAGCCTAGCCGCGTACGGGACCCCGAAATCCAAGCACTGCCTTCAGGCTTTCTAAGGGCGTACATTTTTGATTTCACTCTTCACTGCCTATCACAGTTTCGGAGGCTATGGAATGCCCAGGTGGCAAAAAAAAAACCCATTTTGGAAAGTAGACACCCCAAGCTATTTGCTGAGCGGTATAGTGAGTATTTTGCAGACCTCACTTTTTGTCACAAAGTTTTGAAAATTGAAAAAAAAAAAAAAAAAAAATTTTCTTGTCTTTCTTCATTTTCAAAAACAAATGAGAGCTGCAAAATACTCACCATGCCTCTCAGCAAATAGCTTGGGGTGTCTACTTTCCAAAATGGGGTCATTTGGGGGGGGGGTTTGTGCCACCTGGGCATTCCATGACCTCCGAAACTGTGATAGGCAGTGAAGAGTGAAATCAAAAATTTACACCCTTAGAAATCCTGAAGGCGGTGATTGGTTTTCGGGGCCCCGTACGCGGCTAGGCTCCTAAAAAGTCCCACACATGTGGTATCCCCATACTCAGGAGAAGCAGCTAAATGTATTTTGGGGTGCAATTCCACATATGCCCATGGCCTGTGTGAGCAATATATCATTTAGTGACAACTTTTTGTAATTTTTTTTTTTTTTGTCATTATTCAATCACTTGGGACAAAAAAAATGAATATTCAATGGGCTCAACATGCCTCTCAGCAATTTCCTTGGGGTGTCTACTTTCCAAAATGGGGTCATTTGTGGGGGTTTTGTACTGCCCTGCCATTTTAGCACCTCAAGAAATGACATAGGCAGTCATAAATTAAAGGCTGTGTAAATTCCAGAAAATGTACCCTAGTTTGGGCGCTATAACTTTTGCGCAAACCAATAAATATACATTTATTGACTTTTTTTTTTACCAAAGACATATGGCCGAATACATTTTGGCCTAAATGTATGACTAAAATTGAGTTTATTGGATTTTTTTTAGAACAAAAAGTAGAAAATATCATTTTTTTTTCAAAATTTTCGGTCTTTTTCCGTGTATAGCGCAAAAAATAAAAACGGCAGAGGTGATCAAATACCATCAAAAGAAAGCTCTATTTGTGGGAAGAAAAGGACGCAAATTTCGTTTGGGTACAGCATTGCATGACCACGCAATTAGCAGTTAAAGCGACACAGTGCCAAATTGTAAAAAGTGCTCTGGTCAGGAAGGGGGTAAATCCTTCCGGGGCTGAAGTGGTTAAGAAGATAAGTAATGCTGAAATTAGGCAAGATCCCTGGCAGTGTTTGTTCCATGCTACAGGTGAGACAAGGAAAAAATATAGAGTAACAGTGGTCCCGTTTTTGTTGAATGCAGCGAAAGCCCTAATTCAGAGACAATGGAAAATAAAGAAAATACCGTCAATAAAGGGTTGAGGTAAGGAAGTAGATAAAACTAGATTGATGGAAAAACTAATATCTGTGCAAAACGACTCCCAACTGAAATTTTAAGGAACTTGGAGAGGTTGGCTTGAGTTTAAACAATCGGGAGAGGGCTAACATCGTTCCACCAATCAGGGTGGCCCTGTTCAAGTCAATGAGAGATGGGCCTTTATTAGTGTAAGGTACACACAGGGAAGGACAAAGGAGTCATGAGTCTGACGTGGGCCCACAAGCATCACTACTGGTAAATATCAGGTCACCTCCCAGCACTTAAGGTATACCTGCTTGTCATATGTTTGTTTGTGGTTTGTATTTTGATGTTTTGATGAATATACTCTGTATTCTTTTATTTTAACCTAAGATTTTCTTATTGATAGATAGATGGCTGTGTATTAGATAGACTTTCAACTACCCACCAATAAATGTTGTTATTGTGTTAAAGCTTTCACTCGTGGTCAAAGAACTCTCATTTAACCCACACCATATCTTTGTATTTCTATTCTATGTATCTTTCTATTAAATCTTAAAAAATTATAAACGGTTAACATAATTGGCGACCACAAAGTTAAGTACCAGGACTGAAAGTATTTAATATAATACCGAGATTTGTGTAATGCAGAAACAGTCAGTTTTTCTGGTAGTTCACAGCAAGTTTATCTAGGGAAAAACATAAACAAAAGTAAATGTTTTTGTTTTATTAGTGGGTTTAAATTAACTCTTTAAAAAAAAAAAAGGAGGGAGGATACACCACATATTTGGTTTGGTTAATATCCCCCAATTATAATTGAAAAAGTACATTGGAAGTAACATTATAGCTGGTCATATAATGAGGAGGATGTGCTGAGCAAGAAAAAAAATTGTTTTGATTTTTTTTTGTTTGTTTCTTTTGTGTTTTATTGGAAAGACACCGAGTGTGGTCCTTGTTTTGTGGAAATTTTTCAATTTTTTTTTCTCTCTCTTTTCCTGGTTTAGTTTGTATGCTTTATTTTTATTTTTAAGACACAAAAATGGTGCTTGTTTTCTGTTGTGTTTAGGTTAGTGTATGTCCACTAAAGGAATAGTATTGGTTTAGGACACTGAAACTAACCTACAAGAGAATTGGTTGTTTTTTTTGTTTTGTTTTTTTTTGTGCTGTGGGAATTTACAAGCAGTAATATTCTCATTGTTGTTAGTTAAAATATCAAACTGTGGAAGTCTGGTTACTGAAGCTAATATCTGATAAAGATTATTACCATATATACTCGAGTATAAGTCGACCCGAATATAAGCCGAGGCACCTAATTTTACCACAAAAAATGGGAAAACTTATTGACTCGAGTATAAGCCTAGGGTGACAAATGCGCAGCTACTGTAAGTGGAAAACAGGATCAACAATGCCCATTTGCAGGCTCACTGTGCCAATTTTCATGCCCCACTGTGCCCATTTGCAGCCATAGGTCCCCCGAACTTCAAACTAGTTAAGGGTTCCTAGATGCCCCCTAGCTGCAGCCAACATTGCTGCAGATGGACACAGTTGACCGACTTTGGGGCCCCGCTGGGGTTCCTAGCAGCAAATGGCCCCGAGATACGGGGCCCCAAAGTCGGTTCGGAAAATGTCATTCTCTGCTGCAGAAAAGTGCCATTTTCTGAACCAACTTTGGGGCCCCGTATCTCGGGGCCACTTAGTGCTAGGATCCCAAATTTGGTCTGCAAACCCAGTGGAACTAGCACCACAATATATCCAAAGATCGGGTTCCTAGCACCAAGTGGACCTGAGATACAGGGCCCCAAAAACCGGTTCAGAAAATGTCAAGCACTTTTCTGCAGCAGAGAATGACATTTTCCAAAGTGACTTTGGGGCCCCGTATCTCGGGGCCACTTGGTGTTCCTAGCACCAAGTGGCCTCGAGATACGGGGCCCCAAAGTTGGGTTTGGAAAATGACATTTTTTGCTGCAGAAAAGTGCTCGACTCGAGTATAAGCTGAGGGGGCACTTTCAGCACAAAAAAAATGTGCTGAAAAACTCGGCTTATACTTGAGCATATACGGTATTATAGTGTAAAATAAGGTGCATTCAGCGTACTGTATTATACCTTGATTTTTTTTTTTGTTAGAAGAAACCCGAACAATAATTTGACTAGTTCAAATTGTTGTATCTTATTTTTTTTTTTTTTTTTTTATTGTTTTTGTATGTTTTTTTTTTTAACTGAATTGGGTGTAACAGCTATTGGTGTAAACACGACCCATGGTGTAAAAACGTATGATCCTGCACACAGGCCCACTGCTTTCAGAAATGCCCCTGACCTGAGCTCATCATTGCACATCCATTCCAGATGCTTGTATGTGACATCACATACATCCCATACAAGCGGTGGATCAGCAGGATGAGTGTGCCAGGACAGGTAGATGTGTTTCATCTTTGCTTCCGTTCACCACTCTGCATATCACACATATCATAGATCAGACGGGGGTACAGCAGTGGAGCAGATGAGCAGGAGGATACAGCGGTGGGGCAGATGTGCAGGGAGGTACAGTGGTGGAAGAGATGAGAAGGGGGTTCAGCAGTGGGACAAAAGAGTGGGCGGTACAGTGAAGGGGCAGATGAGCAGGGGGGTTTAGTGTTGGGGCAGATGAGCAGGGGGGTTGTGTTGGGGCAGATGAGCAGCGGGATTCAGTGTTGGGGCAGATGAGCAGGGGGGTTCAGTGTTGGGGCAGATGAGCAAGGGGGTTCAGTGTTGGGGCAGATGAGCAAGGGGGTTCAGTGTTGGGGCAGATGAGCAAGGGGGTTCAGTGTTGGGGCAGATGAGCAGGGGGGTTCAGTGTTGTGGCAGATGAGCAGGGGGGTTCAGTGTTGTGGCAGATGAGCAGGGGGGTTCAGTGTTGGGGCAGATGAGCAGGGGGGTTCAGTGTTGGGGCAGATGAGCAGGGGGGTTCAGTGTTGGGGCAGATGAGCAGGGGGGTTCAGTGTTGGGGCAGATAAGCAGGGGGATCAGTGTTGGGGCAGATGAGCAGGGGGGATCAGTGTTGGGGCAGATGAGCAGAGGGGGTTCAGTGTTGGGGCAGATGAGCAGGGGGGTTCAGTGTTGGGGCAGATGAGCAGGGGGGTTCAGTGTTGGGGCAGATGAGCAGGGGGGTTCAGTGTTGGGGCAGATGAGCAGGGGGTTCAGTGTTGGGGCAGATGAGCAGGGGGGTTCAGTGTTGGGGCAGATGAGAAGGGGGTTCAGTGGAGGGACCGAAAAGCAGGGGGGTGTAAAGCAGTGGGGCAGATGTGAAAGGAGATGTATTGATGGGACAGATGAGCAGGGGGTTACAGTGGTGGGGCACGAGAGCAAGCGGAATCAAGGTGGGGCAGAAGAGCAGGGGGGTACAGAGGTAAGACAGATGTGCAGGAGGTGCATTGGTAAGGCAGATGAGAAAGCGGGTTACATTGGTAAGGCAGATGAGAAAGCGGGTTACAGTGGTGGGGCAGATGAGCAGATGGGTTCAGTGTTAAGACAGATGAGAAGATGATTCAGTAGTGAGACAGAAGAGCATAGGGACATGGCAGTGGAGCAGATGTGCAGGGAACTACAGTGGTGGGGCAGATGAGAAAAGGGGTACATTGATGGGGCAGATGAGCAGGGGGTACAGTGGTGGTGCAGATGTGCAGGAGGTAGGGATGAGAAGGGGGTTCAGCAGTGGGACAGAAAAGCAGGGGGGTACAGCAATGGGGCAGATGAGCAGGGGGTTAAAGTGGTGGGACAGATGAGCAGGGGGGTTCAGTGTTGGGCCAGATGAGAAGGGGGTTACAGTGGTGGGAAAGATGAGCACGAGGGGTTCAGTGTTAGGTAGATAAGGGGGTTCAGTGGTGGGACAGAAGAGCAGGGGGTACAGCGGTGGGGCAGATGTGAAAGGAGGTGCATTGGTGGGACAGATGAGCAAGGGGTTACAGTGGTTGGGCAGAAGAGCAGGGGGTATAGAGGTGGGGCAGATGTACAGGGGGTACAGTGGCGGGGCAGAGGAGAAAGGAGGTACATTGGTGGGACAGATGAGCAGGGGTTACAGCGGTGGTGCAGAGGAGCAGGGGGGTACAGAGGTGGGGCAGATGTGCAGAGGGGTGCAGAGGAGAAAGGAGGTACATCAGTGGAACACATGAGCAGGGGGTTACAGTGGTGGGGCAGAGAAGCAGGGGCAACAGAAATGGGACAAATGTTCAGAGGGGTGCAGAGGAGAAAGGCGGTACATCGGTGGTACATATGAGCAGGGGGTTACAGTGGTGGGGCAGAGGAGCAGGGGCAACAGAGGTGGGACAGATGTGCAGGAGGTACAGTGGTAGGGCAGATGAGAAAGGGGGTTACAGTTCAGTGTTAGGACAGATGAGAAGATGGTTCAGCAGTGAGACAGAAGAGCATGGGGGTACGGCGGTGGAGCAGATGTGCAGGAAGGTACAGGGGTGGGGCAGATGAGAAAGGGAGAACATTGGTGGGGCAGATGAGCAGGGGGTTACAGTGGTGGAACCAGAAGAGCAGGGTAATACAGTGGTGGGGGAGATGTGCAGATGGGTACAGTGGTGAAACAGATTTGCATGGGGGACAGTGATCTAGGTGTGAAGGTGCATGAATTGGGGCTGATCTGAAATGCGGAGTTGCAGGAATTGGGGCTGATCTGAAGTGTAGAGTTGCAGGAATTGGGGATGTTCTGTGGCATGAGAGTGCAGGATGTTAATTTCTCACTACTATTCAAGTAATTTGCAGTATTTACTTTATAAAAAGTCCTTTTCGTGATTAAAAATGTGAATTTTTTTGTTAAAAGATCGGCACGCTCAATTTCTTTGAAAACATTTTTCGACATACTGTGCTCAAAAGGTTGCCTACCCCTGATATAGTCTATAATAAAAAATATTACAATTTATGAGAAGGAAAAAGAGAATACAGCTTTATATAACCAAGTACAAACCTTAACCACCCTTAATCAAATGGTTAAGGCCTCACAGGAGGAAAATGTAATAAAATACAAATTGGCGCAAAAAAGAAGTGGTACAATATAAAAGCATGCTAACCATAGTTGAGACTGAACGGGGCCATATAACCATATAGTGCATACAAATTGGTACAACATCAGTTACATGAAACTAAGAAAGGAAAAATTATAGTGAATATGATAATGCTACGGCACCTACTTGTGCCTATGAAATTGGGCACACTGAGGAATATGAAGCGTATTGGGGAGAGGAAGATATGGATCCTAATTCTACTTTTCCTGTGGCAATGGGAGAAATCGCAGATCCACAGGAAAATCGAGAAAGCACCATTGTCATAGACCCACCAGACAATGGAGACCAGCTATCCACAAATGAGCAATAAGACAAGTTCTCCATCATGGGTAGGACCCAAATCTTCTCCTCTCCTGAAGGAAATCAAACATTTTACGGGAATGAGGTGATTTCTAATGTATATCCAATTCAACCTGTAAAAACCCTCATGAGTGTGGCTGATTTCATTGGCAAAATTAAATCTAATGAACACACTACTTCACATGCAACCAATGTACAACAGAGGTGTGAGCTCTTAGGTGTGAGAAGTCCTAGTGACCAGGTTAAGTTGTTACAATTAACCCTTGACACCCACAGCTGGAATGCACTCCCAGATCAAATTAAGGAAGGCAAAGGGAGCTACAAAGTTACCGTGGCAGAATTGCAAAAGGTTATAAACCCTTCAGCAATAGATTGTGGGCAGCATATAACACTAATGCCCTGTACACACGGTCGGATTTTCCGATGGAAAAAGTGCGATCGGATTGTGTTGTCGGAAATTCCGATCGTGTGTGGGCTCCATCGGACTTTTTCCGCCGGAATTTCTGACACACAAAGTTTGAGAGCAGGCTATAAAATTTTCCGACAACAAAATCCGATCGGTTAAATTACGATTATGTGTACACAAATCCGACGCACAAAGTGCCAAGCATGCTCAGAATAAATTAAGAGACGAAAGCTATTGGCTATTGCCCCATTTATAGTCCCGACGTACGTGTTTTACGTCACCGCGTTTAGAATGATCGGATTTTCCGACAACTTTGTGCGACCGTGTGTATGCAAGACAAGTTTGAGCCAACATCTGTCGGAAAAAATCCATGGATTTTGTTGTCGGAATGTCCGATCAAAGTCCAAACGTGTGTACAGGGCATAACAATGGGAAAGCCACTCGGGAGGATATGGAATATAGGAACCTATAGATTCACAATGCCCATCCAGCTGTTCGATTAAAATGTGAGCATTTAATAGATCCAAGAAAACACAGCTATGAGGAGGTGATTGGATTAACACATAGATCATTCCATGCCATCCAATCATATACAGGAAGTCCACGAGTTACGAACACGATAGGGACTGTAGGTTTGTTCGTAAGCCGAAGTTGTTCATAAGTCGCAACACTGCATTCATAAGTGTAACGTCCGCCTGTGCATGGATGTGGGATGTTCCGGGAGCTTGCTATGTTATCTGAGACTCTTCTGGCCATGCAGTACATGTAGTACTGCAGTATGGGATGTGTCCAGAGGTATCCAGGACCAGCGTGGAGCACAAGTGGCCAGCATTTGAGGCCGTTCGTAAGTAGGAGTCGTTCGTAACTCGGGTGTTCGTAACTCGGGGACTGCCTGTAAACAGCACAGGCTTAAGGAAAAAGAAGAGAAACTGCTGTTTAGGAAGGTGGCTGCATTACAATGCAGGACTACCACCATAGAAGGTCCCCATGCCACAGGAGAATCCAATCCTCCATACAACCCTAACTGGGACAAAAGTTTACAAGGGAGGGGGAGGGGATATAGGGGGAAGTTAGGTTATATAGGCAGAGGAAGAGGAAGAGGAAACCCTCATCGCCACCCATCAGAGGGCAAGCATATCAGTGAGACACAAAGAGCTCCTACTTATGCAGAGTTACAACAACAATTACAGGCCTTTCAAGTAAGCCCTGGAAAGGAAGTATGTGTAGCTTCCCAGACAGAGGCTGACCGCCTTCAGTGGTGACAACTACAAGGCCCCAAAATTTTAGCACCTATTTCTCTGGATAGGTGTGGGCACCCTGTAGTGTCAGCATTGATTAGGGGCCGTCAATGTACTATGGTTTTTAGATACAGGGGCTGCCATTTCAATTTTGCATGACAAAGATCCCTTAAACTCAACACTGTATTCAGGAAAGACGTTGAATCTCCAGAGCTTTGCTGGACATATTGTTGAGTCCGCCTTGTCCAAGCCAGTGACAATCCAAATTGGTGAGTTATCCCCAAAACAGCCATTAGCATTAATGTGTTTGCCAAATGAAACCAGCCTCCTGGGTTCAGACTTCTTAATTCCCAATGGATGTATGTTAGATCTGACCAACCTTTTACTATGGCAAGGGGTTACAACTGATCAGGCTAGCACTATAGTGATACCCGATTCTCACACAATTGCAGCCATCAAACGCAATGATTCAAACTATGACATACCCGAGATCATTAAAGATCACCCAGAACATCAGCTTCTGCAGCCTGTGATAGAAAGACATCAGGGATCCTTTGCAACACATAAACATGACTGTGGAAAGGTAAATACGGTAATACACATCAGTGGGCCAGACCCAGTTCCGCAAAAACAATACCCCATTCCACAGGAAGCTATCAGTCACATACAGGAAACCAGCCACTGCTTAGTCAAAGGGTCATCAGGCCATGTGTATCCACAACAAATGCGCCAATATATGGGCGATTTGCAAAAGTTCTGACAACTCGTGGAGATTAACAATCGATTACCGCAAATTGAACAGTGTTACAAACAGCTGCGCCCCCACAGTTGCATCTGTCTTGAGCATGTTGAATCCCAAACACAAATATTTCACGGTGCTGGATATATCAAATGGCTTTTGATCACTCCCCTTGTTAGTAGGATGTCAATACAAATTTGCATTTACGTTTTTGGGAAAAGAGTATACCTTCAATTGTGTCCCTCAAGGATTTCATAACTCTCCTACGTTATTTCATGCAACCATGACAGATATTTTAACTGATTTTTTCTTCTCCAAAGAATCTTTTCCAGTATGTTGATTTGTTGCTAGCCACATGCGACAAAGAAGATCATTTGCAGCTATTGGAGGAACTCCTGCGGATCCTAGGAAAGACGGGACTGAAGTGTAATCCCATTAAGGCACAATTGTTGAAGGAATCTGTGTCTTTTCTTGGGATTACAGTGACAGCAAACCGAGAAGGTAAAAACCATTCTACAATTACCTCTGCCAGTGAGCATCCCTACACTCAGATCTTTTCTAGGATTGGTGAATTATTCACAAGCTTTAGTCCCTGATTTTGCCCAAAAATCTGCACCACTGTATGATTTGTTGAAAAGGGATACCCAATGGTACTGGACTGAGCAACACACCAATGCAGTGCAGGAGCTTAAAGAAGCTTTAGCGCAAGCACCAGCGTTAGCCAATCCAGAGTATCAACTGCCCTTTTACATTGAGACTGCCATATCAGAGACAGCCATGTCAGCTGTTCTGTCACAGTAAATCCATGGGCAACAGAGAGCCATAGTATATGCTTCTAAACTATTATCTCATGTGGAAATGAAGTACTCTCTATGTGAAAAACACCTCCTTGTTACGTTTTGGGCAGTGAAATACTTCACATACATCAAAGTACTTAACCCAGTCATTCTGCACACAACCCACACTCCCACTAAGTTTTTACTCACAGAGTGAAGGAAGGCAATGTATCCAATGCCAGATTGGTCCATTGGGCTCTGTTGCTCTAAGATCGAGACATTAAAGTTAAACACACAAATAATCCTTCCACTAGGGCCCATGGCCTCCTTTACCAGGGAGTACCACATAAAAGTGATATCACCCCACAATCATCTGCGCAACAATTCTTTAGACCTTTGTCAGCAAAGAAAAAGTCCCTGAAAATGCAGTCCAAATTTTCACAGATGGATCATGTTTTTACGTGGAGGGTTCCCCACATGCAGGATTTGGAATATACCCTATCAATCCACAAACAAAGATCCAAACATCAATCTTTCGGTCATGTCAAGTCAAATCAGCACAATTTGCTGAGATGGCTGCAATTGCTCATGCCCTAGAACTGATGAAAGAAAACCAAGAAATTGTCTTATACTCAGATTCTGCGTGGGTCTGTAATGCTCTTACAGAATTTCTGGCCTTCTTGCACACCCATCAGTACATGTCCTCAGATGGGTCTCCACTTAAACATGGATCCTTTTTGAGATACATTGTAACATTGGTGCAAAAGTTGCCACTCAAGCCATGGGTGTGCAAAGTAAAAAGGTCATTCAGGCACTGCCCCATACTGGGAACAAAATGAGGTGGCGGATTGTTTGGCCAAGCAAGGAGGGGAGATCTGGGAAATTCCTTCTAATTTACCGGACCCAGTCTTGTGCCTTCACAAAATCCTGCATAGAAGTTCGTGATATTACGGGCATACAAATGCAGGATGACAACATTAAGGAAATCGTGCAAAAACTGCAAAATTAGACTTGAGAACTATCTGAGGGCAATAAAAAGTACATAAAACACCTCACATTATCAGAAGATAAAAAGCTATTGTTGCATCATGGAAATGAAGTAACTTGGGTGGTTCCTGAAAAATACCAAAATGAAATGACCTGCCTACTGGGGGTCATCAAGGGTCAGAGAAAACAGGTGAGCGGCTCAAGAACATAGGTTGGAGGCCTTCCATGATGACAGATGTGAAGCAGTATTGTGACAATTGTATTGTCTGTGCACAGGATAACCCCTGCACCAAGGATGATCAATGCCCCTTTAAGAATACGACTGAAAGAAGGGCCATGGAATGCCTTACAAATGGATTACATGGGACCCTTGCCAGTCACTTCTAGAAACAACAGATACATCTTGGTAGTCACAGATCTGTTTTCTAAATGGGTAGAGATCTTCCCAAGCAAAAGTAACACTGCACAGAATACTGCTAAGATGTTGGCGGAACAGGTGTTCAGTAGATGGGAGCTCCCATCATCAACAGAATCAGATCAGGGGACCCATTTTACTGGAAAGGTGGTAAAAATGTGCCTAGAGATGTTAGGGGTGGAGCAAAAATTTCACATTCCATATCACCCAGAATCTTCAGGTCAGAAAATCAGTTAAAATATCTCTTATGGTTGCCAATCGGCAGATTAAGACAATGCCAAAAAAAATTGTCCACATCAATGGTAAGAACTGGGACCATCTATTGCCATTACTGGCCATGGCCATCCCAGCAACCTCCTCATATGCTACCCGGTTGACACCTATTGAAGTACCCGGTTGACACCTACTGAAGTGCTGACAGGTAGACAGATGAGAATCCCTGAACATCTCTGGCTAGAGATGCATACCCCATGCATAGACAGACTTTCAATGGACCAATACTAGGGATGCACCGAAATTTCGGCCGCCGAAACATATCGGCCGAAAATGGCGATTTGCCGAAAGAGAATTCTTGCCGATAATGGCGCCGAAACTTGTGCATGCACAGTAGCAGTGGGAGAACCAGCGGGTGACGTCACTTGTGTGGGTGGCGTGCACGTTCCTCGCGGTTAAGATGCCGTACTCATAAGCATGTTCCCTGCTGAGACGCTGGCACCTTCCCCGCGGATGCTCCTCGTGCTTGTGAGACGCTGCTGGGACCCGAGAGACGGCATCATAGAGGGCTGCACATAGCATACTCAAGTACAAAAGTGGGCACTGTCCATCCTGGATGGCTATCATTACTACTATTCGCTGGAGAGCATTGCCTCTTTTGCCTTACTTAAAATGACAGAAACAATACAACTAGTAGCATTATTTTTTTTTACTATAGTACTGAAACTGAAATGATGATCTTTCTGTCTATTGCAGTCAAACAACATGTGTTACTTACTACTTGGCCTTTGTTAAACAACAAGCCAGCACTCTTGCCATTCAATACTAGTATTTAAATGTCTGTCTGTCTGCACTGCAGTACATCTGACTTGTAGCAAAAAGATTTTATATAATTGAACTGATTAAATATGATTTGAAATAGAATGGCATGCTATTTATTTTTTGAGCTATTCCGTGGTATACTATAAAATGTATGTGCTTGTTGTCATTGAATTTGTCACCTTGTCAGCGTAGTATAGTTATACTACGCTGACATGACAGTAAGCACATGAATTTTTTAAACACGTCAGTACGCAATAAATATAATATATATTTAATAAAATATATATTATATTTATTACGTACTGTCATGTTTAAAAAAATGTGCTTGCTGTCATGTCAGTGTAGTATAACTGTATAACTTAAAATACTACGCTGACAAAGTGACAAATTAAATGACAACAAGTGCATGAAGTATATTATAGTATACTACAGAATAGATTAAAAAAAATGAAATAACATGCAATTGCAATTTGCAAGCAATCCATTCCATTTCAAATCAAATTTATTCAGTTCAATTATCTTTTTGGTATATGTTAGATGTACTGCCGTGCAGACATAACTGCCTTGCATGGCAAGAGCTGCACCGTAAAAAAAAAAAAAATAAAATAAAAAAGGATTGGTTTGTTTTTTATTTTTAAAAGCTGCCTCTTGGGGTTTAGCTTTTAAATTGATTTCGCCCTTTTTCCCCCCTCAGATTTCACTCCCACTATAAAAAATCATTCTATGCTATTATTCTGCTCTGCCAGCAAAGGTGGACCATGTCAGCAGTGTGGAAATATTTTAAAGTTTCTGATAAAGACCCCAAATTTGCAATCTGTAGTCTTTGCTCAGCAGAAATTTCAAGAGGGGGTACAGTGCCAAGGCATTTTTCAACAACAGGTTTGATACACCACCTGAAAACACGTCATCCAGTTCAGAATTCAGATTATAAGAAGACAGTGCCACTTCCAAAAATTGCCTCAGGCTTAACATCATCTGTTGCCACAGTCTTTGAAAAGGTTAAAAAAAGTGACAGTCCCAAAGCTCATGCCATTACAGATAAAATTATGGAATTTATTGCATTAGATGACCAGCCATTCTCTGTTGTGGAGGACATTGGATTCCGTAGGCTCATGCAACATATAGAGCCGCATTACTCACTACCAAGCAGATGCTACTTTGCAGATACCGGCCTACCTGAATTGTTTTGCAGTGTTAGAAAACACGTTCATGAGCTCATGACTACAGACATCATAGCAATCAGTTTTACTACAGACATTTGGAGTTCAGACTTCAGTCCAACGAGCATGCTTAGCCTGACAGTGCAGTGGATAGATGACAAATTTCAATTGCAAAACATCCTACTTAAGGCATGTGAGTTTGTTGGATCACATCCTGCAGCAGTAATATCTGAAGCTTTAAAAACCAAGCTTGACACTTGGCACATTGAGAAGTCTAAAGTGCATTTGATTGTCCGAAATAATGCGTGGAACATGGCAAAGGCAGTGGAGGACAGTGAACTTAAAAGCATACCGTGTATGGCACACATGCTGCAACTGGCTGTGAATGAAGGATTGCTGAGTCAGCGCACCATATCTGATATCATATCAAAAGGAAGAAAGATTTTGGGTCACTTTAAGCATTCTCTGCTTGCAAACTTTGCAGATGCAATTTGGAATGCCACCGAAACAACTGCAGCAAGATGTAGCCACTCGTTGGAACAGCACCTACTATATGCTGCAAAGTCTTTTTGAACAAAAGCATGTTTTAGCTGCATACATTGCAGATTAGGAGCAGCCGGCAACACTGAGCGCACATCAGTGGATGTTAGTTGAAAATAGTTTTTCTCTTCTATCTCCATTAGAACAGTTAACAAAAGAAATAAGCTCAACTAATGCTTCTATTTCTGAAGTTATTCCCTTGATTGCTGCACTGAAGCGTCTGCTAGGAAAAGATACCTGCTTGTCATATGTTTATTTGCTGTTTGTATTTTGATGTGTTGATGAATATACTCTGTATTCTTTTATTTTAAGATTTTCTTATCTATAGATAGATGGCTGTGTATTAGACTTTCAACTACTCACCAATAAATGTTGTTTTTGTGTTAAACCTTTCACTCGTGGTCAATGAACTCTCATTTAACCCACATCATATCTGAGATATTAAATCTTAAATATAATAAACGGTTAACACATGTATATTGTGACGTGTGAACGTTATGTGATTTATTATGTATTCTTGTATGCCATTTTTTTTTTTTTTTTTAATGCTATCTTATTAAGGTTGTTTTCTCTAAAAATTAATGAAAATATTTAACACATAAAAAAAAGAAAAAAAAAAAACCTCAAGAGATATATTCTTTCAAAGCAGACACTCTGGAGAATAAATTGGTTGTAGTTCAAATGTTTAGGTCACATGATATTTGAGCAGCAGTTTATGAACCACTTCAGCCTCTGAAGATTTGGCTGCTCAATGACCAGGCCATTTTTTGCGATTCGGAACTGCGTCGCTTTAACTGAGGGGTTGTGCGACACTGTACCCAAACAAAATTGACGTCCTTTTTTTCCCACAAATAGAGCTTTCTTTTGGTGGTATTTGATCATCTCTGCAGTTTTTATTTTTTGCGCTATTAACAAAAAAAGAGCAACAATTTTGAAGAAAAAAAAACACATTTTGTACTTTTTGCTATAATAAATATTCCAATTTTTTTTTCCTCAGTTTAGGCTGATATGTATTCTTCTACATATTTTTGGTAATAAAAATTGCAATAAGAGTATATTAATTGGTTTGCGCAAAAGTTATAGTGTCTACAAAATTGGGGATAGATTTATAGCATTTTTATTAGAATTTTTTTTTTTACTAGTAATAGCGGCGATCTGCAATTTTAAATCGGGACTGCGACATTATGGCAGACACATCGGACACTTTTGACACATTTTTGAAACCATTGACAATTATACAGCAATCAGTGCTTCAAAAATGCACTGATTACTGTGTAAACGTCACTGGCAGGGAAGGGGGTAACACTTGGGGCGATCAAGGGGTTAACTGTGTTCCCTAGAGTGTGTTCTAAATGTAGGGGGAGGGAACTGACTATAGGAATGACAGATCGTGGTTCCTAGCTATTAGGAACTCACAATCTGCCTCTCCTCGCCTCACAGAACAGGGATTTGTGTGTTTACACACACATGTCCCTGTTCTGCCTCTCGTGCCCGCAATCGCACGCGCCCGCCGGCCACGAGCATCGGCCTCTGCTGCAATGCAATGCCCGATGAATAGCTACGATGGTTCGTGGGATCGTGCCGACCTGCCGCAGTATAATTACGGCGGCTGGTCGGCAAGTGGTTAACAACAAATGTTTAGTAAGAATACACTAAAGTTCATTTTAAAGCACACAAACAATATATTACCCAATTTTTAGTAAATTATAAAAGATGAGGTTGCACTGAGTACATAACCAACATGTCAAGCTTTAAAAATGTGCATGCCCAGAAAAAAGGTTGTGTAAACAAAATTGCACAGAAAGCCCAGAAAAATGTAACTTGGGTACTCTTTATTTCTCAGAGGCAACACTTTAAAAACCCCTACAGGTCATTAGTTCAGAGCTAACCATGAATAGTTGCCCTAGAATTATTACTCTCATTCTGGCATGCACAGTAATATGTAACATGTGTAGTGCGAGTGATGTCTTGATAAGCAGACGCCCCCACCAAACGTGTGTATTTACATTTGTATGTGCATGTAGGTTGGGGTGTGGCAGGCTCAACTTTTTTTGGGGGGGGAGGGGGGTTAAGTGCTTGGATATAACTTTTTTTTATGGCACTTTTTTCACTAAAACTTTATATAACAGGAAACAAAAAGTCACCTATGTGAGATAATGTTGTTGTGACAGGATCTTTTTAATGAGACATCAGAGATCTATTAGAACCCAGTCATTCCACCTGCCCTCCACTGAAGCTAACGGCGTGCAGACAGTGCTCCATTAGATTCTTCTTTGACCACAGTGGCTGAATGTGACATTATACACATCACTTCTAGGTTCTGTGCAGTTGGGGAAGATCAGTGAACAGACGTTCACTGGTCTCCCTCCCCTCTACCTGGCGACATTCAACAGCCGGTTGGAACAGCGGAGTCTGGGAAGCATTGATGAGGGCATACTTCTAGGAGTAAGGAAAAGTCAACAGTCACCTTATGAAATATACACACACTGTGTACAAAACCCCCTGCTGCCACTGACGTAAGCCTTACTTCAGTTGGAGTAAAAAGATTAAGGACAATTAAACCATTAACCCCACAGCCTTGTAATCCAGTACAGAAATGAATGAATGCTTCATAACATTAGCTTTAGCAAAAAAAAAAAGGAAAAGAGGCTTACACAACAACAAAACAGTGCTGAAAGCTATTAGTTTGTTTGTGTTCAGTAAACGTAATAAGTCAGTGCTGAAAGCTATTAGTGTTTTTTGTGTTCAGTGGACAGAGAGATATTTTGCCTAAATGACTCATCATAGATTTGCCGACCATTTTCATTTCTTCTGCTTCTCAAAGTCAACTTATGATATTCTTGTCAAAGGAAAGCCTGGCCTTTGTCAAATGTCTACAAAAAAACTGGTCCTGCTTCAGAAGGAAATAGCTGCATACATACATTAGCCAAAAAATGCCTAACTAGTATAACCTCAAATAATTGTTAAAATATGCTGTTGGTACCATCTGAACAACACATTTATGCCAATAATCTGCAGCTTTGTTCATCAAACAGACAATTCATCAAATATTGCTTCCAAAAACTTTAGACATTTATAGCCAAAATTGATTGAAAAAATGTTTCTTGTTCATAGCGCAAATCTAACCTTAGATGGCAAATCAAGGCTGCAATAAACATATTAACTAATTAAAGGAGTTTTCCACTTTGTACTAAAAAGTGAACTCCTACAAAAGGTATCTACTTGTAGCAACATTGAGGAGTCCAGCTGGTCCCTTTCTAGTCGTCTTTAAAGACTAGAAGACACAGCCTTAAAGTGGTTGTAAAGGCACAAGTTTTTTTACCTTCTGAGTGCAACAGCACTCAGGAAGTATAACGTGTTTGTTACTTTTTAAAAAGAAAAAGCAAGGCTTTAATATCACTTTAACCTCCCTGGCGGTATGATTATTTCGGATTTTAGGTGCTAAAAGCGGTACAATTATTTTGCATGGAAATTTGGCGTTTTATATTGTAGGTCTGTAATTCTTAACAATAACACACTTAAATCTGTCCAAACAAGAGTCTAGTAGATATCCCGGGTAAAGTTTGAAACACAAAAACATACATTTTAATATAATAAATAAAAATAAATAATTAAAAAAAAAATTAAATAAATAATAAAATAAATTTCCCCACGATTCACTATCGCTCAATTCTGCAAGTGTTCTAATTTACTATCGCTGTTTTCTAGCTGGTCTAAAGCCACTTTTGACATAAAGGGACACTTTTTGGTTGCTATGGACAATCTCCAGTTTCCAGGCAGAAAGAACAGTATATGTAATAAAAAACTGCATGCAGGGCATTTGCCAAAGCACTGGGGACAAAAGGGATGTGAAATCATTTCATACTGTATGTGTTATGATTTTTACATTTTCTTGAATTTGCCGCCAGGCTCCGCCCCCGTGCGTCGCGACGCTCGCAGGGAACGGAGCCTGGCACAGAGAGGCTTCGGGAGGAGGACGGAGCCCACGGACACTGCGGGGGACATCGCAGGAACCCGGGGACAAGGTAAGTGTACCGCTTCAGGATCCTGCAATGTAATCCCGAGTGTGGCTCTGGGTTACCGCTAATGGTGCTGAATTTTAACCCCGAGCCACACTCGGGAAAACCGCCAGGGAGGCTACCTATCTGCGGCATCACAGCTGGTCGGACCAGTCTTGCTTTTTGTCCTCTTACGCCTGTCTATAGATAAATATCAAGAAACTGATTTAGCCACTCGCAGCTGGGGTAATTTTTAATTTTTTTAAATTTTTGACACACATTAAAATTAGCAATTTTTGCTAGTAAATATTTTAGAACCCTAAAACACTCACATACTTTCTCACTACCATGAAAGTGATCAGACGGTTGTCGAGTTCCCCTGATCACTTATACTAAAGATCTGATCACCAGCTAAAAAAATGGTACACCCTCACGGCAGCAGCTGCAGCCATGAGCTTGTTTAACCACTTGTGAATAGGACAAGGGTGAAATTGCTGCAAATGAAATCTACATTAAGGGGTATGGAGAATGCCATCTCTGACTTCTACATATGAAAATTCTAATTCACTGGCTAAAATGCTGATGAAGTGCCCTCAGTTAGTCAGTGATCTGAACCAAATATAAATATCACACATTCTGAGGTTACTCTGGGAGTCTAATCTGATTCTGGTTCATTGACTCTCTCAGAAAGTATTACAAATATATATATATATATATATATATATATATATATATATATATATATATATATATATATATATATATATATATATATATGTATGCAGGTAACCAGCATCTACAGAAGGAGATCAGCAGTGGCAGCTTTTGTATTCTCATGACAGATTTCCTATCTGTGTTGCCAATGTTCTTAGAACTGGGAATGAATATAGCCACTGATTAAAATGTATTTTAAAGTCACAGCCATGATTATACTGCTGGAAGATAAAGCTAATGTAACATGATGGCTGCTTTACCTCCTAAAACTGAAAACTCCATTCCTGTCCGTTCATTCGTTTTTTCATTCACAAATCTAAGGCAGCCAGCTCTTAATTCATACAAAAGGTATAAAAGATTGCATCCTACCTCTTGCCTAACTGCTGTTGAAGAATCAGTACTTTGTCAGAGAGTTCTTTTTCAACATTCTGCATATGCAACTCAAAGTCCTTAACACTGAGCTGCACTGAATCTTCCTTTTCGCATGTAAACTTCTGTGTCAAGGTTTCCTTTTCAAGCCTCTGTGCAGATAGAATCTGTTCTCGATCTTCTTCAACCTTTTGTATTGATGCTTCATGCATTTCGATCTGTTGTTCTAAAGCCTTTTCATGCTGCTCAGTTTGCTTTTCAAGTACTTTTAAAGTGTCTTCTAATTTAGTCTGTAAGACATTTAGTTCTTCCTGAAGCCTGCTTTCTCTTTCTAGTGCTTGCTGATGGACACTGGTCAAATTATTAATGTCTCTTTGTAATGATTTGGTTTGCGCTTCATGAATATTCAGCATCTGAGAAATACATTGTTCTTTCTCCATCGTCAATAACATTTTGAGCTCTTCCAGTCCAAGCTCGTGTTCACCTTTCTGATTTTTTAACACATTATTTAGGTGAATAACCTCTTTCTTTAGTGCTTCTGTTTGCTCACTGACTTGGAAATTCAAGGTATCTTGCTGCTGTGCTTTATTTTCTTCCATAATTACTTTTATTTCATCAATTTCCCCTTCTTTAAGCGCTAATTCCACTTCTAATTTACATCTAATATCAGAAAGTTCTGAAATTCTAAGGTTTAGTTCCTGAAGCTGAGAATCTTTATCCTTTGCAATGGCTACACAAGATTCCTGCAACTGGTCCATTTTTTGTTTATTTTCTAACTGCAGCTTTTCTATGCAGCATTTATATTCTACTTTTACATCTTCAAGTTCTTGTGCATGTCTGAGATGTAAATTATCTTCTAATTCTTTGAGGTGTGTTTGCTCTAAAATTTTAAACTCCTCCTTGAATAGTCTGAGTTTTTCCTCATTCTCTGTATAAAGTTTCTTTAAGTCCTCTAAGGTTGTTTCCCGGGACTCTCTGAGCTTCTGCATTTCATAAGTTTGTTCCCTCATAGCACTTTCAACATGGATCATTTTCTGATCTCTTTCATTTTGTAAGTGCAAAAATGTTTCATTTTCACTTCTGACAGCAGCAGCTTCCATTTGTTTAGTTTGCAAATCTTCCTTCAGTCCCGTAATATTACTTTTCAACTGTTTTATGACTTCTTCGTTTACATTAAGGTCTTCCTTTGACAGCTGTAGTCGCTTTTCATAAGATTTTTGTAAAAGCTGCAATTCTTCAAAATGTTTCTCTTTCAATGCAGTTTCAAGAGAAACATTAGCATGTTGAATCATTTTTAGGATCTCTGCAGAAACGGATTTAATAGCACTGGCAAATTCACTCTGCTCCCTTTGTACAAGTATCTTTAATTGGCAAAGCTCTTTTCTAAAATTTCGCAAATTGGCTTGTGATTCTTGAGCAACAACTTTGCATCTGTCCACACAAGCTTTCAAAGATATGTTTTCGGCACTTTTATCTTTACTACCTTTTGTGTCCTGCATACGCCTGCTGTCAATTGCATTTATGACCGATGAATATAGGGACTCCACCATCATTTCTGGACTTTGTGTATCACTGATGTTAGGGGACACAGGATTTTCCTCTATAACAAATTCATTGACAGCAGACATAAAGTCAGATTCGGGACTATCTGCTAATGAGTCCAAATCCAAGGAACCCTGTTTAAGCGACTGCTCGATATGTGGATGAGAAATTGTCTCAAAGTCAAACGTATGAGCGTCGATACTATCTGGAGACAACTCCTCTAGGGGTGCTGGGATGGAGACAGAAGGACAAATGGCACCCTGAAGACTAAGTGATGGAGGAGATTTGGATGAGGTAGTAGTTGTAGCTTCAGTTGCACTTTCAATCCTTGGTGTAGTTGCAGATTGCGGTGAAATTTGACCATTAGACACCTGAAAATAAAGTCAAGAAAATCAGTTGAATCAGTTTAAATTGTTGTGGTTATCAATATTTTCTCAAAGATAACTATATCTTACTGATAAACCTGGCATTGCAAAATATAGCACTAAGTAAAATATGGAATCTCGATCTTAGGACTACAAAAATCCAATAATTCCAATAAAGGATATGTCATACCTGCGGCATTTTGCTACATCTTTATTGGAGTTTTGATAAAAAATACAACTGACATAAGGATAAACATATCCCCCAATAACAATATTAATCTTACTGACATTCCCCTACTCGAAGATCACATTTCACAGTTGTGGGGGAAATTATTTTGAGGTATATAAGGACATTTGCCTATTTCTTAGATGGGTCAACTTTAACAAATCAAAGAAATTTCCTGCACTTAGCCAAAATTGATATTTGAAAACTTTTTTTTTGAGGCTATAGCCCAGGATATTCGTAGTAGTGACTGGTACCAACAGAAATCAAGCTCACACAACCTCAAGAGGTGAAAGAAAAGTTCTAGCACAACTGAATAAGGACCATGATTGCATTATTTAGCCCAATGACAAGGAGTCTGGTGAGCAAAAAAAAAACACTTAAGTGCAGAGAAGGATGCATTGTGGCACCCACATTTCCTAGATTGAGGGAGAAGGTATTCTTCTCTTCCAAGCAGTACTTGATGACATCGTCCAGAGTAGCACCAAAAGCAGTTCACCCTAGAATGGTAAATCGGCCAAGAACTTCTAAGATGTCTTTCCAACACTAAAGCCGGAGAACCATGGCCGAGAAGGAGAACTTTGAAAGCCAGGACCGGCATCAGAGGATGCATCACAGCGTAATTATTAAGATAATAAAAATACAATACCTTGAAGTGGACCTAGCATCAGATATGTTTTTGTTTGTTACGTACATGATGTGCATTATTGTTATAAGGGCAAAACTTTCAGAAATTTTTTTGCTTTCACAGAGATTCAAGGTACGGTGACATTTTTTTCAGGTATTATTCTGAATCAGCATCTAGTCTCTGGACTGAGATGCTGGCTCACAGCTGACACAATCATGTAAATCATAAAGGATAGAAACATTGGTTGGTTCACAAATTAGCTTCTATTACTATACAGAGTATTCTATAACAGTTTACATGTATTTCATTTAGATTTACACATTTGAACACAGCTTCTGTTTAGCAGATACTGAGCTTAAAAGTGTATGTAAATCCAATTACTAAAATCTCATACATGCTGTAAGATGTGTAGAAGAGGATAGCGTGCCTCCAAAGCTTGAACTACAATCTTTTTACTTTTTTTAATGCAAATTCAAAATGAACAGTTTTCAAATAAATTACAGTAATGCCATGTACACACGATCGGATTTTCCATTGGAAAAAATTTGGATGGTTTTTCTGACGGAATTCTGCTGAACTTTCGACTGTCAAGAACGTGGTGACATACAACACTACGACGAGCCGAGAAAATGAAGTTCAATGCTTCCGAGCATGCGTCGAATTGTTTCCGAGCATGCGTAGAAATTTTGTGCGTTGGAATTTGTATAGACAATCGCATTTTCTGATAGGAACTTTTTCCGACCGAAAAATTGAGAACCTGCTCTCAATCTTTTGCTGGAATTCCGCCAGCAAAAGTCTGATGGAGCATACACATGGTCGCATTTTCCGGCCAAAAGCTCTCATCGGTCTTTTGCTGGCCGAATTTCCGATCAAGTGTACGCGGCATTATACTTGATGATCCTGCCATTAAAGCCTAAGTTTACCTAAAAATTACATAACTCAATAAAGACACACAAGAGTATTACTTGTCTTCAGGGGGATCTGTGTCACTGAAGGTGAGTAATATCCCTTGTGTTTATTGTTTTAAGTAAATTTAGGCTTTAAAGGTCATTGTTTAGGCACTTCCTATTATAGGGCAACAAAGCTCTCTCCTCGTCTCCCAGTTGTGTTCATTTGTTGTCACCATGTCACACAGGACTACAAGGAAAGCTATAAGTGCCAATTTTAAATGCTTGCCGACTAGCCACCATAGTATAAGGATGGCTCGGCTGCGCAAATTGCCACAGGTGAATGTCGGGCTCGTGCATGGCGATCTGTGTGCGCACGCATGCCCATTGGCAGCAGGGGAGCCACTCAGCGGGTCCAGTGGACTTGATGTCCGCCGGCCACCTGCGATCGTTCCCTGCAGTGACAGAACGTGGATCTGCCATAGCAAACAAGGCAGATCTCCGTTCTGACAGGGTATCACACAGATCCTGTCTTTCTGCTATGCAGGAAGACAGATTTGTGTGTTGTCCCAGCAGCCCACTTCCCCACACAGTTAGAAACACACTGAGGGAACACATTTAACCCCTTGATCGCCTCTGATGTTAACCCCTTCCCTGCCAGTGTCATTAGTACAATGTCAGTGCATATTTTTTAGCACTGATCACCGTAATGATGTCACTGGTTCCCAGCTAGGTGTATGATTTGTTCGCAACAATGTCCCAGTCCCGCTAAAGATCGCTGATCACCGCCATTACCAGTAAAAAAAATAATAATAAAAATTCCATAAATCTGTCCCCTATTTTGTAGACGCTATAACTTTTGCGCAAACCAATTAATATAAGCTTATTGGCTTTTTTTTTTACCAAAAATAGGTAGCAGAATACATATTGGTCTAAATTTATGAAGAAATTCGATTTTTTTAATTTTTTTTATTGGGTACGTTTTAAAGCAGAAAGTAAAAAAATAGTTTTTTCTTTTTTTCAAAATTGACGGTCTTTTTTTTTTTTATAGTGGAAAAATTAAAACCGCAGAGGTGATCAAATACCACCAAAAGAAAGCTCTATTTGTGGGAAAAATTGACAGTTATTTTATTTGGGTACAGTGCCGACTGCGCAATTGTCAGTTAAAGTAACGCAGTGATGTATCGCAAAAAAATGGCCTGGTCAGGAAGTAGGCAAATCCTTCCGGGGCTGAAGTGGTTAAGAACATTCCACAGGCGTGGTCCACTATTGTCATTAGCAGAAAACCCACCCCAAGAAATGCCATGCAGCTTTCACTAGAGTGCATGCATGTAACTGCATTTCACTAGAGTGCATGCATGTAACTGGCTGAAACTGCCCTACTAAAAATCACCAATGACCTAATAACTGCCAAAACCAATGGCCACTACTCCATACTCATACTTTTAGACCTCTCTGCTGCCTTTGACACAGTTGACCACCTGCTGCTCCTCAGCAAATTACACTCCCTTGGCCTCCGTGATTCTGCATTATCCTGGTTCTCCTCCTACCTATCTCAGCGCACTTTCAACGTCACTTACAACTCCACCTCCTCCGCTCCCCTTCCTCTTTCTGTTGGGGTACCCCAAGGCTCTGTCCTTGGGCCTCTCCTTTTCTCACTCTATACCTCTTCCCTGGGCCAGTTGATCACCTCCCATGGCTTCCAATACCATCTCTATGCCGATGACACACAGATCTATCTCTCCACTCCCCAACTCACCCCCACTATCTCCTCACGGATCTCAAACTTGCTGAATGACATATCGGTATGGATGTCACACCACTTCCTCAAACTTAATCTTTCTAAAACTGAGCTTGTTATATTTCCTCCTTCACGGTCCCCCTCCTGTGACTTCACCATTAATATCAACAACACAACCATTGGTCCCTCCACACATGCCAGAGTCCTGGGTGTAATCCTTGACTCTGACCTCTCCTTCAGCCCCCATATCCAATCACTGGCTAAATCCTGCCGCCTTAACCTCCGCAACATCTCCAAAATTCGACCCTTTCTGACTAATGACACTACAAAACAACTTATTCACTCTTTGATTATTTCCCGCCTCGACTATTGCAACTCTCTCCTTAATGGCCTACCCTTAAGCAGGCTATCTCCCCTTCAGTCTATTATGAATGCTGCTGCCAGACTAATACACCTCACTAATCGATCCGTGACTGCTGCTCCTCTCTGCCAATCCCTTCACTGGCTTCCCCTACCCCACCGTGTAAAATTCAAAATGCTAACCATAACATACAAGGCCATTCACAACATCGCCCCCATCTACATCACCAACCTCATCTGCAGATATCGCCCAAATCGCCCCCTCCGCTCCTCCCAGGACCTCCTGCTCTCTAGCTCCCTTGTTACCTCCTCCCATGCTCGCCTTCAGGACTTCTCCAGAGCCTCTCCCATCCTCTGGAATTCCCTGCCCCAGTATGTCCGATCAGCCCCTACCCTGTCCACCTTTAGGAGATCCTTGAAAACTCATTTATTCAGGGAAGCCTATCCCACACCCACATAACTGTCCCTGAGCCACCCCCATCAAATCATTCTTTGCAGCTATTACCTTTTGTACCACCACCCCCTCCCTTTTAGAATGTAAGCTCTACGAGCAGGGCCCTCCTGTACCTTTTGTATTGTACTGTAATTGTGTTGTCCCCCTTATACATTGTAAAGCGCTGAGTAAACTGTTGGCGCTATATAAATCTCGTATAATAATAATAATGCATGTAAACAGGAAGTAGCTACAGGAGATAAACAGCACAGAGATACAAAAAAAAAAGTATTTTAACAATGAAGCATGTTACTGTTTATTATACACATTGGCAAACATTTGGGGTTTACATATACTTTAAATTGTCTGCTGTACTGTACTATAAAACAAGTGTCACAGGTACCACAAAAATACCACACCTTTTGTTCATTTAACAGATCTGTAATAGTCTGAGACATTTCATCCAAACTTTGCGCAGCTTTCACCAGGTTGTGGAGAGCACGAACATGCTGGTGCAGAGGCTCAAGATCACAAAGTAAGGGTACCCTGAGGGGACAAAACACAAGACATAACCCAACTTTCTTGCATTCAAGAACATTACAAATATATTCTACATGTAAAAACAAAAAACAAAAAAGACATCAGACTTTAAAGCTGGGTATACAAACTCAGTTTTTTTTCATTCAACCCAGCAGGCTGAACAAAAAAAATTAAAAAAATAAATTACAAATTAGCAATGTTAGTGCGGTGATCTCCCCCGCTGTGCTATTGTATTCTGACAAGGAGACTGTCCCCCCACCAGAACACACTAATCAGTGCTGGCAGCAATTTTCTGCAAGCACTGATCGGCTGCTGGTTGGATGCTGGCCTTCCAGAATGCCCGTTCGACACAAGACCAAATTCTGTCAGACAGGGAGCTCTACACATGTACCGAATGTAGGCCAGTTCATGTTTAACCGGCCAAAATTTGGATTATGTGCACTCAGCTTAAGGTTGTACATAAATGATAAATGTATTCATGTGCATGTAAATTGTCTTTTTTTTTTTTTTATTCCCTCTGTAGCTAAAAAGCTACTGCTCAGAGAAAAAAAAATACTTTATTTTGTTGGCATAAAGATAAAAATGTAAAACATAGGAAATTGCTATAAAAACATCATTGCACTTCTCAAAAATAAGAATGCCTAACGTCATTCTCAAGATGTATAATTAGGCAAGACAATTCAAAAAAAACAATTGTTCCACTGCTTAGCCGTAATTTATGGTCATTGATTTCCTATTAATCACAAGTGCTTGTTAGTGGATATAAAAAAACAAGAAAAATCTTGGCAAATTTTGTGATTAAATGCCGCTATTCAGCTTTGTAATGAATGGACAACTGCATTAATACCCAAGGGACTTTGCTCGGTGAAACTATTAGAGTTGAAATAGAAATGTACAATCATGTAAACAGTAAATCTTTTTTTTTTTTTCCTTCTTCTAAAGTGATATGGGATTCAACTTGGGACTGCACAATATTTCAAATGTCAGACATTGTGTGTGCTGCGTTTGAATGCAACCTTAATTTAATAAGATTTATTTTCATCCAGATCACCACCTGCTTGCTCTGATGACTCACTGTTGCTGCAATATAAAATGTCAATATGAATAGGAACATGAAAAATGGACTATGTTTTGAAAAGAAGCATGAAGTACAAATTTAGGGATTTTTGAAATGTCTGAATTATATTAGGTATTTTTTGAACCATGCTCCTATAGCTGATCGGAGCGTATCGCTCGCTCTGCTCCGATCAGCGGGGGGTCTCTAAACTGATCCCCTGCTAATTGGAAAGGAATCTGCCCAGTGTGAATGGGGCCTATGACTACAAGAGGGAATTTGAAGGTGACCAATAAATGTATGGACCTTAAACTATCAGGTGAATGTACTGAGCAATAAAATATAAAAGTTAGCCATGAAACCCATAAAAAATTAGAAGTAAATGAGCAAGAGCGAATGAAGTTTGCTGCAAAAAAAAAGACAAAAAATTCCTTAATACTAAAAGGTACCCAAAATTCAAATGGTTACAATCATCAAGTAACATCTGCCTCACACCAATATAATGAATGTAAAATAGCAACTATACTTATATTAGTAACTATCTCAGTCTCTACTGTATACATCTTTGCCATGCCTACATGTATGTTACTATTAGAGGCAAATAGATTTTTAGTTTTTCTATATTTTGACAGAAAAGAAAGTGAGAGGGAGAGCCATCCCAATAGGCACAGAGAAACAGGTAAAGGTAAATTCATCCACAGTCTACCCTAACTAGAAGAAAAGGTTTTGACTGAACATCCACTTTAAGCAGGGCTTGCTGTAATTAAAGTGGAACATCACTCTCTCAATCAACATTAACTATTTTTAATATTTAGGCTGCTAGCATTAGTAAATAGATAAGAAAGTATATCATGTTTACGTATTTCAACTTTTTTTTTACATTTCTTCAGTTAGTCCAGTTCTCAGGAGTCTTTGGGAGGGGTTTTCCCAGCTAAGCACACCCTTCTGCCTTTATGCCTGAATTAAGGGCAGATGAATTCCAGGAATAAATGCTACATGAATCATCTGCCCTTACTCAAGATGTCCCCAGCCAGAAACGCTAGGGGGGGGTGTTTTTAAATATGATTTCTCAGCAAAATAAAACACGGAGACATGGAAGGATGGGTGAGTTTGCTTTGAATATTAAAAATTAATTAAATAGCGTTTTTGGTTTGTGGTGCTCAGATACTTCACGCTTAAAGCATGATGATTACAACACATAGGAACAAGAAAAATGCAATCTAGAGGACATTACCTGAGGAAGAGTTGCACTTCTGGAGGACAAAGTGACTGCAAAAACTGAAGGTCATTTACAGATATATCAGGAAGCTCGTTATCAAATTTCCTAGGCTTTCGAGTCTAAGTATAATAAAAAAAAAATCCAGAGTAAAAAATATATGCATTAAATCATAAATGCTGGCAGAATATGACCTACCTACAAGAGGTATATTAGAGAATAATTTAAATATAGACTACAACATTTACGATAAGTATTTCAATGTTAGGTTTGGCACTGACCAGGGGGAGTATATAATGCATAAAAAAACCCCCTGCACATCACGAAGTTGACACTCATAGAAAATACCCTTTTATACAAGTATGGCTGATCAACAATATCCGTAAGTATTATAAAAGAAGGACACGGGAATAAAGATGGCATTTAATTTTCCCCCTTGTACTCATTGTTGTCAAATACAATGGTTAAAACAGTGCAGAGTTAGGACGAATTGTTTAGGTATGTACACAGAAGGATAGTGAAACTATTTTCATGAAAAAAAATAAGTATACATAGAGCATTGTAAAACATGGTCTTCATTAAATGACTTACTGATGGTTCCCTATGATTTAATGAAATTTAATATGGAGGTGATGTTGCTGCTATTTTGTCGTTTAACATTGCCAAAAAATGTGTGTCCCATGCATGTGCAGTGCTGTATCTGACTGTAAGCATTTATGCATATTGTGTATACCTCATGTGTGCCATGTTTTCACCCTTACATCTCCTGTGATTTATATACATATTATTTTGCGCAGAAGCACATGCAGGATTTGACCACCATATTGAGCTGATTATCAAGGACAGGAGCCACAATACACTGTGCATGTTCGATCACACCAAACAACATGACTGTACATGCATCCGGCACAGTAACATTTAATTGGTTGAGGGGCACCCCTGGTATTGGCATGCCACATCCAATCTCAAGTGGCGGCTTTTAATGTAAGTGCTAAGCAGCATGTTATACTGGTTGTTTTTGTCTTGTTTTTTTAAACAGCCATCTATTATTATATTTCCCTTGCTGGGGGAGTAAATAGGCTGGAGAGGTCTTAAAGGGGGCATCACAGATCCCTAAAAGGCATTTTTTACTGCTTTTTATTGGGCAGCAAGTTCACTGGTGAGTTTACATTCTATTGGGTAACTGCTGGTGTGCACGTTTTTGGTTGATATGGTTGACGAAGGTGGAGGATTTCACAGATACATGTTTTGTGTTGTCATATTAAATGTATTATCTAGTGACAAGTGTGTATAATTTGTAAATGCAAAATAGATACAAATACTACACTATGGTCACCTTTTGTTGCTCTGGTATGTGAGCTTAAATTTGATACTACATTACCCTCATTGGGGATTGGATATCTGGAAGAGCTGGACAGAGGCAAAAGCGGATTTAATGGGGAATCCTACCAATTAATTTCATGCGTTTTTACTGCATGGGATTTGAGTAGCCATTAATTCTGGTGAGTTTGCAATCCAAATTGGGTGATTGAGGCTTTATGGATCTCTAGTGGTTACACATTCGGTAGTGAAAGTGAAAGACACTAAAATTAGATTTTGAAATGACATTTTTGTAGAGGTAGAATTTTTAGAGTTTTATTTTAGGCAGGTCATTAAGAAAAGCACAGCGCATGTTACAGCCTGGTGTCATTTTTGACTTAAAAAATTGACTGAATACAAAAGCTTTTGAAACAAGAATAAAACATTTATATTTCCTGCTAAGTGTAGGTTCTCAGAGTCAGGATTGTATTATGGCTAGCCAAACATAGCAAAAGTGTTTGTTAAAACATGTTCAGTTTACAGAGTTAACCAATAAATTATATCAATTAACACAAAAAAATTCTGAAAGCAGAGACTAAGTAAAAGACTGTGTTATACATACACAGAAAGATGAAGGCCAAGAGTCAAGTCCTCGAAAAAGACGATTTCTTAAATAAGATTTCCCTATATGAGAAAGACAATTAATTAGCAAATCTCTACCGCTATGGCATTAAATTTATGCAGCAATAAGACCTATACATTTTACACAAGCTTAGACATCACAAATGGCTCCAATGTTAACCAAGACCTGCACACCATGATTGTCAATGATAAATCGAAAAAAAAGTACAAGGATTGAATTAGCATTAAACTCATGAGCATTAGTGTGATTTGTGGTCTGCTTTAACTGTTTATTACCTTCAATCAATTCAATCAAAATCAATTATTGAATATAGATCTAGTGCTCCAAGCAGCTGCCCATTATCGAAAAAGCCTCTTTAGAGCTCTGAAATAAGTACATGCTAGATAGTGTAGGCTGCTTCAGGTTCCCAGCGAATGCTGTCATTCCCTTCCATTTCTGCTTCCTCAAAGCTGCTCTGTCTTAATTCACAGGTGCTGACTGGCTGATAAAGTGGGACAAGCAAATGGGACAAGGATGGAGCAAACACAAAAAGTGTTTCAAAGCCTTAAAGGTTTTGCTTGGTACACTAGAAGTATCTCGGAGCAGTAAATACAATACATGCAACCTGCCGATAACTCTTTTAAAAGTCTACTAAACAAATAGTATAGGTGTCAATATAACCGTGGGACACTTATTTGTAGTGTGTGAAGCTATAAATGAGAAAATACACTTTGAATGCTCAAAATATTACTCTAAGCTTTATGTTCTGTAAATTGCAATTTGGTCAGCATGGGATACCATCTATGTGTTTAAATTACTGAATTATGTAATGAACTGTTTGTTTTATGCCCCTTTCAGATGCGGTGGACTCAGTCAAGCAGATCTACCTGCTCAGCAGGGATCTCTCTGTTGAGCCCCACTGAGCAGGCGGATGACAGGTCTGTGTTCGCTATGCAGAGTGGACATGGACACAGCCCACTGTCCTCTATGGGGCGGTCGGATGGAAAGGAACCGCCTGTCTGTTTCCATCTGACTGTCATCTGTTCCGATGCCCATCCATCTGTTTTTAGCGGACAGGATCAGATGACATGCTGGCAGGTGTCAGCGGCACATGTCTGCTGACATCCGCTGATCCATAGAGAGCTATGGATGATCCGATCTGGTCTGCCTGAAAAAGTGAAAGACAGACCGAGTGTGAAAGGGGCCTTAATATAAGGTTTACATTTTTATAAAAAGATACAATGTGTTAATGGGAAAGAATCCTCCACCTTACATGATAATGTTTTAATGATAATGAATTGATTGTAAATATATCAATAATTCATACTTCATAATGTATGACTGCATTATTACCTAGTCTTGGCTGTTAGATGCAGAGTCACACAGTGTGATTGAAGGTTCAACTGCATTTGGATTCTTTACCCGGGGACTCTGGAATCCAGCTAATACTTTATTTAAATCCCTGGCTAAGTGCCTAGCAGCATTAGGATCACAGTTTGCATGTTCTCCCTGTGTCCATGTGGGTTTTCTTCCGCACTCTAAAGACATGCTGGTAGGTTAATTGGATCCTGTCTAAACTGGCCCTAGTATGTGTATGTATGAATGTGAGTAAATAGTAAGCTACTTGAGGGCAGGGACTGATGTGACTGCACAAATATATATGTGAAGCACTGCGCAAATTAACAGTACCCATAATAATAAAAGATACACCAATCTGCCATACGTTTATAACCACCCACTTAATATTGGGTAGGTCCCCATTTTGCCACCAAAACAGCTCTGACCCATTGAGGCATCAGCACCAATAGACTGCTGTGGAATCTGGCACCAAGCCATCAGTAGAAAATCCTTTAAGTTATGAGGTGGGGCCTCCATCAGTATATGCTACAGATGCCTGATCAAATTGAAATTTAGAGATTTTGGAGGCCAATTCAACACCTCAAACTCACTGTTGTGTTCCTCAAACCTTGAACCATTTTTGCAATGTGGTAGGGTGCATTATCCTGCTGAAAGAGGCCACTACATCCAAGATATACTCTTTCCACAAATGAGGTGTACATGGTCAACAAGAATGTTTAAGTAGGTTGTTTGTATCAAAGTGATATCCACATAAATGGCAGGACCCAAGATATCCCAGCAGAACATATGCCCGAAGCATCACACTGCCTCCGCTGGCGTGTCTTCTTCTTCCCAGACTCTATCCTTGTGCCATCTCTTCCCCAGTTTGGTGACACGCATGCCCCCAGCCATACACACGGTGTAAAAGAAAATGTGATTCATCAGATCTGGATATCTTCTTCCACTGCTCCGTGGTCCAGTTCTGATTCTCTTGTGCCCATTGTGGGCGCTTTTGTCTGTAGACATGGGTCTACACAACAAACTGCGATGCCCATTTCAACACATCACCTTCAGGGACAACATGTTTACCTGCTGCCTAATATATCCCATCAACTTTCAGATGTCATTGAATATGAGATAATCAAGCCCAGGGCTTTTTTTCAGGGGGAACTTGGTGGAACTCAGTTCCACCACCCCTGGCTCAGACCCTTTGGTGCCTGCTCACCACAATCACTTGTAAACACAGAAATCTAGTTTCTGTGTTTACAAGTGACAGCTTTGCACTCTGTGTGTAACCCCCATGAACTCTGCACTCTGTATGTAATGCAATCCTGATATTTAATGCCCCTTTAGGACCCTTCTACTGTTTATGAACTATGACCACACTTCATCTTGGGTGTTCCCAAATGAGGGAGAGCTGCTGACTTATTCTCTGGAACGGATCAGGTGAAAAGTTATCATAGTGTAGTGCTGGTACCGGGTGAGTTTGACCCTTATAATCTGGGGTCCATTAGATTCGGTAATAGGCCATCTGGCTCCATTTAAGTGTCTACCTTCCAGGTTTGAAGCATCTGATCAATCTTGCAGAGTGTGAGGGGCAGCATCAAAAGTTTTTGTCTTATCGCCTCGCTATTTTGTTTCAGTTTGGACATTTTTGATACATAAATATAAGTATTTGTGTGAATATCTAACTCTTGAGTTCTCACTTAGGATGTTTTACACTTTATCACTATATTTCATTTACCAGTGACTAATTTACTCACGTTACTTTATTCATTTATTAATGTGTTGCACGATTTTCACATATGGTATACTTATTGTTTTGTAAACATTTTTGCGCAATCTCTTTTGTGTTTCTATATAATCCTTGTGTTAAAACTGACTCTTTCATGTTTAAAAAGTGTCTAATCACAGAGGTTAGCTGCCAGCAACCATTGCGACTGGCTCCTTGCCTCTACTCCATGGTGTGCAGCTGCTGATAACAGCCTTATAATCATAAAGCTATACAACACACTGAGAGTATGCTCTGAAAATCTGATGATTTCATACATGATGTGCAAACATGATTAACAGTGTCAGTGCTGTGAGTATATAATGAACATCAGGCATTACTTACTAAACAATTTCCCAAATGTTTCCCTTTTTGCTTTTTCATTTTCATAGAGTGATTTTCCATCTTTTACTAAAGCATTTGCCCACTGTTAAAGAAGCATACAGATTGGTTAAAATTTGAAGATTCAATCTATTTATCAAAAAATATATAACAGACATTTCCTTTTCCTACAGCATCTAAAATATCTATTTATTTCTAAAGTTATCTAGTTAATGATGTCAAATATTTGGAGATAATCCATGCTACGCAGACCCCTAAACCTGGATTCCCATATTTTGCATTTGCTGGTCAATAGGATCCCCCTGATTAAACTGGGGTCACATTGAGGACTGGGATCCAAATAAAAATAGAAGAAACTGAGTCTTCATTGCATACTGAAAGCGTCTCAGATCACTGAACAGGCTTTTTAAATGGAATCGTATTTGGAAAGATCTAATTGTGGCAACTACACATGGCTGCTGCTTATTCACTTTTACTCAAATTCAATCAGAATAATAAAAAAAAAAATACTGTGCATGCCTTCATTTTTCATAGATATGACTGAAATTTCAACATGCTCATAATGCAAAGATATGTGATTATAATGCCAACAAAGGAAGATACATACTAAATAAATAAAATAAAAATAAAAGTGTTTCTAATTTGCATAACAAGAAAAAAAAAAAAAAGCAAAAGCGGGTAAGTCTTGCTATCAGTCTTTCATTTTACAAAGAAAAAATGTGGCTTTACTATCACTTTAACCGCTAAAGAGGGCTTTAGCCTGTCTCCTCTCCCCAACTCAAACACATAACCTGGCTACTTAATGTTAATCAAATCTCTAATGTAAGTCCTTACACTATTAATAACAACTATTTTGATTAATATTTACTTTATCCAGTACCAGGAAACCTTGCATTGTGCCAAAAACATGGTGCGCGTAGACCCTGGTTGCAGTAGAATCCACTTCAATCTACTTGTCATTTTTAAAGGCGCCAAACAAAACTTTTACTACTTACCTCTCTGTAGTGTTTTATGAACATTTTCCTCCTGACAACCTCAACCACCGCTAAGCAATACATTTGAGGAACTGTACTCAATGCCTCAACTATTTTCACCCTTTCAAGAAGCTCCATTAAAAGTCGAAATAAAGCCTGTATTTTTTCCCCATCTTGGTCAGCATGCAGCATTACAAAGCAGCACCACCTGAAAAGCAAGAAATACTTCAGTTCAACAATCTCTGAGAATGTCTGTGTAACAAGATGCTTCTATATAAAACTTAAACATTTTAATGAGGCAGACAGACAAAGAATAAACAGAAATGTCATTCACCCTTAAAAGAGAACGTCTAACATTAGTGCTCAATAGCACTATTTTTATTTTTTACAAATCCTCTCTGGCTACTATAACAAATGTCCAGGTTCAAAACATTTTCCCATGAATTTCTGCAACCTTTGTAACCAGGACAAAGAGTGAGAATGAATCTCCCTACTAGGGATATTATTAAACCTGAGAAAAAAAACTAACCCTATCATACTTATTCAAACCACAAAAAAAATGGGCTTTAAATACACTTTTAATTAAAATGACCTCTTTAACCTTCTTAAATATGGAATTATTTTGTTTACCTGTGAAATCCTTTTTTTGGAGTCCATCACAGGACAAAGGGTATCTTCAGGTCCATTAAAATAAGGTTATTCTGCCACCTTCAGGTGATTGGACCATAGCAATTAAGACAGAGAAAAAAAAGACAGGCAATCTCATCCCAGGCATACCCCTCCCAGCTGGTCATAGCTTTAGTTTTATAGCAAGCAATAAAACAACAAAGGTAAAGGGGTGGAATCCCTGTATAATGAGATGTACTCTAAGAAAATGATTATTCGGGTAAACTAATAAATCCTATTTTCCTTATCAGACATTCCAAGCTATATAGGGTATCTCCATCTCCATTATAAAAGGGGTGTCAAAAAGCACTGAACAACAGGGTAGGGCACACACAGCCAACAGACCCCAAACAACTAAATCAGAACAGGTTAGAACCTTACGCAGCAGCCTGCAAGACCCACCAACCAAAGGCCGTGTCCTATGAGGATTGAACATCCACTTGTTAAAATGTTATAAAAGTATGAACTGAATACCAGACAGTAGCATTGATTTACAAAAGCCTGATGTTGAATAACCCAGGAAGCATCAACACCCATGGTAGAATGAGCCTTCATTAAAAACTGTGGAACTTTGCCCTTTAGACCATAAGCTTGCAAGATAAGCGGATTAAGCCATGGAGAAATAGTAGATTCGGAAGCTGCGTGACCCTTCCTTGGGCCTTTAGGAAGCACAAAGAGGGAATCAGACTGACAAATTGCAGGTGTCCACTACAGATAAATCTTGACTGCACAAACCGTGTTCAAGGTATGAAGAGCCTGGTTCCTCAGCGCCTGGTTAAGATGGAACAAAGAGTCCACCTTAGCTAAAAAGGACAGCTGAGGCTGCAAGACCACCTTATCACAAAGGATCACCAGGAACAGTTCCTTAAAGGACCAAGCCACCAATTCTGAAACTCTACAAGCTGAAGTAATGGCAACCATAAAAATAAATTTCTATGTCATAAGGACTAAGGACATGTCCCAGAAGGGTTCAAACTGAAATTCCTGCAATACATAAATTACCAAGTTGAGGTCTCATGGAGCCAACCTATTCTTGACCCCTTGTACAAAGCAATGAGTGTCTGAAAGAGAACTGCTAAGGCCAAAATCTGACCCTTGATTGTACTCAAGGCCAGTCCCTAATCAACTCCAGACTGGAGAAACCCCAGGATGCAGCCCATGACATACTTTTAAGAATGAAGTCCCTGAGCCTTTCACCATGCTAAATAAGACTTCTGAATTCTGTGGTAAGTATTTTATTGGAACTGACTTCCTAGTTGTCAGTAAGGTAGGAATGACCAGAAACTCGCCTGTCTCCCAAAACTCTGGCTTCAACAGGCATGTCAATAAAGTCAGCGACTGTAACTGAAGGATGGAAAATTGGAGCTTGCAACACGAGGTTGGGTCAAACCGGTAGAGTCCATGGTTTGTACATTGACAAGTTTACGATGTTGGAATACCACATTTCTTCTGGGCCAAGCTAGGACGATCAGAATTACCAGAATGTCTTCCACCCGTATCCTGCAGGGTAGAAGCTATAATGGCAGGAAGGCATACATTACGGAAAATTAATCCCACATCGTCGCAAGAGCATCGATTGCGAAAACACAGGGATCCCTGGTCCTTATTATTATTCCAGCTTCACATTGAACTTAAATGCCAGAAGATCCATATCCGGGGCTCCCTAGCTTTGGCAGAATTCCCTGAACACCTATGGGTGAATTAGCCACTCCCTCAGAGTCAGTCATTGACAGGTGAGAAAATATGGCTGCCAATTTTCCTAAGAATTGTGGACGGTGGATAGAACGGAAACATGAAGTTCCACCCAAGACAGAATAGGATCAATTCCTTTAAGAGTTGGGATTTAACAGTCATGCTATTAAAGCCAAAACTGAGAAGAGGATAGAATAGAGGGCCTTGAGATAGCAGAAGGACATAAATTGGCCCGAGGTGAGACAAGGGAGTTAGCAAGGCATCTGTGGCTAAAGCGAGGGGATCCCTCACTCTAGCAACAAACAGAGGTCGCTTGTGGTTGAATCTGGAGGCTAGGATGCCCATATCCGGAATACCCCATTTTAGTTTGAATACATAAAGACATTTGGATAAAGGGGGGTGGCTGCTTTTTGATTGTCCACTCCTTGGATGTTAACCACGGAGATTGCTTAACAGTGCATTTCTGTCCACAAGATTATCTTGTTTGCATCCTTTAAGCCAGTCAGACTCCTGATCCCTACTTGATGGATGATGTAGACCACAGCCGTTGCATCGTCTCACTGGACCCTGATTGGGATTCCCTTCAGAAAGGGGTGTCCAGTACTGCAGGTTTAACCAGACTGCTCTGAGCTCCAATATGTTAATGGAGAACTTGGTTTTCCCCAGTGATCATGTTCCTTGAACTGTAAGGGGTTGGTACACTCCTCACAAGCCTGAGAGACCCGTGTCTGTTGTGATAACTTCCCAGTGATAAAGGAAAGAAGGACTTTACCACTGTCGGGCTGGCGATCCACAAGATAGGAAATTTCCTTCTTGGCTAGACAGGAGGATGAGTAAATTGAGAGAAGTTTAAAAAAATGAAAAAATGGCACAAGAGATTTGTTTAGTGTAGAAGAGTAATGGCCCAAGGCAGAAAACTGTGGGATCGTGAACAGTTCCAAAAAGTTTATGTAAGTGGAAATAAAATAAGTACATGCCTTTAAGTCAGGGTGTGGCAATACTATGCCTGTGTCCTGGACTGTACAATTAAAATATATATTTTTCTTGTGCTATAAAAGATTTTATATTACCATGACTAACAATAAATAAAACAACGTGGAAAGCATTACACAAGTTACAATCACACTACAGGCCATCCCTGTATCTCTCTTACAGTGGGGTCTGGGTATGGTCTTCAACGTTATGTTGAGTACCAGACGATCTGGAAGCTGCCAAATGAGCCCCAGTGATTCTGCAGCAACTGAAGAATCTTGCCAGCAGAAAAAATATATTGAGAAGAAAAGATGTCCATTCTTCTAAGACACTAGGAAAAAACTGAGGCATGCTGGGAGTGGAAATAGTTATAATAGGCTGCTCTAACAGTTTTGGTTTGCTAGTGTCCAAACCCCTAAAGCAATAACTCAATGTACCTAAATCTACACCCTGTATGCCATAATAAAAAAAAAATAAAAAAATCAGCAGTCAAACAGCACAACAACATAATACAGCTTACTTTAGTCGGACTTGTAGATTGTTGGCAAGCTCCTGTTTGGCAGTGGTACATTTCTGCTTGATGTCCAGCAGTTTTCTGTGGTTTGTTAACATAATCATTAATTGGTTTGCATGGCTCAAACACAAATCTGGTAACACAGAGGGGTCCTTCAAGTTTTCAGCCCGCTTCTGATTGGCTAAAAATCCCTAAAGTAAAACAGGAACACACATATGTTAAGTTGTAAGGTTTTATTAAGAGCTGCTGTGTGTCCTATAACTTGTCAGAAGTGACTCTGCTGATAACAGAGAAATTAAGCAGCAGAAAGACATGGCACTTAGAGCTTGGAGAGAGATAAGTAAACACTACAGATATATGTGCGTAGATCAAATTTCATGACAGAGGTTTAAAACCACTTTAACAGCAGATGACAGTTCACAGAATGTCCTTTAGTGTGGAAATCCACCTCATGCCAAATGTTCCTTTTTTCCTTAATCTTCCAGTTCCGATCATCGCATATATAAATATAACACGCTTGCCAGATTTATACGACCACTATTTCTAAGCATATCATATAGTGCTTGATGATTAAGAGGTTTAATCACCTCCAGTAACCTCTTTTTGCAACTCCCCCTCTGGTTAGGACCTTATGCACTCAACCCTCCACTCAGTATAAAAAATAAATACGCAACCACCATTACGTAACATCTAAAAACTCAATTGTAAACGATTCCTACTTATGGAAGTCCTTGTGATGAAATGCATTGATAATGGGTGTGGCGTTAGATGTTTTGGAGGAAACACAGAAGTAATGGGTTTATCTGTATTGGAGCCATTTTTGCCTGTTTACATGTCGGTGCACTTTTAAATTTAAATAAAAGAGTTTTTATATATTGCACAACGACAATTGTCTCTTTATATTTTTTTGAACTGAGCAGTAGGTTGGCTGTATAAGGACCTAACCAGAGGTGTTTCAACCCTTTAATCATCAAGCATTATATTACCTTCTTAGATGTAAGACCCCTTTCACACTGGGTCGTTTTGCAGGCGTTATTGCGCTAAAAATAGCGCCTGCAAACCGACCTGAAACAGCCGCTGCTGTCTCTCCAATGTGAAAGCCCGAGGGCTTACACACTGGAGCAGTGCGCTAGCAGGACACTGAAAAAAGTCCTGCTAGCAGCATCTTTGGAGCGGTGAAGGAGCGGTGTATACACTGCTTCTAAACCGCTCCTGCCCATCGAAATCAATGGGGCAGCACGGCTATACCGCCGGCATAGCGCCGCTTCTGCGGCGCTTTGTGGGCAGTTTTAATAGTTTTTCGGCTGCTAGCGGGAGGTAAAACCGCCCCGCTAACGGCCGAATAGCGCCGCTAAAACGACGGTAAAGCGCCGCTAAAAATACCGGCGTTTTACCGCCGACGCAACCCCCCCGCCCAGTGTGAAAGGGGCCTAAGAGGTCATATAAATCCAGTCACCATGTTATAATCATATATGTAATGCATGGAGGAAGAATGTTAAGAAAAAGAGAATATTCAGTATGAGGTGGATTTCTGCACTAATGAAGGACCCTTTATTAACTGTCAATACACTGTGTGTTAGTGTGTATTCCAGTGTGTTCCTCATTGGAATATTTATGTTATATACACTACTGGGTTTATTTTAGTAGATTACTTATTTGAGAAGATTGGTAGCGTATCAGTATTTAAAATTATCACATAGCGCTGTTAAATTGGTTTATATTTATATTCATAATGGGGGATAGAATTTAAGGAGCAGCTCACTAAAAAGTTGTTGTTTTAGTGGATAGGGGCTAAGCCATCCGACATAAAAGCAAAAATGTAGTTATTTATATCACCAGAAATGCTGGAGAGTGAGTTCATTAATTGTCCAAATTATATGATATTACACACAACAAGTGATGACCGAGCTTTAGAGAAAATTGTCACAAACCCCAAAAATGTAAAATAAGAAAGAACAATATTTATAAAATCAGATGTCTATATATAGGGAAGTGAGCTGTGCAGCTTTTATAAAATAATCATGCAACATATTCATGCAGGCCAAACTTTTTAACAATTTGCTATTGAATGTTCAATGCAAGCAATTAAATAAAGCTTTTCCCACATTTCAAAATATTGTTTAATTCATTTACGGTAGTTTACAATAAATCCAGGATATCATTTTCCTTTGAGTAGTTCCAGTGTCAGAAGTAGCGAATCCACTGCTGCAATACAGTATTTTTTACTACCTGCCATTTCAGCCAAAAAGAGGCGTTAATAATTTTTATAAAATTGATACACACACAGTAATATATATTTTATTTATTTATTTATTTTCCAAATCTTGAAATGTCTGCATTTGAAATGTTCATTTTTTAAGTTTACAGCTTCGGAACAATCTTTAGCTCTGAAGTTTAGTGATGTCACATGAGAGAACAAAAGGCTTAAGGTCACTGAACTGTTTTACTTTCATGTAACAATACAGACTCTCTTTATCTGTCGCAGTAAGTCTAGACATCTTCTCTCATAAACTTTATATGATGACTGTGGTCTGCCTCAGGGGACGATAATGTATAATAGCAGTTAAAGCAATTAAACGGAGCTTCCACGAAAATGTAAAAAAAATAAAATAAAATAAAAAAATTATATATATATATATATATATATATATATATATATATATATATATATATATATATATATATATATATATATATATATATATATATATATATATATATATATATATATATACACATACATACATACATACATACATACACACACACACACACTACTGTGCAGGTGCAAAGAAATGCTGTAAAGTAAGAATGCTTTCAAAAATATATTTTTTAATTCTTTATTTTTATCAATTTACAAAATACAAATAGCAATCACATCTGAATTAAATCAATATTTGGTCTGACTACCCTTTGGCTTCAAACCAGCATCATTTCTTTTAGTTAGAGGTGCACACAGTTTTTAAAGGTACTCAGAAGATAGGTTGTTCCAAACATATTGGCAAACTAACCACAGATCTTCTCTGGATGTAGGCTGCCTCAAATCCTTCTGTCTCTTCATGTAATCCCAGACAGACTCGATGTTGAGATCAGGGCTCTGTGGGGGGCCAAACCATCACTTCCAGGGCTCCTTGTTCTTCTTTACACTGAAAAAAGTTCTCATTGTCTTTATGTTTGGGGTTGTTATCCTGCTGCAGAATTCTGGGGCCAATCACATGCCTCCCTGATGGTATGGCATGACAGATAAGTATCTTCTTGAATTTCTTAGCATTGCGGACACCAGTGATCCTGACCATGTCTCCGACTCCATTTGCAGAGCTCCATTTTGCCTGGTTTCCACCATTGCTATAGGTGAGGGCAATCCCCTCTGGGGTACTCATGGAATAGGGAGCGGACTATATGGTGTGTCCAAGGAGGAATACACAGCACAGCAGGTGCAGACCATCCTGTAACAAAGTCCTTGTGGCAAAAGGCTGGGAAGACGTGTCTGAGTTCCTTAAAGGGGCTCCAAGCAAAAGTGGCAGTAAAGTGTGCGACCTCTGGTGTGATGTAACATCTGATTATCCACATTAAACTAAGCTGTATGTGGATCAGTTTTAGTGCCAAGTGTGAAAAGTTTGTACTGTGAATACATTCCTGTTTTTTTCTGTAACTGCTAGAGATACAGGGTGGCCCTGTCTTACCCATTTACTTTGCTAGTCCCAAAATAGGGTCTCGGCTTCACCTGTCACTGTGGGCATAACTTTGTGGGGGTCTTTAAAGTCTGGATTCCATAGGGATGGACCACAGCCCTGGCCCTTTAATAAACACCCTGTGGAAAACGCCACACTATACACAAATTTACGTCCTTAAGACAACATTACAGGCCATCCCCACAGCACAGGGTTTTACCAGGGTTGCACCAATCAATGTACACTGCTTCTTTTGAAGCAGTTGAACTACTGAAGAATCAGAAGATAAAACAATAAAGTAATTAAGCTAGTAGTGACTCCTCCATAAGGGAGGTGAGATCCATCACCTTAGGAAACTAGTAAATAACTGAGAAATCACGGAGTGGTGTAGGTTTATAGGAGACATGCCCAGGAGGTGTGACAAGTGGGTGTCCTCAAAAACTTAATGATTTGTCTCTGTAATAAAGAAATGTTTGAGTAGTTTAGCAAAAGACAACTGGGCAATGCTGATAGTACTCAAAATTTCTGCATGTTGTCAGCCCACAACAGGACTTGAAAGTTAAAGTGGAGCTCCACCCAAAAGGGGCGCTCTGCTTGTTTGCCTCCCCATCCCCCCCCTTCTCAGCTGCCACATTTGGCACCTTTCGGGGGGGAGCAGGTACCTGGTTTCGACAGGTACCTGCTCCCACTTCCGCTGAATTTCCCACAGCGAAATCACCTGAAAGTTCAGCCCCTCTCCTCCTCCCCCCGCCGTCGAGCCATTCACAAAGCTCAACGCACTAGGGTACCGGCTGTGAAGCCACAAGGCTTCACTGTCGGTTTCCCTAACATGAAATGGCGGCGGCAGCACCCGAGAGATCACTGAAAAATCGACTGGGGTGAAGACACCGCTGGATTTGTGGACAGGTAAATGTCCTAATATTAACCACTTGACAACTGAGCACTTAAACCCCTTTTTTTTCACACAGAGCTTTCTTTTGGTGGTATTTAATCATCACTAGGTTTTTTTATTTTTTACGCTATAAATGAAAAAAGAAAATTCTGTAAAGAAATACATTTTACTTTGTTTCTGTTATAAAATTTTGCAAATTGATTTTTGAATTTTTCTACATAAAATTTTGGCCAAATTTTATACTGCTACATATCTTTAGTAAAAATAACCCAAATTGGTATAAATTATTTGGTCTTTGTGAAAGTTATAGAGTCCACAAGCAATGGTGCCAATCACTGAAAATTGATCACACCTGATGTACTGACGGCCTATCTCATTTCTTGAGACCCTAACAAGCCAGGACAGTATAAATACCCCCCAAATGACCCCTTTTTGGAAAGTAGACATTCCAAGGTATTTAGAAAGAGGCATTGTGAGTTTTTTGAAGTTGTAATTTTTTCCCACAATTCTTTGCAAAATCAAGATTTTTTTTATTTTATTTTTTTTCACAAAAGTGTCATATTATCAGGTTATTTCCCAAACACAGCATATGCATAGCACAAATTACACCCCAAAACACATTCTACTATTCCTCCTGAGTAGGCAATACCACATGCGTGAGACTTTTAGACAGCGAGGCCCAACATGCAGGGAGCACCTTTAGGCGTTCTTGGAGAATAAATTACACATCTAATTTCTTGACTACCTCTTACAATTTTGAAGGTCCTGGACAATGGAAATGCCCAAAAAATGACCCCATTTTGGAAAGAAAATAATCCAATGTATAATCAATGAGGCATATAGAGTCTTTTGAACGTGTCTTTTTTTTCTACAAGTTTTTGGAAAATGTGTAAAGAAAATGAAAACGCATTTATTTTTACACAGAGTTGTCCATTTATACAATATTTCTAACACATAGCATGTACATATCAAAAATTACACCTCAAAATAGATTCTCCTACACCTCCCGAGTATGGCCGTATCATATGTGTGAGACTTTTACACAGCCTGGCCACATAGAGAGGCCCAACATGCAGGGAGCACCATCAGGTGTTCTAGGGGCATAAATGTCAAATCTAATTTGACTACCTATTACACTTTGAGGCACTGTAGTGGCATGGATGTGAACTGATGTGGCATGGAAAAGCCGTGGATGGGGTGGCAAAGTATGGTTGAGCCATGCATGTGGATGGCTGGGTATGGCTAAGTATGGATGGGATGGCTGGGTATGGCTAGGTGGGTATGGCTGAGTTGGGTATGGCTGAGTATGGCTGGGTAAGTATGGCTGAGTATGGATGGACGGATGAGTATTGCTGAGTATGGCTGAGTATAGGTGGCTGAGCATGGATGGATGGATGAGTATTGCTGAGGATGGATGGATGAGTATTGCTGAGCATGGATGAGTATTGCTGAGTATGGATGGATGCATGAATGGATGAGCATTGCTGAGCATGGATGAGTATTGCTGAGGATGGATGGATGAGTATTGCTGAGCATAGATGGATGAGTATTGCTGAGCATGGATGAGTATTGCTGTGTATGGATGCATGGATGGATGAGTATTGCTGTGTATGGATGGATGAATGAGTATTGCTGATTATGGATGGATGGATGGATGAGTATTGCTGAATATGGATGGATGAGTATTGCTGAGTATGGATGGATAAATGAGTATTGCTGAGCATGGATGGATGGATGAGTATTGCTGAGCATGGATGGGTATGGATGGGATGGATGAGTATTTCTGAGCATGGATGGGAGGGATGCATGGATGGATGAGTATTTCTGAGAATGGATGAGTATGGATGGGATGGATGGATGAGTATTTCTGAGAATGGATGAGTATGGATGGGATGGATTGGTGAGTATTTCTGAGAATGGATGAGTATGGATGAGATGAATGCGTACTCCTGAGCATGGTTGGGAGGGATGCATGGATAGATGAGTATTTCTGACAATGGATAAGTATGGATGGGATGGATGGATGGATGGATGGATGAGTACTTGTGAGAATGGATGGGATGAATGGATGAGGATTTCTGAGCATGGTTGGGAGGGATGCATTGATGGATGAGTATTTCTGAGAATGAATGAATATGGATGGGATGGATGGATGAGTACTTCTGAGTATGGTTGGGATGGATGGATGAGTACTTCTGAGCATGGATGGGAGGGATGCATGGATGGATGGCTGAATGGGCACAGAGCAGCGCTGTGGGCACTACACATCCAGCCCACAGCGCTGCAGCACTTGATCTTTCCCCTCTCCCTGTGCCAATAGGTACGGGGAGGGGAGAGAGCAACCGGACGAGACGCTGGTTTTCTTACAAGTGATCGCTCCGTCATTTGACAGAGCGATCACGTGGTAAACGGCCGCTGCCAGTGGCCATTTTCCGTGATGCACCGGGTCCGGTCACGGATATTCCCGGCTGCGCACCCCCGCAAGATGTCCATGGACGCCCTCACAGAATATGCCGACCCCACTGCAGCCATCTATTGGCTATGGTCCGGTTGGCATGTGGTTAAAAGTCAGCAACTACAGTATTTGCTGCTGACTTTTACATTTTTCTGAAGGAGCCTGGAGTTCCTCTTTAAAGCGGAGTTCTACCCAAAAGTGGAAGCTCCACTTATCTGCCTCCTCCCCCACTCCTGGCACCTTTCAGGGGGGAACGGGTACCTGTTTTTGACAGGTACCCGTCACCGCAGCAAGATCACTCTGGAGATCGGCCCTCCTCCTCCTACCCCTGCTGCCGGGCCATTCAGAAAGCTGAACCGGAAAGCTTCATTGCCAGTTTCCCTTACGGGCAGTGGCAGCGGCAGCACCCGAGAGCCGATAGATTCCAGGACAGGTAAGTGTCCTAATATTAAAAGTCAGCAGCTACAGTATGTGTGGCTGCTGACTTTAAATTTTCTGCTGGGGGGGGCAGAACACCGCTTTAAGTGTTTTTGGTAAATCAACACTCCTTTTTCTGTATCTGCAGGGTCTTGAAAGGGATAAAACACTGAGAAATGTTTTTTTTTACTTTGTCCTTAAAGTGTTTGTTACCCCAACGTTACATATTCCTGATATGTGCCTGCTTTACCATGTACTTGTATGAGAAAGTATCCTGTCCGTATTGTATTTCTTCTTTCTTTGAGTGAAATCCCTGGTGTTCCTGCCAGTCCCTCTGTTTTCCTATTAAAAACTGACCACACTAAGCAGAAGAACACACACCGTGGTCAGTTCTCTAGCTGTGCCTGTTCTCCAATGATCAGATTTGTCCTGGCACACCTCCCCTGTCACTGGAAAGCTCAGTGTGCTACTGCTTCCCCTTCCCCCAGCTCCTATGTAGCTGAGAACAGAGGGAATGTGATCACTTATAAAAAAAAAAAAAAAAAAGGGAAGAAAGGTATTTATTATTTATTTTTAATATCTATAAAAAAATGTTTTGACTCTCATTTCCCTTTTAAACTGAATGGGTCGTTTTTGCAAGGTGATCGTTTACAATCACTTTAAGGCCCGTTTAATCCATCAGAAACCACAAAATACTGAGCCGGAAGTTCGGCCCCCCTACTCCTTCCCCCGTTTCATGCATGTGCAGTAGGGAATGGGCTGTGAAGTTGCAAGGCTTCACTGCCGGTTTCCCTTAGTGGATATGGCAGCGGCAGATCCCGACAGCCAATTGAAAGATCAGCTCAGGTGAGGGCAGCACTGGATCCCTGGACAGCTAGGTGGCCTAATATTAAAAGTCAGCAGCTACAGTATTTGTAGCTACTAAGTTTTATATTTTTTCTGAAGGAGCTTGGAGCTCCTCTTTAATTTAAATGGCCAGCAATTTATAACACCAGGAAAGAAGATTCAGAGAATGCACATGTAATATCTCTGATAAATAAAAAGTATTTTGGAATGCACACTATCATTTGATTTACATTGTACTGGTCATGAAACTGATTAGCAACAGGTTCAGCATAATGCTATCTGTAACATAAATCCTGCAGTGGGATTTTACATCAAAACCAGCTAAATCAGGCAATGACAGGCTAGACAGCAGATGGAACCTAGTCCAAGTACATGACAGAACTTATTTTATATGCTATTTTACAGTGTGACTGAACTAAGCACCCATCATGTTCTCACATAAACAGCAAAGTGGGATTTCACAACAAAATGTGCACATCAGTAAAGTCCTAGCCCCAGATATTAGTAAAAAAACTTTGTTACATTCAGATCAGTTAAAAATAAGATGTGAACTGGGTAAAAGATTAATACAAAATAACTTATTTGGCAAAAACTTGTGGAAATTGAATTTTAGGTTTAGTTTTCATGGGACAATCTTTTTTTTTTGTCTATTTTCCATTGTGAGAAAATGAAATGCTCCTTTACACAGCACTCAGGCAGGCCTTTATCTGGAAATGTTGTGTATATATAATTTGATACTATTACTTCAATGTTTTTTAAATCTATTCTGCACAGAAGATTGTTTGTGGAATGAAAAGTCTTAAAAGCAGTTTTGGTTTAGGAGCAGCATAAGAAATGCAAATCCAAAGATTCCTGTACTATGACCTTAAAAGAGTGTGTCAAAGTACACATATTTCAGTTACTAATCTGTTGAACAACCACTAGGAAGCTCCAGTGGTAAGATCTCGCCATAAGCAATCCTCTGTCAACTTAGGTCACAGAGACTCACTTGTTCAATTGCAACTAAAGAAGTTTCAGCACACTTTTTTGCACTCCTTTAACCACTTGCTGATCAGCCGCCATTATTATACGATGGCAGGTCAGCTCATTCCCGCAAAATGCCGTACTGGTACCTCTGCTCCTTTAAGAGTCCTAGCATGCGCGCATGAGCACCTGCTGCACGGCGGGGGACCCAATGCACATGGTCGGCGGCCACGATGTCCGCCGGCCACCCGCGATTGCAGGCATGAGAGCCAGAACGGGGATTTGTGTGTGTAAACATACAAATCCCCGTTCTGACAGGGGAGGAGAGACAGATCCGCTGTTCCTAGTAATTAGGAACAGCGATCTGTCACCTCCTCCAGTCAGTCCTATACCCCAAAGTTAGAAACACACATGAGGGAACACATTTAACCCCTTGATCACCCCTAGTGTTAACCCCTTCACTTCCCGTGACATTTTCACAGTAATCAGGGCATTTTTATAGCACTGATCGCTGTATAAATGTCAATAGTCCCAAAAAAGTGTCAAAAGTGTCCAATCTGTCCCCGGCAATGTGGCAGTCCCGCTAAAAATCACAGATCGACACTATTACTAGTAAAAAAAAAAAATAATAATAATGCCATAAATCTATCCCCTATTTTGTAGACGCTATAACTTTTGCGCAAACCAATTAATATACGCTTATTGCAATTTGTTTTACCAAAAATATGTAGAAGATTGGCCTAAACTGATGAAGACTTTTTTTTTTTTTGGAAATTTATTATAACAAAAAGTAAAAAATATTGGTTATTTTTCAAAATTGTCACTCTTTTTGTTTATAGCGCAAAAAATAAATGCAGAGGTGATCAAATACAACCAAAAAAAAGCTCTATTTGTGGGGAAAAAAGGACGTAAATTTTGTTGCACGACCGCGCAATTGTCAGTTAGAGCGACACAGTGCTGTATACCAAAAAATGGCCTGGTCATTAAGGGGCTGAAGTGGTTAAAGCATGCTTTGGAAGTGGAATATACTTTCGCAATCCATTACTGAGATGAGACCAGTTTCATTTTCAGTTGTACTGATTCCTGGAAAGCCCAAGTTCTCCAATTTGCAGAGAATTCCTGGATCAGGTGGCTTGAGGGCCTTCACCTCCTAAGTCCCATTAATGGTCGATGTGTTTGCCCTTGACAGTTATGGACCATCAGCAAAGCCCAAAGCTGACCATACATGGGTCGAATTCTGAACAAACTTCTTTCTGAAAATCAGAAATTCCATGTTTTGTGATCAGATGGTGCCACCATTGATTTTGAAATTCGACCAACCAAGACTTCAATTTCACCTCATGTTACTACAGAAAAGAATGTTGGCTAGGAATCCTCTTTTTTTGTTTCCAGGTCACAGCTCATGCACATTTCTTTTTCAATTATATTTCTTGCACGATTCAACCATCATTGATTAGAAATTAGTTTTTTTCCCAAAATTCCCAACATGCCCGATCACTCAAATTTGATGGCAGCATGAAAACCGTCCACTGCTGCAGCCCACTAATGGTGCGAAATTTGAAATAAAATTTTTAGTTTCGGAATTCGACCCATGTATGGCCTACTTAAAGCATTTGTTAACCCCCCCAAAAAAAGAAAAAAACTGATCTTGTTCCCTTAAAGCATGTTATACAGCACAGTGCTTGTGCTGAGTCATTTGGCCCCCTGTAACACCTGTAATATCTGTCTGATCCTGCCTGGCTATACCCTACCCCTTTATGCTGACTCCGATATATTTGGGCTGCTGAGCTCTGACACCGTGATCTACGTACATGCCTCCATCAGCCGCAGCCTGCTGTCTCCTATGTCCTCTTCCCCCTCCCCTCTCTGACTGTCTGTTCATGTCAGCACCCCCCCTACTCCTTTCAAATTTAAGATTAAAATCTCCCATTCCCTCTGTATTATAACTATACTGTGTCTGTGTTATATAATAAACATGCTCATCTATACCGATAACAGTGTCTTCCTGCGATTACGTGACCCCTTGGCTCTGTCTCTCCTCGGCTTACGTCAGCGGCAGTGCTTAGCACCACTCATTGGAACAGTCAGCCGGGCAGAGGAGAGGAGAGAGGAGGCACGTGAGCGCAAGAAGACACTTTGTTATCAGTACTGATAAGCATATTATATAAAAACACAGACACAGGGGAACTTACTGTTCTAATACAAAGGGGAAGGGAGCATTTCATAGAAGTGGCTTTACAACCACTTTAGGAGGTGGGAAGGGGCAGGGCCAGGTGCTTGTCCCATCTAATCCAGAATTTCTTTGTATCAGTACACCCAAGCATTCTTGACACCAAAAGGTATTCAACTGAAGATTACATGAAGTGCAGGCACCTGGAGGGGTCTGCCTATGTAAAAGCAGCAGTATAGTGGAACAAAATATTACATTTATGGTTTACTTTAAAGAGAACCTGTGATGAAAGACATAGCCATGCAGCAATTCCTGACCCCAGTTCAGAGATGTTAGTCATGCATATTATCTGCTTTCGCTGCTTAGCAAATGAACCAAAACGTACACAATTAAGCTTTCTGGAAACTAACAGTGACATAACTTTTAAGGGTCAAACACGAAGCCACAGGATGAGCATGAGAGCCAAACAGATCATTCTTTTCTCTTGGAATGGAAGTACACATATTTTTCAAAGTAAGCTGTAATGTAACAGTCAGAAAGTGATATGGTAATGGCCACCGCAAGTGGTAAGAGTCAGGAACCCAGCTGTAGTGTAGTCTCTTCACCAGGATAATTCATGAAACTGACAGGTCACTTGTCCACCAGAATACAAAAAGGTAATAACAGCCAGCTCAAATGACCATTTCAATGAGCACATCTATGTCTAAAAGAACTCTATCAAGAAAGTTTTAACATTATTTATATATCCAGTTACAGGAACACAGAGTAACTGCAAAGCTTTATTCAGCAATACCACCTGCTGGACAAAGCTGACAGTCCCAAATACGTTCTAGTGCCCATGCACAGACAGTAATCCCTAAAGTTTGTGATAGAGTCAATTGTTTACATATTTCCAGCGATCACTGTAAAAATGATCATATTACTTCATGCCTTAATGGAAAATATTCAAAATACTTTCCACCTGTGATCTATCAACCTGAGCCAAGCAAGATCATATAGCAGTTATTTATGCATGGACTTGGGCCAAGTAGCTACTGCTTATTTTCAGCTCTAGCTATACACTTAAATGTTATTTGCTACTATCTGAGAAAAATAATGCCATCCATTTCCAAAGGTTTGTGTAAAACTTTAAAATACTTCTTTAAAAACTTCAAAAACAAACCTAATAAACTTAAAAAAAAATAAAAGATAAAAAAGGGTTTATGTAATAAAGTTAATACGGTATTTCACAAAAGTGAGTACACCCTTCACATTTTTGTGACAACACTGAAGAAATGACACTGCTACAATGTAAAGTAGTGAGTGTACAGCTTGTATAACAGTGTAAATTTGCTGCCCCCTCAAAATAACAGCCATTAATTCTCTAAACCACTGGCAACAAAAGTGAGTACACCCTGAAGTGACCAAATTGGGCCCAAAGTGTCAATATTTTGTGTGGCCACCATTATTTTCCAACACTGCCTTAACCCTCTTGGGCATGGAGTTGACCAGAGCATCACAGGTTGTCACTGGAGTCCTCCTCCACTCCTCAATGACGACATCACGGAGCTGGTGGATGTTAGAGACTTTGCGCTCCTCCACCTTTTGTTTGAGGATGCCCCACAGACGCTCAATAGGGTTTAGGTCTGGAGACATGCTTGGCCAGTCCATCACCTTTACCCTCAGCTTCTTTAGCAAGGCAGTGGTTGTCTTGGAGGTGTGTTTGAGGTCATTATGTTGGAATACTGCCCTGCGACCCAGTCTCCGAAGGGAGGGGATCATGCTCTGCTTCAGTATGTCACAGTACATGTAGCTCCCCAGAGCTGGTGTTCTGACGAGAAAGGTCCCCCATCTGATGATGTCCGCCCTGTACTGCGCAGGCGCAGCGCTTGCGCAGTACGTAGGACAAAGGAGACACCGAAAGTCTCTGAACATAAACAGCTGTTCATGAGCTCTACACGGCGCCTGCGCAATTAATAGTGCATTCTGTCCCACGCTTCCGCATGCTCCTGATACTGGTGGGGGTGGATTTCTCAAATGAGCGGATGTTTGCGGGGCGTGTTTACACAACTGAAGGTTGGGTTTAGCAATGTTGATGGGCAGGTTTGGTGGACCTATTAATAAAAATTAAATCAGTAAAGTATTGAAATTGCTTGTGTTATGTATGTAACATTGAACTACCCGCCCTTATGAGCTCTGGCCATAATTGTAAAACTCCTTCAGTTGTGTAATCAGCTCTGCTCATTCTGAAGGCACACCGCCCCTTTCAGAGTTGTATGAGCATCAAGAGCGTGCAGGAGCGTGTGAGAGAATGTAGTATTAATTGCACAGGCACCGTGTAGAGCTCATGAACAGCTGTTCATGTTTGTAGACTTTCGGCGTCTCCTTTGTCCTCCGTACTGTGCAAACGCTACGCCTCCGCAGCATAGGGCGGACACTATCCGATGGGGGACATTTCTCGACAGGCCACCAGCAGCACTCATGCAGCCCCAGACCATGACACTCCCACCACCAAGCTTGACTGTAGGCAAGACACACTTGTCTTTGTACTCCTCACCTGATTGCCACCACAGACGCTTGACACCATCTGAACCAAATAAGTTTATCTTGGTCTCATCAGACCACAGGACATGGTTTTAGTAATCCATGTCCTTAGTCTGCTTGTCTTCAGCAAACTGTTTGCGGGCTTTCTTGTGCATTATCTTTAGAAGAGGCTTCCTTTTGGGGTGACAGCCATGCAGACCAATTTGATGCAGTGTGCAGCATATGGTCTGAGCACTGACAGGCTGACCCCCCCCCCCCACCACCACCCCTTCAACCTCTGCAGCAATGCTGGCAGCACTCATACGTCTATTTCCCAAAGACAACCTCTGGATATGACGCTGAGCACGTGCACTCAACTTCTTTGGTCGACCATAGCGAGGCCTTTTCTGAGTGGAACCTGTTCTGTTAAACCGCTGTATGGTCTTGGCCATCGTGCTGCAGCTCGGTTTCAGGGTCTTGGCAATCTTCTTATAGTCTAGGCCAGTGATGGCGAACCTTGGCACCCCAGAGGTTTAGGAACTACATTTCCCATAATGCTCAACTATACCGCAGAGTGCATGAGCATCATGGGAAATGTAGTTCCAAAACATCTGGGGTGCCAAGGTTCGCCATCACTGGCCTAAGCCATCCTTATATAGAGCAACAATTTTTTTTGTCAGATCCTCAAAGAATTATTTGCCATGAGGTGCCATGTTGAACTTCCAGTGACAAGTAGAGTAGAGTAGAGAGTGTGAACGATAATACCAAATTTAAAACACCTGCTCTCCGTTCACACCTGAGAGTTTGGGCCCAATTTGGACATTTTCACTTAGGGGTGTACTCACTTTTGTTGCCAGCGGTTTAGACATTAATGGCTGTGTGTTGAGTTATGTTGAGGGGACAACAAATTTACACTGTTATACAAGCTGTACACTCACTACTTTACATTGTAGCAAAGTGTAATTTCTTCAGTGTGGTCACAGATATAATATATAATATTATAATTATAATTATTATAATAACATTTTTACAAAAATATGAGGGGTATACTCACTTTTGTAAGATACTGTATATACTGCACACACTAACCATAAAAAAGGAACGTTTCAGGTTCAATTATCCTGTACCTTATTTTTTTTTTTTTCTCTCATGCACATATTAAAAGGGGAAAAAGCAGAAACTTATGAGAGTCATAAAAGTTTATGGAAATTCCAGTATTCCTCTCCACCTGCTCAGATTCCTTGAAGCAAGCCTAATCTTTAAATTCTTTAAAGCAGCACTCCGGGCAAACATTTCTTAGTAAAATATGCTGTGTAACAAATAGTTAAAGTAGAAGTCCAACCTAACGCTAAAATCCCTGCATCTACAGACATCCACAATCTTACACTAACCAATCTAGCCCTGTAAAGAAGAAATCAGTATACATACCTTTTTTGAAGCCGATCCGAACCGGTCCCATGCTGAGCTGTCAGCTGCAGCTTCACTGTGGAGGCGGGTGCAGAGGAGGCAGCCGACAACGGAAGCCCCATAGAAACTCTATAGGTGACGTCACTCCCCATACATTTCACAGCCGGTGTCGGCTGTCTCCTCTGCAGAGCTTCCACTGCTGGAGCGGATCAGATTAAAGAAAGGTATGTATAGCGATTTCTTCTTTACAAGGCTAGATGTCTTAGATCGTGGATGACTGTAGATGCAGGGATTTTAGTATTAGGCTGGACTTTAACTCTCATGAGGTGTATGGCACCTCCAGGATTGCTCCTCTTCTTTTTTATATTTACAGTTTTACTTTCGACCTGCTGCAGCTAAGTTTTTTAATAAAATATGCTTGCCTGAAGTTCTGCTTTCACGCATTGGCACTGAGGGTACGCAAACATGCGGCCCACTGGACTTTTTTCAATGAAGCCTCATATTTGCATATCTGTCTTTGTGCTGGGAGCGCGCCGTACGGCACACTTCCAGCAAATAGACCGGGGTCTCACCTAGAGCTCCAGGCACATATTAACAATCGGGACCCGGGACTCTCGATTCGGGCTATATCGGGACCCAGACTAGAATTGGCTATCATATTGATCAGTCACTGTGAAGCCTGCCCCGTGTTTTCTCTCTCTGAATGGAGGAGAGAGATGTATCATATCTCTCTCTCAATGCAGAGAGAAAAAAAACAAAAACCGTGTGTAAAAAAAAAAAAATAATCATAATAATAATTTTAAAAAATACAAAAGAATAGCTAGATCAAGGTTTGATCTAGGTCAGTGCCAGGGTTAGTGTTTGGGTCAAAATCAGGGTCAGTGTTTTTTTGGGCAGGATTGTTTTTAATTAGTATCAGTGTCACTTATGCCGCGTACACACGTGCGGACTTTTCAGCATCAAAGGTCCGACGGTCTTTCTGACGGACGTTCGACGGAGTTACTACGAACTTTCGAATGACCGGACTTGCCCACACGTGAACGGACTAAAGTCAGTTCGAAAGTCCGTTAGTTTGAACGTGATGACATACGAAGACTAGAATAAGGAAGTTCATAGCCAGTAGCCAATAGCTGCCCTTGCGTAGTTTTTTGTCCGTCGGACTAACATACAGACGAACGGATTTTTCGACCGGACTCGAGTCCGTCGGAAAGATTTGAAACATGTTCTAAATCTAAAGTCTGTCTGATTTTTTGACAGCAAAGGTCCGACGAAGCCCACACATGATCAAATTGTCCGGCAGATGCGTTCCGTCAGACCTTTGCTGTCGAAAAGTCCGCTCGTGTGTACACGGCATTAGTGTCAGTGTTTTTTAGGTAGGATAAAAACAAAAAAAAAAAAAGCAAAATGCGCACTATTGTTTTTGGGCTGTACTACAGGTACAAACAGCAACTAACAAACATATGTGGTATCGTTGCGATCGTCACAAGTAGGAGAATTTATTTTGGGTTGTTCTTTGGTGGAAGGTAGCAATACGGCACTGCATTACTTTAACTGATAATTGCGCTGTTGTGCGACACTGTAAACAAAAAAAGACAATTTTGAAGAAAAAAAACCATTTTTTTTTACTTTCTGCTATAAAACACACCCAATAAAAAATGTAAAAAGTTGAATTTCTTTATCAATTCAGGCAAATATGTATTCTGCTACATTTTGGTAAAAAAATCCCAATCCTGACACTTTTTGTGTACCAGTGACACTAATATAGTGATCAGTGCTAAAAAATATGCACCGTCCCTGTACTAATGACACTGACACAGGGTTAACTGTGTTTCTAGCCTGTGCTTTCTCACAGTGTGGAACGTGCTTTGGACTAGAGGAAGGCATTGATATATGTTCCTGCTTTGCAATACCATCCCTACTGACAGAACGGCAATCTGCCTTGTCTACATAGGCAGATCGCCATTCTGCCTGTGTACTGTATAAATCGGTGGGTGCTGGCGGACATTGAGTCTGTGGTACCCGGCGCTGGGCTCCCACTGTGTGTGATCACAGCGGGAGCGGGCTGCTTGGGGCGCGCGCGCCCCAGACCCGGAGGTGTCAGATCATGTACTAGGTACGTGATCTGGCAAAGAGCGGCCGCCCTGCTGCAGTATATGTGCAGTATATGTACAGCGGGTGGTCCGCAAGTGGTTAAAGTCTTATTAAACTTTCAGTTTATTCTATTTTTAAAAAAAATCCAGTTACAGCAAAGCATAAGGTGTGCTAAGCCTTTTTATTTGTTTTGTTTAAAAAAAAAAAAGTAGAAAAGCCTGTCCCCTTTTAGCTTGCCACAGAATAGGACACTTGCTCTGTGTGGGGAAGCAGTAGCCTCTCTGCAGAGGTCTGATATGCCCACCAATAAGTCAGTCCTATGGCTCTGCATACAAAATTAGATTAGAGAGCTTTGGCTCAATAGTGGGCATGCCAGGTCTCGGCAAAGAGATCATTGCTTACTCACAGACCAGGGTACAATTCGGCAGGAAACAGCTTAAAGCTGAACTTTAGATGTGGCAATTTTTATAGTTATATCGGTCCAGTTTCAGCGTCCCATATTAAGTGGCTTTAACAAAAATATTGAAACAATACAGAGGCCATCACTAGTTAAATTTAAAGAGCGATACACATTAAAATGACACCAAACATTATCCTTAGTCGCCGAAAAAATCCATACCCATCAATTACTTAATGGCCCTGTAATCTTTTTTTTAAGAAATTATTTCTTATTCTGTTTTTCTGCCTCCTTGCAGTGTCCTCCATGAGCTCCCCAACCTCTCGTTTTCCCCCTCACTTATCTGCTGTCGTCCACTTCTCTATACACACTAAAAATTCCCAGAGGGTGGCTACATTTCTACATACAGTTGGACAATGGAGAACAAACATAGCCAACCTCTAAAGAGAAAGTCAGACAACAACTGCAAATAGAAAAAAAAAAGGAGGCTGAGAGGATTAGAAGGTAAAAATATACTTGAATAGAATTTGTTTTTTTGATTAGAGTTTAGTGTCACTTTAAAGAAGAGTTCCACTTTCCGATTTTTTGATCGGCTCTCGGGTGCTGCCACCGCCATTCATGGTAAGGGAAACCGACAGTGAAGACTTTAAGCTGCACAGCCGGATCCCTATTGCGCATGCGCGAAGCGTGCTGCGCTTTCTAACTGGCCTGGCGGTTAGAACTTCAGAGGGGTTCCCCCTCCCCCCTGAAAGGTGGCAAATGTGGCACTGGAGGGGGGTGGGGGAAGATAAGTGGAGGTTTAATTTGTCTTCTACTGTATATCTGCCTAGAATTCATCTTTGAAGTGTATTTTCACTTTTGCAAGCAAATTTGAGAAAACCCCACTATATGTTTGGTATGTGTTCCCATTTACACTGCATGCCTAATTTTTTTGATGTTAGTACAGCAATTCCCCCTGCTGTGCTATTGACAGGGGGAAGCCTACACAGTAGCCGGTTGGCAGACCTTTTTCAGGCAGGACCCTTTGACAGAAACCGGCTGCCATACACACCGGCCGAATGTCGGCCGGTTTCTATTGAACCAGCCGATGCCGCCCGACATTCGGACCCATGTGTACTAGGCTTAAGCCTGTCCCAGGTCTGTCCTCCTTAACATACAATGCAAATAACCCTTTGTTAGGACATTATCTATATCTAGTTACAATTGCTGCATCAACACAAGCAATGTTGATGCAGAGTTCTCTCCCACTGAGACATTGTATTCAGGGACTCCCCACTGCCAGAATACACTGATTGGGTGCTGGTTTTCCAGCATATTGTAGTGCGACGTCATTGCCTTTTCTGATGCAGGATCCTTACTGTATCCCTATCTGGATGGATTTTTTATACAGTGCTGTATTACATCTAATCATTGTAAGTGTTTAGTACTATTTAATAAACTTTTTAGTAATGGTTTTACACTATGTGCGCTTGCTTGGTATCCTTTTGCATATGGCCATGAGATGGGAAGTTGACCTATGAGTGCGGTAATCATCTATCCTGTCTTGGAGTGCTGGGAAAACAAACAGCTCTCAGTGGAGACATTCTTTAGAATTCAGATATACAGGCAGGCCAAGCCTGTGCTATATCTGCTGATCTAGCCTGGTGGTTTGATTTAAAGTTGTTCTAAAGGCAGAAGGTTTTTTACCATAATGCTTTCTTTTTATTAAGTTTAAAAACCTTTTGGGTAAAGCTCCCCCTCCAGCCCCCCCCTTATACGTACCTGAGCCCCATCTTGAACCATCAGTTTGCATAAGAGCAGCTGTTCTCCCAGGCCTCTCTCTCCTCATTGGCTCGCACAGCAGGAGTCAATCACGGCCAGTGAGCCAATGAGAGAGCAGGGGGTGGGGCCAAGCTGCGCTTTGTGTGTGAAGGGACAATGTCCCTTCACAGGAGCAGGGCTCGGGAGCGAGCTTGCTCAAATGTCCCATAGCAAGAAGCTCGCTATTGGGGGCACTCAGCAGGAGGAAGGAGCAGATAAAACCCGCAGGAGGCCCATGATTAAAAAAAAAAAAAAAAAAAAAAAGAGGATTGGGGCTGCCCTGTGCAAATCCATCTCACATAGCTGGTAAGTAAAACATGTTTTATTTTTTTTATATTTGTACCTATAGAATCACTTTAGCATCTGTATGCTACTTGAAAATGATATGCACACTTATGCCCCGTACACACGGTCGGATTTTCCGACGGAAAATGTGTGATAGGACCTTGTTGTCAGAAATTCCGACCGTGTGTAGGCTCCATCACACATTTTCCATCGGATTTTCCGACACACAAAGTTTGAGAGCAGGATATAAAATTTTCCGTCAACAAAATCCGTTGTTCGAAATTCCGATCGTGTGTACACAAATCCGACGGACAAAGTGCCACGCATGCTCAGAATAAATAAAGAGATGAAAGCTATTGGCCACTGCCCCGTTTATAGTCCAGACGTACGTGTTTTACGTCACCACGTTCAGAACGATCGGATTTTCCGACAACTTTGTGTGACCGTGTGAATGCAACACAAGTTTAAGCCAACATCCGTCGGAAAAAATCCTAGGATTTTGTTGTCGGAATGTCCGAACAAAGTCCGACCGTGTGTACGGGGCATAATAAGCACAGAGGATGCACTATAATAAAATATAAGACTTTATCTTTATAATGTAATTGGAAAGTCTCACCCACAACACTCATCTGTTTTCATCATCAGGCAACAGAAGACTGAATCAAATTTAAAAAACAAAAATGTAATGTCAAGGATAAATACAATTAATCCTTGTCTAAATGAATAAGAAGTATGGTGAGTAATACACTAAATGTTTAACGCAGCTCACATTTCATCATTTGACGTCATTGGAGAAAAAATCTTGAAGCAACTTACACTCTTCCTTATCCTCAATTTGAATGAATTCTTACATTATTGTTGTCTAGAACAGATCCTTGGGGAGTATTGGTCTGGGTATATAATAAGCTGCTGGGCAAAGGTTGCTAAGCATTAGCTTGAAACAGTAATACTGAATATAAAAAATGAATAGTTTGTTTTTTAACCACCCTCACTTCATAAAAACGAAAGCTACAATTGGTTTTCAACTTTTTGAAGAAAATTCTCCTGTTCCCCCATTATCATATAACGCACTTCTAAAACTGCCTGAAGGCTTATAGACTTCGGTGATCGCATTATGATCATTATTTTATAGGCAGCCCTGCTTTAAAGATAACCTGTCACCAACTTTAAAAAAATGCATGTCAGCGCACAGAAAAATCTTGCATTTTAAAAACTTACTTCAAAAATCTCTTTTATTTACTTGTGATGTGCCTCTGAACTTGCTAGAAAATATGACCAGTCAATTCCCTTCTTGCATGTCACAGTCTGCTCATATTCTAGGAGTGTCTAATTATTCTCTGTAAGAAACAAATAGCTCCGCGCTTAGGTAATAAAGGAACTGCAGCCCCACTGAACATAAATTATTATATATGTAGGAATGATGAAATTACAAACGTGTGGGAAAACTATTCCTGGTGTATATGCGAAAAATGCCCACATATATATAAAGTGCAACGTGTATTATCACCTTACTAGATTAGAGGTGATCAAAAACAAAACATTATAGGTTGGTATAAAGAAAGTGATATGAATTCCCAAAAAACCTTCAGAAAATCCTTGAAAAAAATAGCGTAAATATGTGCATAAAAAACGTAAATATGTGCATAAAAAATGCTAAAATATATAAATAAGAACCTTATAATCATAGATGCGCATAAAGGTGTTTAGAAATAAATCATTAAATCATCAGTCCAAAAAATGTCCCAAAAGAAAAAAAGGAAAAAATCCATAGAACGTTCTTCCTAAAGTGCAAATAGTGAGTCTCTTCAAACATCTAGCAGTACTCTTAGTGATGTAAACTCTTCCAGCCATCCAAAGGACCCCCCAATGTGCCCTCACTCACCGGAAGAATTCACCCCTGCAGGGGTATCAAGCCTATCAGCCGTATCCTGCAGCAATGGTCCCTGGTGACAGTCCTCCGTTCGGATCTCCACTCCTGGTATCCCGATCAGTTCCAGTCACTCCCCGCAGACACATCCATATAAAACAAGAATGAACCCCATCGCGTAAATCCGTAAAAAATTAAGCTTTATTAAAAATGTTAATATTAAAGGAAGCACACAGTGCTCCGCTGACTGGTTAGCAGTCAAACAAGTGTAGTGAAAGCAGCGCGGTGCGGCGTGCGTTCCACCGCTCGCTGCACACCCGGAAGTAAAGCAAAAAGACAAGACGTATGCGTATCACGTGGCCACGCCTTCCGCGTTTCGTCATCAAGACATCATTTGAGGCGCCTTACGTCATCTGATACGCATACGTCTTGTCTTTTTGCTTTACTTCCGGGTGTGCAGCGAGCGGTGGAACGCACGCCGCACCGCGCTGCTTTCACTACACTTGTTTGACTGCTAACCAGTCAGCGGAGCACTGTTTGCTTCCTTTAATATTAACATTTTTAATAAAGCTTAATTTTTTACGGATTTACGCGATGGGGCTCATTCTTGTTTTATATGGATGTGTCTGCGGGGAGTGACTGGAACTGATCGGGATACCAGGAGTGGAGATCCGAACGGAGGACTGTCACCAGGGACCATTGCTGCAGGATACGGCTGATAGGCTTGATACCCCTGCAGGGGTGAATTCTTCCGGTGAGTGAGGGCACATTGGGGGGTCCTTTGGATGGCTGGAAGAGTTTACATCACTAAGAGTACTGCTAGATGTTTGAAGAGACTCACTATTTGCACTTTAGGAAGAACGTTCTATGGATTTTTTCCTTTTTTTCTTTTGGGACATTTTTTGGACTGATGATTTAATGATTTATTTCTAAACACCTTTATGCGCATCTATGATTATAAGGTTCTTATTTATATATTTTAGCATTTTTTATGCACATATTTACGTTTTTTATGCACATATTTACGCTATTTTTTCAAGGATTTTCTGAAGGTTTTTTGGGAATTCATATCACTTTCTTTATACCAACCTATAATGTTTTGTTTTTGATCACCTCTAATCTAGTAAGGTGATAATACACGTTGCACTTTATATATATGTGGGCATTTTTCGCGTATACACCAGGAATAGTTTTCCCACACGTTTGTAATTTCATCATTCCTACATATATAATAATTTATGTTCAGTTTTTATTTATTCACATTTTTTACTTGATACACCCCATTAGTTTCTGCACATCAGACGAGTTTTAGTGGAACAGCGCCAATCACCCCGTATTGGGACTCTACACTAATTATTCTCTGTGTTTGCCAAGGTCCTTCACTCCCTACATAGAGTTTATGCAACTGTCCTTGAGGAGCGAAGGGGAACACTATAGAGCAGTGATATGCAATTAGCGGACCTCCAGCTGTTGAAAAACTACAAGCCCCATCATGCCTCTGCCTCTGGGTGTTTAAAGGATTCTCTAGACATGGAGGTTTCCTTGGCTCTTTGTCTACCATGAACACTATTCTTCTGTTCAATCTGGTGTTAATATTCCTCTTGCAGCCATATTCAGAGAGGCTGGCTACACCCATGGAACCTAAACTTCCTAAAAATATTTGCAACTCTAGTCATAGAAACATCAAGCTGCTTAGAGAGATGGTCTTATAGCCTTTACCTTTAATTGGTGGTCTACAAATTTCTTTCTGATCTCCTAGGACAGTGATGGTGAACCTTGGCACCCCAGATGTTTTGGAACTGCATTTCCCATGATGCTCATGTACTTTGCAGTGTAGTTGAGCATCATGGGAAATGTAGTTCCAAAACATCTGGAGTGCCAAGGTTCACCATCACTGTCCTAGGACAACTCTCTCCTTTAGTTTCTCTGCTCAATGCTCATTGTGGTGCACATGAGGATACCAAAAAGCAGACTGACTACTCCTCTACTTAAATAGGCTAACTGCCTCAGTAGCTGATGATGTCAGTTCACATCCAATCTCTTTAAAGCTTGATGAAGCACACTGCAGTCCAGCCTAGGACCGCTCCTCTTTAACATTTCACCCAATAGAGGGTTAATCACAACCATACTGGGTGAAAACATTGGAGGGGGGTCCTAAGCAGGGCAGCAGTGTTCTGTCTGACTTTAAATTGCTCCCACCCGAGTGCCCCTTTAAAAAGTTATGAAAGCTTTAGGGAGCGGGAAGGACTGAGATCATGTGACCACTGTAATTGCCCGTCACAGTGGTCACATGATTGGGAGCCAGTTCCGATCCTTAGTGGGGATTGAGAGCTGTCTTTGACAGCTTGGTCTCTGTGCGCACTCTCAGAACAGAAACATTGGCCACCCAGTGATGCACATGTGTAGCGTGTGGGCATTAAAACACCCTTTTGTTGCAACACATACACTATAATACCAAAAGTACTAGGACGCCTGCTATTGCACGCACATGATCTTTAATGGCTATAGCTATAACAGCTTCCACTTATCTGGGAAGGCTGTCCACAAGGTTTTAGGAGTTTGTCTATGGGAATGTTTGACCATTCTTCCAGAAGCACATTTGTGAGGTCAGGTACTGATGAGGACGAGAAGGCCTGGCTCGCAGTCTCTGTTCTAATTCATCCCAAAGGTGTTCCATCGGGTTGAGGTGAAGGGAGGATTATAGTGTGGGGTTGTTTTTTTTAGGGGTTGGACTTGGCCCCTTCCAGTGAAGGAAACTCCTAAGGTGTCAGAATACCAAGACATTTTGGACAATTTCATGCTCTTAACTTTGTGGGAACAGTTTGGAATGGCCCCTTCCTGTTACAACATGACTGCGCACCAGTGCACAATCCAAGCGAATTTGGGGTGGAGGAACTTGACTGGCCTGCACAGAGTCCTGACATCAACCTGATAGAACACCTTTGGCATGAATTAGGGCGAAGACTGCGAGTCAGGCCTTCTTGTCCAACATCAGTGCATGACCTCACAAATGTGGAAACCTTGTGGACAGCCTTCCCAGAAGAGTTGAAGCCACTACAGCTGTAATGGGTGGGCCAACTCAATAATGAACCCTACGGATGAAGACTAGATCCCATTAAAGTTCATGTGCGTGTAAAGGCAGGTGTCGCAATACTTTTGGTAATATAGTGTATATATTTGCAATAGGCAACCATATTGGTTTATTGCACAGGCTTGCTTTCTAGATAACAACGCGTCACAGTGACTGTACTTTACCAGTTTACACTTCAAATCTATACATTCGACTGCAAATCCCAGCGGTCCTGCAGCACAGACGATATTAAATTCCCTGCTATACAAATAGCCAAAGGAGGAAGAATTTATAAATCAATGTAACAATAAAAATAGGAAAGTATGTGTAACACTGTTAATGTCACATCAAAACTGATTTGCAAGTTAATGTCACAAAGGTGACTTAAAACATATAGGAGGAGGGGGGTGGGGAAGTCTGCATTTAGAAATCACAGTTAGAATAGTTAAATATATAATCCAGGTGTGTGTTTCCCCCCTAGGAATTGAACATTTGTGAGGATGTGGTGCAGCTTGAAAAACATATTGATGTAACCTATAACTTGGAATGGCAAGGTCAGGCAGGAGTTTACTCTAGTATTAAAAATGTCAACCAGCAGCTGTATGTTCAAGGGGATTTCTTCTTCTTACTGTATTTACTCTCAATACACAAACATGTACACAATGCAGATTACAGACTACATGGCTAGAGTTTCAGCACTGAAAAGGATGATGTATGACTACAGAAATGAGATCAGAGTACCCAAGTCACTGATATTTTTTCTTACATAACATTAGACTTAATGAATGGAACTCGGCTCAGCATGCCTCAATCATGACTTCAGTATTATGTGAATAAAATGTTTCATCAGTTAAGAAGTTCAGAAAAAGAGAGGAGAGAGCAGAATTCTCAGCAGGTAATCTTTAGTGAATAAAAAGACTCATATTTCATTGTTCACAGGACACAGCATAAAGCAATTAGATTAAATACACGGAGTAGCAAGAATGTCTCTGCCCAAACCAGATCATTATGAGATACAGCACTTTACAAGGTAACAGAGAATGGAAAAGGAAGATCAGTTAATGAGGTATACTCTATAGGTATTTGATCATTAGTTGAGATGACTGCTGCTGTTTGAACCAGTTCTCACCCCAACAATCATTAGATCTACGGAGAGTAGAGGTTTCACCATACAAATGTATATACCACGTACAACGTAGAAATAAGATTATAGAAAGTATAAAAAGTTATCTTGAAACTTATGATGAAATTGTTTCTTTGAAGAAATTTAAATAAAGTAGAATTTTTTTTTATCAAGTGCTTATACACCACCCACAGCTTTTCTCAACACTACTGTCATATAATCCTCAGACCCTAGATGCACATATAGACTTTCCCAGTCTGCAGACAGAACAGAATTCAGTCTTGTAGATAGAACATCCTACTCAATGGCAAACCTCAATCCTGTAGACTGAGCATCCCCCTCAATGGCAGGGTTTAATCCTCTAAACAGGGTACTCCCTTAATCCCCTAGATGCAGCAGCCCACTCAATGGCTATCTCAATCCTGTAAAAAAATATATATCCTCTAAATGGTGGTGCTTAGTCTTGTACATTGTAAATAAATTACCAACTCAATGGTAGAACTCATTACTGTAAACAGACTCCCCCTCTCAATGGTAGAGCTCATTACTGGAGCACCCCTCTCAATGGTACAGCTCATTACTGGAGCACCCCTCTCAATGGTACAGCTCATTACTGGAGCACCCCTCTCAATGGTACAGCTCATTACTGGAGCACCCCTCTCAATGGTACAGCTCATTACCGGAGCACCCCTCTCAATGGTACAGCTCATTACTATAGACAGAGCACCCCCTCTCAATGGTACAGCTCATTACTGGAGCACCCCTCTCAATGGTACAGCTCATTACTGGAGCACCCCTCTCAATGGTACAGCTCATTACTGCAGCACCCCTCTCAATGGTACAGCTCATTACTATAGGCAGAACACCCCTCTCAATGGTACAGCTCATTACTGTAGACAGAGCACCCCTCTCAATGGTAGAGCTCGTTACTGGAGCACCCCCCCTCTCAATGGTAGAGCACCCCTCTCAATGGTAGAGCTCATTACTGGAGCACCCCTCTAAATGGTAGAGCTCATTACTGCAGTCATAGCACCCCTCTCAATGGTAGAGCTCACTACTGTAGGCAGAGCACCTTTCACAATGGCAGAGCTCATTACTGGAGCACCAATTTCAATGGTAGAACTCATTACTGTAGGCAGAGCACCCCTCTCAATGGCAGAGCTCATTACTGTAGACAGAGCACCCTTCTCAATGGCAGAGCTCATTACTGGAGCACCCCTTTCAACAGTAGAGCTCATTACTGTTAACAGAGTACCCCTCTCAATGGTAGAGTTTACTACTGTAGACAGAGCACTCCTCTCAATGGTAGAGCTCATTACAGTAGGCAGAGCACCCCTCTCAATGGTAGAGCTCATTACAGTAGGCAGAGCACCCCTCTCAATGGTAGAGCTCATTAATGTAGACAGAGCACCCCTCTCAACAATGGAGGTCATTACTGTTAACAGAGCACCCCTCTCAAAGGTAGAGCTCATTACAGTAGGCAGAGCACCCCTCCTAAATGGTAGAGCTCATTACCATAAGCAGAGCACCCCTCTCAATGGTAGAGCTCAATCCTTGGACAGAGCACCACCTTTAACCACTTGCCGACTGCCCACCGTCGTTATACATCGGCTGTTTCAAATGGAATATCATTGTTATGGCAGCAGCTAGCTGCCATAACCCCAGTATCCACTCCTTCAGCGGGCAGTCGCCTTTCAGATAAAAGTGGTCTCAGCGGCGGATTCGCAGCAAGATCACTTTTATCGGTGGCAGGAATGGGCCCCACCCACAGCTCCGGTGCCCTTCGCCTCTTACCGGAGCCACCGGCAGCAGCGGAGACAATCGGATCCTTCTCCCTGTGTGGTATGGAGCTGAGTGAGGGGAAGATGGCCCCCACCCGGCTCCATACCAGTGCAGGGTGGAAGCGACATCAAAACGTCACTTCCGCCCATAGCTCTTAAAGGGATTTTTTTTTTATTGCATTTTAGTGTAAATATGAGATCTGAGGTCTTTTTTGACACCAGATATTATATTTAAGAGGTCCTGTCATGCTTTTTTTCTATTACAAGGGATGTTTACATTCCTTGTAATAAGAATAAAAGTGACACATATTTTCTTTTAAAGAACAGTGTAAAAATAAAGAAAAAAAGTAAAATAAACAAGAAAAAAATTAAAAATTTTTAGAGCGCCCCGTCCCGCCGAGCTTGCGTGCAGAAGCGAACGCATACATGAGTAGCGCCTGCATATGTAAACGGTGTTCAAACCACACATGTGAGGTGTCACCACAATCCTTAAGACAAGAGTAATAATTCTAGACCTCCTCAGTAACTCAAAACATGCAACCTGTAGAATTTTTTAAACATCGCCTATGGAGACTTTAAAGGGTAAAAGTTTGTCGCCATTCCACAAGCGGGTGCAATTTTGAAGCATGAAATGTTGGGTATCAATTTACTCGGCGTAACATCATCTTTCACAATATAAAAAAAAAATTGGGCTAACTTTACTGTTGTCTTATTTTTTAATTTAAAGTGTATTTTTTCCAAAAAAAGTGCACTTGTCAGACCGCTGCACAAATACGGTGTGACAGAAAGTATTGCAACGACCGCCATTTTATTCTCTAGGGTGATAGAAGAAAAAAAATATAATGTTTCTAAGTAATTTTCTAGCAAAAAAAAAAAAACAGTTTTAAACTTGTAAATACCAAATCTCAAAATGAAGCTCTGTCCTGAAGTGGTTAATGGTAGAGCTCAATTCTGTAGATGGGACACCCCTTCGATCCCAGAGCTCAATCCTAAAGTCAAAAGCACCCCTCTAAGAAATCAAAACCCTACATGCACTTCAGTAGCGAATACATAAGCCAAAATATGAAATACAATGTACACTTACCTGAGCAAGTTCTTTTTGTTCATTAACCAATCTACTGCAGCTAGCAATCATCTGATCCAGTGCATAAAGCCTATCTTCCAGCCCTTTAATGGCTTTCATATTTTGATTATCCAGTTTGGCAACTGTTTGACGGCACTCTGATGAAAATGGCTGAATTATTCGGGGATCCAGCTACAAAAAGAGAAAAAAAGGAATGTACTTTTGGACTGCAAAAACATATATACAAATTTTTGAAATAAACTGATGGAATGAACTCATAGCAACAAATCACAAAATAGTCTCTCATTCTAAGGCAACACAAAAAGTAAAGTGATTGCACAGGTTAAAGCTTTTGTTATTAAAATAGAAATGAGGGAATACCCACCTGCTCTGTGCAATGGAACACAGTGGTCCCTTATCTGCCCTTCTTCGGTCCCACCATTGCTCTCATTTCCTCCTACCCAGCATGTGCCTTCATAGCAAGCCATGTACTATGTAGGCACACATGCAGGTGCTCTTCCAAGCTGGGCTGTGTGCATCTACAGACACACACATCACAGCTCGGCCACACCCCCTGCTCCCTTCTTACAGGATTTGACTTACAGAGTCTAATGTGAGACTAGAAATAGGGGAGAGAGGAGATGCAGCCAGAAACAGTGCTTGATCGAGACAGCACTCAGGTCTATATAGATCAAAAATGGCCCAAACATCACAAGCAATCCAATCAGCAGTCTTGCAAAAATCGCTTCCCTTATGACCAAGCCATGACCATATGGCAATGGGCTAGAGCTAGTCATTTCATGACATCTCTTTACTAACACCCAAAAGATAGAGCAGATTCAGCAAACTGAAATGTCAGCTTTGGTGTATTTTGCATGCAAATAAGAACATTATTATTATTTGATATAGTACAAATGTATAAAACATAAAATAAGAAAATGGTCGCAAGTTTCATTATGAAAGTTTGAGGACCAATTCCCGCCATAAGAAGTTTTATATAAATCTGAATAGCAAAGGAAAGGGTTAGAAAGAACTTTCTCCTCATTTCCTATTATGCCTGACATCTGCCATATTTTTAGGAAGTGAGGAGAAATCACCCTTGTGGGGACACAGACAGCAATAAAATCCCAACTGAAGTTTTAAACTTTTCTTGATTTACTAGAAAATGCTCTTTTATTGCGGTCCATGTCCCCATTAATGGGAATCTCCTCTCACCTCCTGTTTTGTCTCACATCAATAGAAAGTGAGGAGATTTTCCCTCATGACCTACCTGTTTAAAATTCATCAAAAAGAAAAAAAAAAAAGAAAAAAGGGGAGTGGGGCTGCTTTGTGCAAAATCATTGCACAGAGCAGGCAAGTATAACTAGTTTGTTACTTTAAAACAAACAAAAAAAAAAAATGAAGGTTTAATATCACTTTAAATATGCACAAATTCCGAAAAAAAATATCATCCTTGACGCAGCAGAATGGTTTTAGTGGCCATGGGAGAAATAGTGGGGTTGATTTACCGAAGGTAAATAGACTGTGAACTTTGCAATTGACAATAATAATAAAAAAAACAATTTTATATAGCGCCTTTAAAAAGGTAGCGCCTCAAAGTGCTTTACAAAGAAAACACAAGAAATACAAAGATAAAAATGGCAATTAAGTGAAAGCATGTCTAAACTGCAAAATATCTTTTCTCAGCAGTTATAGCAGTCTCATGACTTTATTAGTGTCTGGTTAAAGCTTGTAGGAGGAGTTTTCATTCTCCTCTGACTATCCTGTGAGGCTGCAGGACCCCTGACCCTCTGCCTGTACAGTGCTGATTGGCCCTGTGCTGATCACATGCATTCTTCCAAGAAAAAAAAACTCTCTAGCAAATACACACCAAACTGAACATTGACTGTAGAAGAAGTGGAGGATCAGACTTTTTATACAATGCAGAGGATTAACCCCTTAGGCTCCACAGTGAGTATAACAACCATGCTTTACTACATATACAGACTGATTTTACTGTTGTGGGTTTAGTAACACTTTAAAGTCTATGCAAAACCTGACAGGTAGCCAGTTCAAAGACTTCAGGGATAGGGGTAATATGGTCACCTGTACCAGACCAAGTGAGGATTCTGGTTGCATAATTTTGTACATATTGCAGTTGATTAATAGTGGATTTAGAGATACATCAGCAAGTAGAGCATTGTAGTAGTCAAGTAGGCACTTTGCAAGTGCAGTTGCACTCATTTTCCCCACAGCTTAGTAAATGTGATGAACCTTCACATTGTAAAGAATATCCAATCAGATACAAGGAAAATTTAAAAAAAACAGCATTTGTGCTTGCACATGAATAGATGATGAAAATCAGCAGAGCTTCACCACATTCTCTAAGTTCTGGGGGAAATGAGTGTACAGTCTATTTGCCTTAAGCAAATCAACCCCAGTGGCTGGATCCAACAAAACTGAGATCAAAAGATATATTTAAATCTTAAAAGCATAATAAAATGTTACACTTAGCTTAATTTTACTTGTTTTCTATGGTTTCCTTTGCAAGGGCGTGTCTCATTATTTCCCAGCTTAGCTTTGAACTGTCAGAACCATGACAAACTAATCTAAGTATACTTAGGAGGCAGCATTTGTTCTGCTTATTTGTTTGAGCTCTGCATTAGACATACAAATAAGAAATAAACAGATTCCTTATTAAAAATCTGCTTGTCAACTATTACTAATTTCAAATGAATTTTCTATTTATGTGAATGGGAATAAACCATTGCATTTCTTGCCACCTCCTCCTGTGACCTTACACAGTGTATCCAACACAAAAAGGATTCTATTAAACTGTTTTGTGCAATGTTATTTTATGCCATACCAACGGTTTATCCCTTTTATTTCTTTGATGTTGTGCCAGTAGACAAGCTTGTTTGAGAACTGAGACCACATGGAACAAATAGCTTGCCCAAACATTTGCATTTTGACTGCAGCTCAAAAAATCAAATAGTATACAACACAATAAATTACAAAACAAGGTAATGTTTGATTAGTAAAAAAAAGTGTCACACAATTTTTTAAGTGGGAATTCAGCAGCCAAAGAGGCAAGTATTAGTAGTAACATGCATGTGAGATCTGATTCCACAAGTGAGATAACAGTGATCCACTGATGTACATTGGTACAGACAGACCTAAAAAAAGCAGAAAGGCCTTGTGCACACTGGGAATCTGCTTAGCCTCTTTGAACATCTTTTCTATTGGCAGGAGAAAAGTTGCTTGAAAAAAAAAAAACACGATAAAAGTCACATATTGTGCAAGTGTTTATGCATGTTCACACATATGTGTGTTCATGTATTCTATTGGCCAGAATATTAACAACCCACCTCCCAAAGATGTCCTTGTCGTCCTTGAGTTGGTGGTTATACAGGGGATGATGTCTGCAGCATCATCCTGTTTTGGCCGGCAATTCACTTTTTTTAATAAAAGCGATTCAGCAGCTAATGCAGGCAGCCTCCCATTTCCCGGGCTCTTCTGTCCCACTGAGGAACTCAGGATTGCAGCCAGTTTCACTGGCTGACCACAGAGATCGATGAAGACTAAAAGGTCCCCGATAATCTCTATAGCAGGGGTGTCAAACTCAATTTCATCGTGGGCCGCATCAGCATTATGATTGTCATTAAAAGGGGCGGTTGTATCTGTAAGATTAGATGTCCAGCGCATCCCCTCCCCTTACATTAGATGTCAAGAGCCACCCCACCATCAGAAGTTGAGTCCCCTACTCTCCCTAACATCACAGTGCACCCCCTTTCCTTATGCTGCTGCTGGGAAGAAGCTGGATGCATTGCTTGAAAGTAGGGGTATGGAGGTGGACCAGAGGAGGGCTGGAGCTCTCCTGCAGCTGCAGGAGAGGTGTGAGGGCCACATGAAATGGCCTGGAGGGCCAGGTTTCGGCCTGCGGCCTTGTGCTTGACACCTGTGCTCTATAGTATAGGCAACCAGAAGCGATGAGCATTTTCGTCGCTTTCAGTTTTCCGGATGTAAACAGCATCATTTTTAAATTGGAAAAGCATCTAGTCACACCGATCTTGCCGTGATCAGATGCTTGTAAGGGCAGAGGAGACATCAGGGGTCTAATAGAGTCACATGCCTGTTGCTGTCACAAGGGAGGTTTACATTCTCTGTGACAGCAATAAAAGTGATACGTATATACTCGAGTATAAGTCGTTCCGAGTATAAGTCAAGGCCCTAATTTACCACAAAAAAAATGGGAAAAACTTATTGACCCGAGTATAAGACGAGGGTGAGAAATGCACAGCTACTGTAAGTGGAAAAGAGGGTCAACAATGCCCATTTGCAGCATCACTGTGCCCATTTGCATGCCTCACTGTGCCCATTTGCAGACATAGGTCCCCTGAACTTCAAACTCGGTAGTTAAGGGTTCCTAGATGCCCCCTAGCTGCAGCCAAAATTCGGGGTCTCTGAACCCAAAGGGTCACGAAATGACATTGCTGCAGATAGACACAGTTGACCAAATTTGGGGCCCCCGTATCTCGGGGCCACTTAGTACTAAGAACCCCAAATTTGGTGTGCAAACCCAGTGGAACTAGCACCATAAAATTTCCAAAGCTGGGGTTTCTAGCATCAAGTGGCCCCGAGATACAGGGCCCCAAAAATCAGTTCAGAAAATGTCAAGCACTTTTCTGCAGCAGAGAATGACATTTTCTGAACCAGTTTTGGGGCCCCGTCTCACGGGGCTACTTAGAGCTAGGAACCCCAGCTTTGGATATGTTATGATACCAGTTCCACTGGGTTTGCACACCAAATTTGGGGTTCCTAGCACCAAGTGGCCCTGAGATATGGGGCCCCAAAGTCGGTTCAGAAAATGTTAAGCACTTTTCTGCAGCAGAGAATGACATTTTCCGAACCGATTTTGGGGCCCCGTATCTCGGGGCCACTTAGTGCCAGGAGCTTGAGCTTTGGATATGTTGTGGTACTAGATCCACTGGGTTTGCATACCAAATTTGGGGTTTCTAGCACCAAGTGGCCCTGAGATACGGGGCCCCAAAGTCGGTTCGGAAAATGACATTTTTTGCTGCAGCAAAATTGCTTGACTCGAGTATAAGTCGAGGGGGGCACTTTCAGCACAAAAAAATGTGCTGAAAAATTCGACTTATACTCGAGTATATACGGTAATAAAAAATGAAAGAAACAGTGTAAATAAATAAATAAATAAATAATTTTCTTTTTAAAGTACCCTCATTTCCATTCCTGGGGTTAGGGATTGGGGGCAGTAAAACCGCGACTCAACCGCAGGCTTTTAGAGCCCCCCCCCCAACTTTACATGTGAACGAGCCCTAAAGTTGCAACTAAGGGCTCATTCACAAGTGCAGCAGGCACTGTGGCACATCTGAAGAGTGATCTGAGTGTGTTTGACGGGTGTTGAGGAGGGGATATGTTGCCTCCTCACCACCTGATTTAAACTAACGATTTCTGTGCAATGCACACGATTGTGACATGGTAGTACGGCACTTAAGAGATTAAAATCAGGTGTGAGGAGGCAACACTGTGCTCGGTGTACTTTGACTTCTCCAATGTTGTTCATGTAGATCTCCACCTCTTTAAGGTTGCCTACTACCCCTGCCATAGAGTGTTCCTGACGAGATGAAGGCACATGTGACCCCTCCCCCGCTGTGCTCCCACCTCTCCACTGCTTAGAAGACATATGGACTGCTGATATTATACCATAGGACCTTTGATAAAATAGTAGTCCCAATCAGCTGAGAGGAGACTGTGGCAAACAAAACTGCTTTGTTTACCCTTGTAGGCAACCCTGCTTCCAGTGTCCCCCTCAACTAGGGTTGCCACCTCATCCCTTTCATTCAAGACCCATATTAATTACACAGGTTCTGTGGCTAATTAAGGTGGTAATTAAACTCACTTAGTGCCTTATCTGCAATAAATTAGCCCCAGAACCTGTGTAATTAATATGTGTCCTGGATTAAAAGGATGATGTGGCAACCCTACCCTCAACAGGTGTGCTTACATGACCTGACACAATCCCTGAAGCTAGGGGAGCCTGCCTTGTATCTCCTATGCTGCTTCTCTGTTGTCACTGTAGTTGATGCCTCTCGCCAGCCTCCACATGTAGCAATACACATCATTCCTCTCTCTAATGCTGGCAATATGGCTACCAACCTTAATCCCTGCCTCTGCTGATTTCCTGTATGGGAGGGGTTATATAGGAGAGGACTTCCTGCCTTTTGCCAGTGTCCACTCACCTGTAGGTCTGTTCAGGACTATGCACCTACACACAGGTGTCACATTGGAAACAGCAGCTGTATCCATGCAGTTGCTGTGTCCTTATTTACAGCTATGAGACAACTAGTACTGGGATGCACACAACACTTGTGCATCCCCGTGCCGATAAACATGGCCCTGCATAGTTCACCGATGAAATTTTCCTCTGTGAACGAGGTCTAAATCATATAGTTACGTTGTGAACAGTAAAATAAAATGTAACGTGTAACATGGCCAAACACAAAAACAGCCTACATACTTTATGTAATGAGCAAATATGGCATCCCTCAAGTTCTAGTATGATGACAAATTTTTACATGGAAACAAGCTTTTTTTTAACCACAACACATATTGATAAGATTATGTCCATTAAGCTGATCTCTATTATCAGTCTAAAATATGTTAAAAAACACAATACATCACTTTTAAACTGAACCTGAAAAAACAACAACATGGGAACAGCCACTGCTTACTTGTTTCATACACTGAAATGTTCCAGCATGTTACAAAATGTATGCGTGAGATAAAGACAGCTTTGAAAACTCAAAAGCGCTATTGGGAGTTATCCAATCCTTTGATTGACGCACACCAGGAGGAGTCTCCAATAAGGTCAAACTGCCATATATTACTTTGGATAGCACTAAATAAACCTATTTAACCACTTTTACCCCTTCATGACCAGGGCATTTTCTGCTATTCAGCACTGCACTATTTTAACTGGCAATTGCACGGTCATGCAATACTTTACACAAATTACATTTTTATAATTTTTTTCCCATACAAATAGAGCTTTTTTTGGTGGTATTTGATTACTATAGTTTTTTTATCTTCTGTGATATAAACAAAAAAAGACCAACAAATTTGGAAAAAAGCAATATTTTCCACTTTCTGTTAAAAAAAAAAAAAAACATTAAAAAAATAAAAAAATCGAATTTCTTTATAAATTTAGGCAAAAATGTATTCTTTGGCAAAAAAATAATGTGATAAGTGTTTATTAATTGGTTTGTGTGAAAGTTTTAGTGTCTGCAAACTATGGTATATATAGTAAAATGTATGCAGCTATGATGCTATACAAGTGGTCATCAATGACTGTGATAGGGTGGTGGGCAATCTGGCGCTAACAGACCCCCACTGGGAGGGACACTGGCATCACCAGCGACACTAATACAGTGATCAGACATAATACTGTACACTGTATTAATGACACTGGCTAGGAAGGGGTTGACATCAACGGGCAATCAATGGGGTTAACTGTGTGCCTAACAAGTGTAATGTGTGCTACTTTTACTAACAGATCTCGTTTTTTTTTCTCCCTGCTTTGCAGGCAGAAGCAGCGGCCAGATTGCAGATCTGTGTACAGAGTCCTGTGAGTATGTAAACACAAGACTCTGTGCTTTGACTGGCTACAGCCTGAGGAGCTGATTGGTGCAGCGAAGGTTCTGGTAGGAGAGTGTTGCTTAGGAGACATATTGATGCTCGCTCACCACTCTGCTACCTGGCCAAGTTCTTCATTGTTAGTGCCTGCACACTGCAAACCTCAAGCCTGTTCTACACTCCAGGTCAGGATTAAGGATGAGCTCCAGCGTGTTCGCACACCCCACGTGCAGAGCCCGCCAGGAAGTCAGCACTGCGCTAATCACAGGCAGTGATACATTTCCCGATCTTTGCAGCCGCGCACTGGGACAATGTCTCGCAGCCTGTGATTAGTGCAGCACAGTGCCGACTTCCTGGTGGGCTCTGCACGTGGGGTGTGCGAACACCCTGGAGCTCATCCTTACTCAGGATCTGCAGATATCCATACTGCCCCAATCTCAGGCTCTCTCCTTCTAGTCATAGTGATTTTCAGAGTGCATTGGACAGACAGTGAGGAGGGGTTATGACCCTCCTTACCACCTGATTAAACCCTATGATGCTACACTACAATCACAGTTGCAGCACAGCCCTATCAACTCAATGGGCGGGTATGACAAGCTGCGCCGCTTGTCAAACTCGGCAGTCCAAGTTGAAAATGATGTGGTCATGGCATGTGGGCAACCCTGTCTGGATATTATTTTACAGTTTAGGTGGGCAGCTTTTACCACCCCCCATCACCCATCTGAAAGAGACCTATTTCATGAGCAGTTGTACCTATCATTCCTAGTGCCAAGTGTATGTTTTCTATATGTTTATGTACTTACTGACCTTCCCAGGTACAAAATTAATATTGAGCAGAATAAATTTGTCCCTCCACAACGGTCCCAGTTTCTCATGTGGCCCCCTGGGAAAATGAATTGCCTGCCCCTGGTCTGTGAAATAAATAAGGATGTACACAGTCACACTTGATGGCATCAGATCTAATAGCAAACTTTATTAAAGCTGGACATAGCACACTACAGCTCTGTCTGAGACCACCCAATGTGAATGCATTTCACTCATACATGGACTTGATCACTTACTCCTTTAAGAGTAACAATTCTTTACAGGTTTCCTTTGCCAAGCAGTGCTCACTTATGTGAACACTGGGAGAAAATGACAAAATCAAGTGCACCAAAAGATAAGTAAAAACTCACTGCAATGTGCAAAATTTTACATTCACCTAGCAGCTTCTTTGCAGTGTTCTTTTCACTTATTATCAGAGGAAGCAATGTGCGTTAAACCAGGTCTAAGTGATGTGACAGTGAAGTGAAAAAAATGTTTCAGATCCTATGATAAATTTGGCACAAATCTATTTAAACCTGTCAGACAAAGGCTTCCAGATGTGTAGATGATCTAGAGGTCATAAAAGCAGAATAAATATGTGGTTTAATGTATGGATAAATTACACACAGCATCTGCAATGGACAGATGTCCAACTTTATCTCTGACAATCTTTCTCACAGAATGGGTCAGAAATACAGCAAAGGCCTCCTTTCATCATATATTTGAATTATTATATTTGATGACTATGTAACAATCAATAAGTTCAGCAACCTCACTTGTATGGTTTTACATTTAAAACGACCCCCAGGCAATGCATGCAAAATCCCTTAGAAAAAAGCAGAGACACTAATAAAAACTTGCTAACAATTATCAGCTGAAACTTAGCAACCAAAATCTCCTCAACCCTTGCCATGTCACGAGCCACATTCAAATATAATAACCATAAACATTCCAAATGACTCAGTTAACTAAAGTGGTCAATAAAATTACATCAAGCAGGCAATCCCAGCATGATTTTATTTTTATAGTCTGAGGCTATTGTGAATTCCAGCAAAAGGCTGTAGCTGCCATGGCAGTGGGGGTATGTACCGGTATGAGTGCTGTTCATTGGGCGATTGCTTTACACTGGAGCATGGAGGCAATAAAACTCATGGAGCGTATCCACCATATCATTATGGACACTGTGGTTTTTTTTACGAAAGGCAAATCCACTTTGCACTATAAGTGCAAAGTGCACTTGAAATTGCACTGAAAGTGCAGTCGCTGTAAATCTGAGGGGTAGATCTGAAATGAGGGGAAGCTCTGCTAATTTTATCATCCAATCATGTGCAAGCTAAAATGCAGTTTTTTTATTTTCCTTGCATGTCCACCTCGGATCTACAATGACTGCACTTCCAAGTGCACTTTCAGTGCAATTTCAAGCGCACTTTGCACTTGTAGTGCAAAGTGGATTTGCCTTTCATAAATAATCCCCTATGTCTGTCTTTAACCTCCCTGGAGGTATTCCCGAGTCTGGCTCGGGGTGGATTTTCAGTACCAAAAGCGGCAACCCCGAGCCAGACTTGGGATCGCATTGCAGGAGCCAGGAAGAGCTTACTTACCTTGTCCCCAGGATCCTGCGATGTCCCCCCGCAGTGTGAGCGAGCTGTCCTCCGCTCGATCTATCACAGTGCCTGGGCTTCATTCCCTGCAATCGTTGCGACGCACGGGGACGGAGAACGGAGCCAAATTCAAAAAGTAAAACACACACTACATATACAGTACACTGTAATCTTACAGATTACATTACTTTAATCACATTATTTTACCTCCCTTTGTCCCTAGTGGTTTCTCCAGTGCCCTGCATGCAGTTTTATATTATAAAAACTGTTCTTTTTGCCTGGAAACTGGAGATTGTTCATAATAACCAAAACCGTCCCTTTACATCAAAAGCAGGTTTAGATCAGCTAGAAAACAGCGATAATAAATAAGAGTCACTTGCAGAATTGAGCTATAGTGATTTGTGGGGAAATCCATCATCAAACACTGAAAGTAATAACAGCGACAATTCTGCAACTGATCAAATTTCAGTGTGTTTGATTTGATTACATTATTAAATCATTTTTATTATATTATTATTTCTTATAATTATTTATAGTTATTTATTATATTATAACTTTTTATTTCGTTTTTCAAACTTTATCATACCCAGGATGTCTACTAGACTCTTGTTTGGGCAGATTTAAGTGAGTTATTCCTAAGAATTACAGGCCTGCAATATAAAACGCCAAATTTCTATGCAAAACAATTGAACCACTTTCAGCACCAAAAATCTGAAATAATCATACCGCCAGGGAAGTTAATAGATATTGGGAATCTTGGTGCTCCAATGGATATGCTGGCTTGTAAATTAGTTGATTGCACCATACCTAGGATGTCACATAGTTGTATCATCTACCTCTTTTTTGTTTTTTAAAAGTGCTGTGCATTATGTGCCCACATATAAGGCCCAACAGCTAAGAATGTGTCTCACTGATTATGGATGCTATATCCCCGGGGGGTTGTGGCCTTTATTTTTTTTTTTTTCTCTATTTTTTTTTTTTTTTTTAGTTGTGTTTCTTTCTCATGTTGATTGTATTTTATGAGTGTTTTGATTGTACCTGATTGATCTCCACTATGTAAAGGTAGCTACTCATGTACTATCTGTAAATGTTCTAGAGAAATTAGAACATTTACATGGGTCATCAGAACAGATTCAATTCAGTGCAAGGGATCTGACATGGTGGAGTTTTGGAACAGAAACGTTTTTGTTACCTAAAAGTATTTGAGTTTTAGGAGTGAAGGTTAGGGTGAATGTTAAAGGGGTTGTAAAGTCAGAGGGTTTTTTATCCTAATGCATTCTATGCATTAAGATAAAAAGCCTTCTGTGTGCAGCACCCCTAATACTAACCGGAGCCTCATCTCTCTCCAGGGATATCCACGAGTCCCTCGGCTATCTGAGACTCTCCTCCTGATAGGCTGAGACACAGCAGCGGGAGCCATTGGCTCCCACTGCTGTCAATCAAAGTCAGTTAGCCAATCAGGAGAGAGCGGCGGGGCCGAATCGGGGCTCCGTGTCTAACTGAACACAGGAGCTGGGACTCAGCTTGGGTGCCCCCATAGCAAGCTGGATGCTGTAGGGGCACTCAACAGAAAGGAGGGGTCAGGACAGCCAAAGAGGAACCCAAGAAGAGGAGGATATGGGCTGCTCTTTGCAGAACCAGTGCACAGGGCAGGTAAGTATAACACGTTTGTTATTTTTTTAGAGGGGAAAAAAATGAGACTTTACAATCACTTTAAGCTGGGTGGATAAAAATCAATGATTTTTGTAAACAAAAAAAAATCTGATTTTTTTTTATTTAACCACTTGCCGACCTGCTCACGCAGATATACTGCGGCAGGTCGGCTCTCCTGCGCGAATTGATGTTGTACGTCAGTCCGTACAAGGTAGAGTCTCTTCTTCTGTTGATATGGCAAAAAATAAAAACCGCAGAGGTGATCAAATACCACCAAAAGAAAGCTCTGTTTGTGGGGAAAAAAGGACATACATTTTGTTTGGGTACAACATCGCAATTGCCAGTTAAAGCAAAGCAGTGCCGTATCACCAAAAATAGCCTGGTCATTAAGGGGGCAAATCCTTCCAGGGCTATAGTGGTTGAATAGGATTTTTTTGATTTTTATCAAATTTATTTTAATAAAATGCTTTTGGAGTAAAAATATATCTAAAGATAGTTTTCTTTTTAAAATATATTAATAATTGAGTTTATTCAGCTTAGTTGGAAATGGAGCTTAGTTATGTAGCAAGAGGCTGTATATTCTGCAATATTTACATTTTTGGTAAACTCATTCAATGAAACCAAGCTCTGTAAGCTGAGATAACATGCACTGCACTGATGCATTCACACAATTTCACAGTAACCATGAGATAAACCAAAGTTCAGGAATAGTCCTTTATCCCATTGTTTTTCAAATCTGTGTACACTACAAACTGTATGATTGTTTGAAGAGAAATGCATCTGTACCAGGCTCTAAGTGTGAGGAGGAAGGGCAAGCAGTAAAAATAAAATTAAAGATTTTAACTGCCAGCAAAAATAAGTCCTTACATTTACAGGGCACCTGTAATTTCAGATCCATCATGGCAGTGCCTGTTAGCGGGCATCCACTCACCTGCTGCCGCCACATACCTCCCATTGTTGCCTCACTGCCGCATCACCAGCCGTCCCATAAAAGTAAATGGGACAGTTGGTGAGTCAACAGCGGGTCAGAGGAGGAGCTGCTGAGGGACAGAGATGACAGTTGCTCTTTAAAAATTATGATTTAAAATCGAGTTGATTTAAACCAAGCCTTTTTACTAGTGATTTAAATCAAATCCACCCTGACTTTTAAGATTTTAGGGCTTAAATGTCAGGCTAAAGAAAACCTGACCCGACGTAAATGTTGTAGATAGAGCTGGGGATAGTTACATTTCAAAACGGGGTTTTTCTGCAATCTGTCTCCAACTGTGTCCTTCATTTCCAGTCAGGAAGACACAACAGGAAGTGAGAGGAAATCTCCCAATAATTGGAACAGGTTTAATCTTTACTCCCTAAGGGTCACCAGGTCAAATATAGAGGGTAACTCTCCTTAGCAGAGACACAGTCACCAATAAAAATTTTTATAGGGGCAGAATACAAAGATTTACAATCTCTCACCTATTCTGGTGATGGAGATATGACGTAGTATGTGGAAAAGCAGGGTCCTACTTACAGCTATCGTTTTTAAATGTATTAAAAATAATGGGTTGCTTTGTTTGCTATAATACAGATTTTGCTACTAATAAAGTACAAGAAATATATGGACGGTCAAGTACCGGTATATTTAATTTCCAATAAATATTACTTCTTTATGTGTTGTTTAACTACCTTTAAAGTGGAGGTCCAGCAAACTTTATTTTAACATTCCCCTTATAAGTTTTTTGGAATTCTTCCATGGACTATACACATACTTTTCCCTTGTCTAAAGGCCCTTATGAGAGCTGACCTCTAATTTCCTCCCCAACCTATGTAAAATGAAACCCAAAAACAAAAATTTAATATATCGCAGCTTACCAATCCTTATATGTGGTGGCTGCATTACTTTTTTTTTTTTTAATTATTTCACCTGGTGATCCAGCCGGTAACACATTTCCTGTCCTATGGTGCCTGCATTCTGGGTGAAGTAGTAAAGCAGACACTTTTGGACAGCAGCATTGTCAGTCAGGGGATAGGACAGGGTTAAACTAGCAGATTTAGATGGACTTGACTAACAAACTCAAAGGTTTTACATAAATGAAATAAAGCGGATTATTGAAAGCACCAGTGTTAAAGCGGAACTAAACCCTCCTATTCTGTCCAGCTAAGAAAGCTGCCATCTTGGCTCTGTTTTATCTGCAGTTGCCATGGTGCTGTACATTTGATCAGTTATGAAACCAGCCATTTGATGGTTTGACAGCCTGATTGAATGAACAAGCAAATGTGACAGTTATCATTCATGGTATGACTTGAAGGTAACTTTAGTTCCGCTTTAAATGGTTTGTCTAAACCTTCCAACTGCTACTTTGTCTGGACAGCTTAGTCTGTGAAGTAAGTTGAAAAATAGCAAAATTACTGTCAGGGTCGCCAGGTGAAAAACAAGGAAAAAAGCCTTGAAAAGTAAACAAATGCAGCCACCACATCTAAGAATTTGGTAAGCTACAATACAAAAAAAAATGTTCTTTTGGGTTTAATACCACTTGAAAATACACTTTAGTTTTTTGGACCTAATGTTAGGTGAAATACAGAGGATGTGGGGAATTAAAGCCAACATCAAACATTTCCAGTTCTTAAAGGCATTATAAACCTTCCTACCTGCACTCTGTGTTTTTCACCTGCATAAGATGTGCATTGATCATCTAGTGCACGGCTCTGCAATTAGCAGACCTCCAGCTGTTGCAAAACTACAAGTCCCATCATGCCTCTGCCTCTGGGTGTCATGCTTGTGGCTGTCAGAGTCTTGCTATGCCTCATGGGATTTGTAGATCTGCAACAGCTGGAGGTCCAGTAATTGCATATCTCTGATCTAGTGAGTGTCATGGCCTGTAGTGGAGTAAATCTTCACATTCTGGTGTCAAACGTTTCTCTTTGTGTTCAAATATGAGGCATGCTGCATGGCACTGCAGAAGTAATGACCTCTGTCTGTAGTCTGAGGACTGAACTTCCCACGAAGCACTGGTGCAGGTGAGAGGTACACGGTAATTAGATCTGACACAGACACAAACAGGCAGAGCAATTAAAGTATATGTGAACCTTCACCTTGTAAAACAACCCGTTCAGCTTAAAAAAGAAACAAAAGGAAAACATTTGTGTATGGATATAAAAAAAAAAACTACAAATACTTTTTCTTTTTTTTTTTTATATGTGGTCACATGACCTCTGTTCTGAGCTGCACAAGGGGCTCAGAAAGCTGGGAGTGAAGACATTATGAAGGGTGTGTCAGCAGAGGACACAGAAAGAGCAATACACTGATTTTCCCAGTGATTATCTGTGCGGGGGATGTCAGAACAAGTCTGCCCATTGGAGGACAGGCAGGCTGTTGCTGCATAAAAAAACTGACCACACTGAGATGGAAGTGAATCCATGCCTTGTGTGGTCAGTTTGATATGGGAAAGCAGGAGGACTAAGAGATCACTAACATAATAGAAGAAATACAAAGGAAACAAGATACTTTTAAAACACAAGTGCATGGTACAACAGACTCATATCAGGAAAATGTAATGTTGAGGTAACACTTTAACAGAGATCCGGTCATGTTAGAAGAGATGTGTTTAATCACATTAGCACTCCCACATTTATGATGCAGAACAGACGAAATGGATAAGCAGGCATTGATAGCTGTGAGACTCAGTACAAGAAGTTGCTGTACCTCTGGTGAACAGGAGCAGGTTAGCTGCAGCAATATACAGTATGTATATCAGGGAATTGATGAGCCATGACAGTACAAACTGCAGCCACAACAAGTGAGGCTATCCTTACAAGGAACGACAGACAAACAACACAGGGAATAGAACTACACTAACACCTAGTTAAACAGCAAAACATTTGAAAGAGTACAAATGTCTTTAATGCTGAAGGGTGCTGTATTAGGAATCTATACATGTTATATTACACATGGAATCAAATAAGCAAAGAAGTCTTTTAGACCCCTTTCACACCGAGCCGCCTATAGTGTCGGCAGTAAAACGCCGCTATTTTTAGCGGTGTTTTACCGTCGGATTTGCGCCGCATTTCGGCCGCTAGCGGGGCGCATTTATCCCCCGCTAGGGACCAAGAAAGGGTTAAAACCTGCCGCAACAGCGGCGTTTTGCCAGCGGTGTCCCAGCGCTGCCCCATTGATTTCAATGGGGAGCAGCGTTGGAGGAGCGGTAAACACACCGCTCCTTTACCGCTCCAAAGAAGCTGCTGGCAGGATTTTTCCTGACGTCTGACGTCCTGCCAGCGCACCGCTCCAGTGTGAAAGCCCTCAGGCTTTCACACTGGCGTGAATGGAGCAGCTGTTTGAGGGCGGATTGCAGGCGCTATTTTTAACGATATAGCGCCTGCAAAACGACCTCGGTGTGAAAGGGGTCTAAATGTTAGGACAAAAACCATTTCCTCTAAGCTGAAATATAAACGGTTAATGTTTCAAACAGACTAAATCTACTTATTCTCAACAGGTTGCCTCAATTAAACGCATAATCTGTCGAATAAATTACATCCAGATCACAACACAAAAAAAGCTAGTGCCTCCAAGACTTTGTGCAATGCAAATCACACCATAAATTTGACAAAATCAAATAGTTCTTTTGAAAACCATCCCATCATTTTCCAAGGTAAATGATTATATTTACTGCTGTAAATATAAAAAAAGTAATTTACCATCTTAAAAGAAATATTAACTTTCCCATCCTCCCTGAGACTGGATACCCAACTATACTGGGTTGTGATGGTACTGTGCTGTAACTTAAAGTGATTGTAAAGGCAGAAGTTTTTTTATCTTAATGCATTCTCTGCATTAAAATAAAAAGCCTTCTGTGTGGAGCAGCCCCCCTAATACTTACCTGAGGTCCATCTAGATCCAGTGATGTTGTAGGAGTGTCCCGGCTGCCCAGGACTCCCCTCCCCATTGGCTGAGACAGCAGCGTAGTGCCATTGGCTCCAAAATCAGTCAGCCAATCAGGAGAGAAAGGGGGCGGGACCAGGCTGTGGCTCCATGTATGAATGGACACAGGAAGCTGCAGCTCGGCTCGGGTGCCCACATAGCAAGCTGCTTGCTGTGGGGGCACACAACAGGAGGGGGGCCAGGAGCACCCAAGAAGAGGAGGATCTGGGTTGCTCTGTGCAAATCCACTGCAGGTAAGTATAACATGTTTGTTATTTTTAACTTAAAAAATTGGTAATTTCACATTCTGGTCTGCATTATGTATGATTACTCAAATTAAATATGTTAATGAAAGTTAAATTGTCATGTGAGAAGCAAGAGATCTGCCTAGGGCTGGGAGATTAAAAAAAAAAAAAAAAAAAATCTTCGATTCTCTTAAAAAAAAAAAACTCGATTCACGATTCGAATCGAGTTTTTTTTTTCTTTGGAAACCGTGCCGGTCCTGAGGCGCTGCGGGCATGAGCTTTTAGGCGAGGTCGCGGCTTCGGCCGGACGCCGCGGACTAGGCCGAAGCCTCGCCTAAAAACTCATGCCCGCAGCGCCTCAGGACCGGCGCTGTGAAAAAAAAAAATCTAAAAAAAATCGATTTGCTTAAATTTTGAATCAATTTGACCTCTCAACTCGATTCAAGATTTAAATCGATTTTTTCCCCAGCCCTAGATCTGCCCCTCTGGAGATCTGCATTAAAAATGCAGATTGCTTAGCTGTCAAGCTAACCCTCTTATTTTAGTACTTTGTGAGTCTCTGACCTAAAATAAGTGTGCAGCTCAGGGAAGTCAGGGAACTCTTTTTCTACACATGTCTTCTGGGACAGTGATCCAAAGCACTGAAGTATGAGAGTCGGGTTGATAGCCAAGCAACGAACACCTTCAAAAAGAATGCACAGCAATGGCAGCCCAAATGTTTCTCTCGAGATCGGTATACTTTAGAGTAGAAGTTCAGTCAAATCCTAACTATACTTAAAGCGGAGGTCCAGCTGAAAAAAAAACATTTTTAAGTCAGCAGCTACAAACACTGTAGCTGCTGACTTAATAAGCACACTTACCTGTCCAGGGTGCCCACTATGTCGGCCGCCCGAAGCCGATCTCTCCATCGGATTGGGTCCCGGCGCTGCCATTCGAACTAAGAGAACAGGCAGTGGAGCCTTGCAGCTTCACTGCCCATTTCCTACTGCGCATGCGCGAGTCGCGCGGCACTTTGTGAATGGCCGGCTGTGTTCTCGGACACACACAGTTCCCAGAACACAGCGCGCCCCATTCCCCAGAAGAAAACGCAAGGAGGAGAAGAATGAAGAGCACCACGGAGTAGGAAGTGGCAGATTAGGACGATCTGCCTAGCAACAGCCATTTCCGGTAAGTAAAAAAAAAAATTTTTTATTTTTCCAATTTTTTTTTCCAGATTTTTAGGAGCATTTTTATGTCATTTTTTTTTTTTTTAGGGTGGACCTCCACTTTAAACCTGCTCCCATTCCCATTCTAAGCCTATCCTAACTACCCTGTGAAAAGAAAGATCTCTATAAATATTCTGAGGGAGCTCTGGTCTGGACACATGACTTCTCCAGCAGCCACCTTCAGTGAAGAGGAGAGATCCCCAACAATGGCTGCCGAGCCTTTGAGGTGGCATCACCCATAGGCTTACGAGGCAGCATCAGTTGTCAGGTGTCCCTCCTCTACCTGGAAGCAGATCATGTGATTGGACCTGAGCATCCTCAGAACAACCAAGTATAGACATCTTTCCTTTCACAGGGTAGTTAGAATAGGCTTAGAATGGGTCTACAGGTTAACTCATAGTTAGGGTTTGACAGGACTTCCACTTTAAAGAGCCTCTGTGATTACCTCCTATACACATGCCGAAAAAAGGCTTTCAATACTTGTTTCTACAGCCAAATGCTAGGCAATCCTGACAAGCTCTGTCATTATCACTGAAGCTTATCACTAGCTACAGTCCCCCGCATTCCTATTGGTCTAATAGACGTCAATGAGAGTGCACATAAAAACGTAGGTAAACCACGCATGCAATCATGCTGTGGCCAAACCGCAGCTCACCGCTGTGAACCTGCTCCTAACACTGAGAAAGTGCCAAAACTTTGCCTGCAGATCAGCCCAGGTTTGCAATGAGAAGCTTTAGAATGCTGCTGTTGGCATAAGCAGGCACCTCACATTGAGAGGCTTTAGAATGCTGTTGCTGATAGAAGCAGGACTTCTAGGTGCTTGCACATTATACCTGCAAACGTTTTTGGGCAGCAGCAATCACAGAGTCTTAGTAACAGACTCCTAAAAAATATGTTTCAGCAAAAAATAACAGATATGATGCAACAATCTGCAAACTCTTCTGTTACCCTATCCATACTTAGCCCATTAAAGTTGAACTTTATCCACAACAGCTTTATGAAAATCTTTAGCAAGTAACTTACATTTCACATTAATAATTATGCTACTAAAATAAGTGTGTGGTGTAAACGGCCTCTAGTATTGTTCCTTTTTCATGTAGCTGGAGGCTGCCATTTTGCTGAAGCCCAGAGCCCCTGAGTAGAAGTAAATATTTAGGCTGTCAGCAAATCAGCCTCACTGTTGAAAAATGTAGAGCAACAGAGGGGTGAGACAGTGTATTACAGGATTTTAAACAGTATAGGCATCTATTTTTGATGTTTTACACAGCTAAACCTGCAAAAGGGGCAAACATGAAGTAATCTAGCGGGACTTCATTTTCTGAGTAAAGTTTTACTTTAAAGCAGAGTTCCACACAAAAGTGGGAGCTCTGCTTATCTGACTCCTCCCCCCCTCCGGTGATACATTTGGCATCTTTCGGGAGGGGGGAGCGGGTACCTGTGTTTGACAGGCACCCGTCCCCCACTTCCAAGAGATCTCGCCGCGACGAGATCACCCACAAGTTCGCCCCCTTCCTTCACGCTGCCACCGGGCCTTTCATAAAGTGTAGTGCATTTCGCACATGCGCAGGAGGGAACCAGCTGTGAAGCCGCAAGGCTTCTCTGCCAGTTTCCTGTATAGGAAATGGCGGCGGCGGCAGCAGCACCCGAGAGCCGATGGAAACATCGGCTGGGGTGCGACATCACTGGATTTCAGGACAGGTAAGTGTCCTAATATTAAAAGTCAGCAGCTACAGTATGTGTAGCTGCTGACCTTTAATTTTTTGCTTGGGGGGGGGCAGGCGGAATTCTACTTTAAGAAAGAATTATAAGACTTACTTGTCTGAGTTAAAGCGGAACTAAACCCATTGGTTTAAAGTGGAAGTAAACCCTCCTATTGTTTTCAGCCAAGGAAGCTGCCATCTTGGCCTCTGTTTAATCTTCAACTGCCATGATGCTGCACGTGATCAGTTATAAAAATAACAAACATGTTATACTTACCTGCTCTGTTGGAGTGGATTTGCACAGAGCAGCCCTGATCCTCCTCTTCTCGGGTCCCTTTTCTGTGCTCCTGGCCCTCCCTCCTGTACAGTGCCCCCACAGCAAGCAGCATGCTATGGGGGCACCCAATGGCGCTGCTGCTATGTCTCAGGCAATCAGGAGGGAGAATCTCGGATGGCTGAGACATTCGTGGACAATGCTGGACAGAGAGGGACCGCAGGTAGGTGTTAGGGGGGCTGAGGGGGCCTGCTGCACACAGAAGGCTTTTTATCTTAATGCATAGAATGCATTAAGATAAAAAACCTGCTGCCTTTATAACCCTATATTTGGCTTCACCTCTCTGGAGATGATTACTAATAGCGGAGGAGTGTTGAGACCATCTATTATGGATCTTCAGACTGTTGCGCTCTGCACAGGAAGAACACCTGCTTGTCGGATTCATCACTAGCCATCAATATTGTGGAGGATTGCTGAGACCATCTATTACGAATATGCAGATTATTGCGCCCTCTTTAGGGAGAATGCCTGTTTGCTGATTTCTTATCATCAGCCACTAACATCGGTGAGTGATCTTGATCATAAGCGGTGGAGGATAAATCACTTGGTGCGGTGTTCGTACTAAGAAGAAAGAATTGCCATATTGCTATTTGATGTTACACATTGACACATATGGAAGTCGATTAGAATGATTGGATTGTCAAGATATATATAATTTTTGATATATGGTTGATAGTTTTGGTTGCTACGTTGCTCTTTTTTGGACAAATTTATGAACTTTTTTTTGTTTCTTTAATTTTTGTTTCTTGTTTTTTGGGTTTGATATTTTTTCACAGCATATGTATATGTGGGTTTTACTCATCTGCCACTTTTGGGTTACGCTTTGCTTTGGTTTATATAAGACACACACACACATATATATATATATATATATATATATATATATATACCGTATTTATCGGCGTATAACAACACGCACCGGTGTATAACACGCACCCCAATTTAGGAGGGAATTTTAAGGAAAAAAAACTTTTAGGAGGGAAGTTGAAGGGAAAAAACTTACATTTAAATGCCCTTCAGTGCAGCCTTGTCAGTGCAGCCTTCCCCAGTGCAGCCTTCCCCAGTGCAGCCTTCCCCAGTGCAGCCTTCCCCAGTGCAGCCTTCCCCAGTGCAACCTTGTGAGTGCAGCCTTCCCCAGTGCAGCCTTGTCAGTGCAGCCTTCCCCAGTGCAGCCTTGCCCCAGTGCAGCCTGGGATCCCCTGTCCCTGCTTCCAGGGCTTCAAAATCGCGGTCCGCGATTTGAAAATGGCGCCGCCGGCGCCGAAGTACACAGAGCCGGTCCTCGGCTCTTTCCGGCGGCTCTCGTTCACTTTCGGCTCCACTCGTAGTCACGAGCGGAGCTATCCGAGTAGGTTCGGATAGCTCCGCTCGGGACTACGAGTGGAGCCGAAAGTAAACGAGAGCCGCCGGAAAGAGCCGAGGACCGGCTCTGTGTACTTCGGCTCCGGCGGCGCCATTTTCAAATCGCGGTCCGCGATTTTGAAATTTGGACAGCTCGGGATCGGCGGGGATCCCATAACACGCACCTGCGACTTTCCCCTGATTTTAAGGGGAAAAAAGTGCGTGTTATACGCCGATAAATACGGTATATATATATAGTTTTCACATATCACTGACACTGCAGGAGTGTTGACACTGGAAAAAATTATATTATTATTAATTATTTAAGGTACTTATATAGCGCCGTCATTTGAGTTTTTTAATACTGTTTAATTACTTAGTATACAACTGGATACAGCGCTGTCTTTTTTTTCACATTTTCAAAATTTGGAAGTGCTTGATATTACACATCATTTTAGAAAATATGCAAACATTTTGGTATTTGTTCCCCCCTGAATGTCAGTTCATTCACAGGCATTGGATCGCATCATTGTTTTTCAGGAAGTAACAGAGAACACTTAAAAGTGATGTATAGGATTTTTTTTTTCAGAATCATACTTATCTAGGTGGATGCAGCATCAGCCTGATGCTGCATCTGTCCCCCCACGTGTCTAACACTGAGAACCAAGCGATCTAACACCACTGATTGTTTGGATCTCAGGGCTCTGTCAGCAGAAAGCTGGTTATGTCAGTCACCACTCTCTGCCCCTCTCATTTAAGCAGCCGACTCAGGCTCTCAACGGTTCACTAAGAGGCTGAGCCAGGTGCAGGTCCAGGCATGTGGGTGGATCCTGACTCCTTTGTCGCAATCTTGCCCGAGCCTGGATTAGCTCTGTGACGTCAGCCGACAGCAAACTTCAGCCTGCTGTCTGCTAAAAATGAGTCAGAGGAGTGCTGAACGAACTGCATTCCTGTGATCCATTTGAGGAGTCCAGCCAAACAAGCTTTGACTGTATTTCTCCTTTAACATCCAGACATAATTGGACTGTAATCATGCAACTTCTCTAAAATAAACTGTCCACAGTAAGGTCGGCCATACATGGAACACATTTTTCTGTGGTTGCAGGAAGGTAATTTTCCTGATTCCACCATCAACACAGACAGTGTTGATGCGGAAATCCCTCCGGCTGAGGCATAGGAAGCCATCCCCGCCGGGAGAAGTATATATATATATATATATATATATATATATATATATATATATATATATATATATATATATATATATATATATATATATATATATATAGCAGCTGCTAGCGATAATCGCAGGTAAAATTCAGCAGGCTGGTTGTACCCAAGTTGTACCACAGTTCGAACCTAGTAAAGCCTGCCTAAGTGGACTAACATTTATTATTGTAACCGTTAACCTCCCTGGCAGTTTTCCCGAGTGTGGCTCGGGGTTAAAATTCAGGACCATTAGCGGTAACCCCGAGCCACACTCGGGATTACATTGCAGGATCCTGGTGCCTCCTTACTTACCTTGTCCCCTGGATCCTGCGATGTCCCCCGCAGTGTCCGAGGGCTCCGTCCTCCTCCGAAGCCTCTCCTTGCCAGGCTCCGTTCCCTGCGAGCGTCGCGACGCACGGGGGTGGAGCCTGGCGGCAAATTAAAAAAAAAGTAAAAATCATAACACTTACAGTACTGTAATCTTACAGATTACAGTACTGTATGAAATGATTTCACATCCCTTTTGTCCCCAGTGCTTTGGCCCATGCCCTGCATGCAGTTTTACATGATATACACTGTTCTTTCTGCCTGGAAACTGGAGATTGTCCATAGCAACCAAAAAGTGTCCCTTTACGCCAAAAGTGGCTTTAGACCAGCTAGAAAACAGCGATAGTAAATTAGAACACTTGCAGAATTGAGCGATAGTGAATTGTGGGGAAATGTATTTTATTACTATTTTTTTAAATTATTTTTATTATATTATAATTTATGTTTTTGTGTTTCAAACTTTATCATACCCGGGATATCTACTAGACCTACAATATAAAACGCCAAATTTCCATGCAAAATAATTGTACCGCTTTCAGCACCTAAAATCCGAAATAATCATACCGCCAGGGAGGTTAAAGTGGAGTTCCACCCAATTTTACAACTCTTCAGCATCCCTCACTAAACTGTGCACTGTAAACGAATTGGATATTAAAATTCTCAGCACTTACTGTATATCTGCTGTATTCATTTTTCACTTCCTCCTCCCTGGCCGTGGCCCATCGCATCATTTCCTGTTTGCAATGCCTTCTTTGAAGGGGCGGCAACTTGCTCTTACACTGCCGTTGCTATGGAAACCTGACCTGAAACCTATTACACTGCTTGTGCTGCACTGAGCATGTGCGAGATCTGCAAGGATGAGATCCAGGAAGAAATACAGTCTGGCTTCAGATGCCCAGACTTAAGATGGCCACGGCCTGCTGTAATTTATAAAATAACAAACTACTGCTATAAACTAACAAAACAGACCTTAGTTTACAGACTAACTTTACTAGAATACATTAAGCTTGTGTATTATAGGGGTATTTTTATTTAAAAAGTATAATTTCGGCTAGAACACCACTTTAAGTATACAGAGTATCTTACAATCCCTTGACTCTATTTAATTTTAATTATAGCGATGAATACTGGTTGTCGCTTTAAAAGCCTCCACATGATTTAAATACAGGAAAGCCAGAGAGTAAGCAAAATGGCAAAAATGTGTGTTAATTTTAGCTTTCTTTTAAGTAAAGACAGATAACAATGATCTGATGCAAGTGGCTACACAGACAAATAAAACACACAAGAACATTCAGTACTAGCATCTGTATGCTTGTTACTGAAATCAAAACAATCTGTGATGTGACATAAGTGATCTATTGTGACATCTGCTTTCAGTACACACCAACAGCATGGAGTTTACCAAACACACCTCAGGGACCCCTTATGGGAAGTGTTACAGGGTTCTGAATAACATGTGAACTTTTCGTTTTTTCAATGTAAAGACAATGAGCTTAGCACTGTACATTGCCCAGCCAAGTACAGCTTTGGAGTGCTGTACTGAGAATAATATAATAAAAAAAAGCACCTTCAGTTTTTTCAACAGTATTAGCAATAATGAGATACAGATACTATATAGTCCTGACTTAAAATGAACCCGTCACATGTGGGCTTAGGTTGGAATCTGAATAATCAGTCTCCACTTGTTATAATTTTGCAGGCTTACTTATGAAAGATTTATATTTCCCCCCTATTTAGACATATTTACTTTGTCTTTGTCTGGCTGGTCAGAGGTCACCCTAGCCTGATCCTTGCTGCTTGTAAACTGCCTGGTTTCACACACAGCTAACCCAGCAGATGGCAGACAAGGTGTGGTCAGGCAGCTGACAATCTAGTAAATGACAGATTTTAATTACCCACTGAAGCAGCAGTTCTATCTGGAAGCATCCCCTTCAAGGATAGCATAAAATACAAAACAAAAATTAAAACTGAAGTGCCACTGCAAAGAGGTCCAGATACAACTTTATTCCCATAAAAACCAGGGCAGTCCAAAAAGTAGCCAACACGTTTCAGGGGTCCAAAAACACCGCCCTCAGGGCTAGAAATCATAAGGGGAAACTCCATATCAGTACACAATCAAAATATCCCCTTATCAGGGTCATAGTTGAAGTGTTTGTAAAGTCTTGGGTTTTTTTTAGTTAATGGTTTTGCACAGAGCAGCCCAGATCCTCCTCTTCTCGGGTCCCTTTTTGTGCTCCTGGCCCCTCCCTCCTGTTCAGTGCCCCCAAAGCAAGCAGCTTGCTATGGGAGCACCCGAGCCACATTCTCTGTGTCCATTCAGACACAAAGCCGCGGCTTTGCCAATTTCTTAGCCAATGAGGAGGGGAGTCCCGGGCACCCGGGACACTCCTGCAACATCGCTGGATAGAGATCGTGCTCAGGTAAGTATTCAAGGGGCTGCTGCACACAGAGGGCTTTTTATCTTAATGCAAAGAATGCATTAAGATTAAAAAACCTTCTGCCTTTACAACCACTTTAAAACCAGTACCTAATAGCCAATAGTATTGGATGTATAAAAATTATTGCCAGATAGCAATGAATAGATAATCGGTATACAAGAACCTCATACAAATGTGGGAATTCACATAGTGAACACACAATTGAGGATAAAACAGTAATAATATAGTAAAAATTATAGTATTTATTAATAATATAAATACTACCCCAATTCCAAAAAAGTTGGTACGCTGTGTAAAATCTACATAAAAGCTAATTGTAATGATTTTCAAATCTCATAAACCCATATTTTATTCACAATAGAAAATAAAAAGCATATCAAATGTTTGAACTGAAAAAATTGACCATTTTAGGAAAAGGAAAAAAAAAAGGTAATTTAAAATTTGATGGCAGCAACCGGTTGGGACAGGGCAACAAAAAGCTAGCAAAGTAAGTGGTGCTAACAAGGAAGAGCTGGAAGAACATTTTGGAACTAATTAGGTTAATTGGCAACAGGTTAGTAACACGATTGGGTAAAAAAAGAGAATCTTAGAGAGTCAGTGTCTCAGAAGTAAAGATGGGCAGAGGTTCATCAATCTGTGAAAAGCTGCATCTAAAAATTGGTGAACAATTTCAGAATATTGTTCTTTAACATAAAATTGCAAAGACTTTAAATCGTCTACAGTACATAATATCATCAAAAGATTCTGAGAATCTGGAGAAATCTCTGTGCGCAAGGGACAAGGTCGAAACACAATATTGGATGCCCGTGATCTTCAGGCCCTCAAACGGCACTGCATTAACAATAAGTATGATTCTGTAATGGACATCACTGCATGGGTTTAGGAACACTTCCAAAAATCATTGTCTGAACAAAGCTCTCTGTGCCATCCAAAAATGCAAGTTAAAGCGCCATCATGCAAAGAAGAACACATATCTGAACATGGTCCAGAAAAGTCATCGTCTTCTCTGGGCCAAAGCTCATTTAAAATGGTCTGTTGCCAAGTGGAAAACTGTTCCGTGGTCAGACGAATCGAAATTTGACATTCTTCTTAGAAACCATGGGTGTCGCAAACCGTTTGCCCAGAGCAGGTAAGCATGACATGTTTGTTATTTTTAAAAACAAAAATGTTGCCTTGAATCACTTAAAAAATTTGATATGTTTTCTATGTTCTATTGTGTATAAAATATGGGTTTATAAGACTTGCAAATCATTGCATTCCGTTTTTATGTAGATTTTTACACAGCGTTGCAACTTTTTGGGGATTTGGGTTGTACATCCTAATATACAGTAATATTGACCTTATGGAAATAACTATATGAGTAAAATATATCCAAAATTAATATGTTTATAACTCAAGCCACAAGCTATACAATTTGATTGTACAATCCCCTGTAATTATGCAATTCAGGGATTGTACAGATTGTATAGTGAATGGCTTGAGTTATGCACATATTAATGTTTGGATACACTGTATATTAAAGCATACTATATATTAATTTTCATTAGCACTCTACAAGTAATTCAGTAAGAAATGTAACAATTAGTCTACTCCAAATGTTTATTTTATTGAGATCAGTGTGTTAAGCTAGAAAAATACTGAGGGTTTAATATGACTTTAACTAAAGAGGAACATTTATAATGCAACTAAAGCAATACTCATATTCAATACACTCATCTCAAGTGGCTAAATGATCAATTCTACTATTTTAAACATATATTGTGCCTGGAGAGCAAAGATACTCTAGTCTAAAGTAGAACTATAGACAAAACTTTTCATTTTCATTTTGGATAGAGTAAGGGGAGGGTTTAACCCGTGTCAGGTTTTTTTTTTTTTTTTTTTTCTTTTTCCATTTGTGTCGCATTGGAGGGATTTCCCTTCACTTCCTGTCACATAGCCAAACAGGAAGTGAGAGGAAATCCCTGCAAATAAAGAGAATCCCCAGGGGCCCCCAGGTCACCAGAGCTAGTGCCCCATTGGAAAATGTCCCTTTTATTATTTTTCTGGAGACAACTAAAAAACTGGGATTTTCTTTTACTTTCAATGATAATGGTAAACAGGACAAATAGAGTGGATTAATCTCCGCAACGGGGTCACAGAGAGCAATAAACCTAGGAGGCATTCTAACCTATCTCTTTTCTTTTCAAAACTCAAAAAGTTTTGCCATTGGTTATACTTTAGCCTGTCCCTGGAAATAGTTTTTGATAGCGTGGGAACTGTGAAAAGATTATTTTAAATCAAAAAACAAATGACCAAGAACATGGCATGTCATGCACTAATACTTACTCGGCTCATAGAATCAAAACATTTCCTGACCAACGATTCCACATCATTTGGACGATCTTGCACATTTATCCAGTCCAGTAGGGATACATTAAATGGCGGGCCTTCATTACTCAAATGTCCCTCTGAAATGTCTATATCCTGGCCAGAAGAATTCATAGTGTCTTGCTCAATACGATTGTCATGTACTTCCTGTGTTATATGTTCCCCAGATGTAGCGAGAGAAGCTAGCAAAGCCACGTTTTTTAGTTTTGTTTCATCATCACATTGCACTAGTTCAGCAGTCTTCTCATTCTCAAGTTCAACGACATCCCCTTCCGCAGAGGATAAAAACCTATCTAGACACATCCTATAGCTGTGTCGTGTTAGGCACTCTAGCAGCGGAATCTTGGCCATGACGGAAACAGCAGTTCCTAGACTAAAAATCCAAACAAAAAGATTTCAGATTTTGAATAACAGATCAATTCAATGGCATTTTAAGCACAGCACAAGAACAATCGAGAAACAATCCAAAATTTTTTCTAATGGTATGTGTGTAATGGAAAAAATCTGGACAGCCGCACTCCGGATTGGAAAAGTGAAAATAAAATCTTCTTTATTGAAAAAATAATAACATGATTCAAAATCCATACATGGCTCTGTTGGAATAATGCAGCATACTGCTAAGCGGTTAAGCTGCATTATTCCAACAGAGCCATGTATGGATTTTGAATCATGTTATTATTTTTTCAATAAAGAAGATTTTATTTTCACTTTTCCAATCCGGAGTGCGGCTGTCCAGATTTTTTCCATTACACACATACCATTGGAATAGCAATTGCCGGCACCTGGAGCACTCACAGTTATCCACACAGCGGAGGACAGGAAGTTTGAACCCAGTTACCTGGAGTGGTGGCAACCACCCTGTTCACTTCAAAATTTTTTCTACATGACAAGCAGGCCAGTTAATGGAATGAATGGCTGGTTAAGCAAAAAACAGTTATGAGTCAGATGACTACTACTACCAGCAAAAAACATGCAGACTCTGTGCACCCAAAATGTACTGCATGTCCGGAAAAAAGAATCGGCAATAGATTTTGGGATTTTTCGTCTTTTTAAAAACTGCAGACAGAAAAATACCTGTTGTTCTGCCAGAAACCCAATGTGCTCCTAATTTTCTGTATGAGTTCATAACAAAGTGCTGCATTGAAATCCCAAGCAGTGTTGTCAGCCCTGCCCAGTTCTCTTCAGCTGGATTACAAAACACCTCCCTCTTATACTATGGAGATGAGAAGAGGAGGAATTGTTCTATAGTAGGCAGGGCTAATAACACTTCTTAGGAGCTCAGTGCAGCAAAGGCAGAGCTCACTTTTTCTGTACTTGCCACATTTTTAATAAGACAAAATATAAGGAAATGTGCATGTCTTGCAAAACAAATTTTAATCAATTTAAAAAACACCATTGCCTGGATACTTGTTAGACTTTTATAATTGACAGCTAGTGAAATAATGCTTCTCATGTGATCACTTATTTGTCACAGTATTAGAGGTCAAGCTATGGAATAGTAAGTATAGTATATACAACTATAATACAAAATAATATAGTAAGACATAATGAAAACATAGCATTTCTCAGCCAATTCTGTCAGACTATGGCACTCATAGTGACTAAGAAGAACAGAACAAAAGAGAAAAAGGAAAAAAACAGTGGCGCTATCCTGAGATAGAGTTGTACAATTAAGGCACTCATAGGTATATCACACAGAGGAAAGGGAACATCTATTCTATCCTAAGTACGGTATATTATAACATGACGACTGCATGACAGTGATGGGAACTAAACAGGGCAGGGACATATGGGATGTATTGGATTGAAAAATAAGATTGTTCAAATAAAATAAGCATGATGTATGTAAAAAAAAATGAAAATATATGCTAATAAATGGCTCAGTGAAAACACAATTCAATAACGTTAACTTACTTAGTTAATTTAACTTTAATATCATCTATTGACTGCAGGTATTTTGAATATGCATTCTCAAACTTGAAAAGCAGTTTTTGGTATGAATGTGTACAATCTTCTAGGTTGGCCATTATGGCAGCCCAGCCCTGGTGCTGAAGATGCTCATCGTGAACCAGACCTTCACAAAACGAACAAAGCTTCTTGGCAACCTCAAACATTTCCTGCACAAAACAGAGTCAATTTCAAATCAGAAGCTATCCCAGAGTGTTTAACATTTATATAGTAACAGTTTAGCTTTAGTAAATTGCATAACATGTATGTTAAAAAGCAAACTACAGCAATAGATTTCAACAAGTAGACAATAGACCACTGACAGTAGGCAAACTGATTTCTGTGGCTGTATAGAGCTATGCGCCACTTTCATAAAGCTGCACATGTGCACAGACGAAATTTCCAGAATGCAGACTAGGTGCGTACAGCTGCCTTCAACCATTCAGGCTCGAGTGAGCTGTGTAATCAGTGATGAATCTAGTCAAAAGATCTTATAGAGGAACTTCACCCTAAAGGGGAAATCCTGCTTTGTGCCCTCCTCCCCACCTCCTCTACTATTTCTGGTACTTTTTTTTTTGGGGGGGGGGGATACCTGGTTTTGACAGGTACCCGCTGCCACTTTTGGTCAGATCACAGTAGTGCATCCACTTTAAGTTCTCTCCCATTCACAAAGCATAGCTCAGGTCGCACATGCACAAGCTGCCCTAGTAAACATGCCAATGTCAGGGTCCCGAATACCGGTGAAGAACCAGTTTGAGTGAGGAAGGCACTGGACTCCTGGAAAGATAAGTGTTTTTTTTTTTTTTAAAGTCAGCAGCTACAGTATTTGTAGCTGCTGACTTTTTTTCAAAAGAAAAACTGGTTCAAAATAGTAAAAAAAAAAAATCATTTCTTTTTAAATTTAGCTGTATATATCTTGTTACTACCATAACCTATCAGCAAAGAACAATCCAAAATAAATTCTCCTGCTCTTGACAATCGCAGTAATACCACATATGTGTATGTTATTTGTTGCTTGTACACGAAGTACAGCCCAGAAGCAATAGTGCACATTTTTTTTTTTTATTTATCTTACCTAAAACACACTAACGTTAATTTAAAAAAAATAAATCCTGCCCAAAATACACTGACACTGCCCTTTGACCCTAACTACTTAACCCAAATACTAACCCTGGCATTAACCTAGATCACACCTTGATTTAGGTATGTTTTCTTTATTTTTTTATTTATTTATTTTTTACACACACTTTTTTTTTTCGTCTCTGCAAGGGAAGAGAACGATACATTGTATCTTTCCTCTCCATTCAGAGATAGAAACACAGGGGTGGGCTTCACAGAGAGTGATCCCTGTGGTAGTCAGAGGCTACCACAGCGATCGGGTGACCCAGAATAGGGAGTTTCATGTCCCGGTCGTTATTACAGGGCCTGGGGCTCTAGTTGAGACCCCAGTATCTGTGCACAAAGGGGGATACACATATATGCAGCCCCATGGAAAAAAGCCCAGTGCAGTGGGGCCGCATACCAGCATTACGTCAACAGGAAGGGGTTCAAGAGGAATTTCAGGTATGGATAGTTTATACATAGTTACAATAGACCAATATATACTAGTATATACTTTACCTGGCCGATTCCCCTGGAAGCTAGAAATCACTGAATTAGACAGCACTAATCCAGTGATATGCAAACATAATTCATTCGGGAACATGCTTGTAATCCAAAGCACTCGTATATCAAAGTGAATTTCCCCATAAGAAATAATGGAAGCTCAGATGAGTCGTTCCACAACCATTTATTCAGGAGTCCTTCAGTCCATAAAATAAGATTATAGCAATGTTGATAGATTTTTTAACTATGAAATTTCCATGCAAAAATGGCAGCCTCCAGAAGGGGATTAGAAGCAAAATCTAGCAGGAGCTACAGAGTATAAAAGAGAAGAGAGGCGCCTCTAAGTGTAGCAATATGGTTACATTTAATGAAGGTCCAACATTTAGCAACTCACATGGTTGATGATTAAAAGAGGCACATCTAAGTATGCAGGCATCTGGGGTAAATCGGTCTACATAGACCGTCCTCCACACTGCCGGTTCTCACTGCTGTCAGTCTGCAATCGTGACCAGGAATACTACCCTGACATTGACAGTGGTGCGGAGGACGGTCTATGTGGACAGCTTTACCCCGGATGCCTGCATACTTAAAATGGTTGTAAAGGCAGAAGGTTTTTTATCTTGGTGCATAAAAAATGCATTAAGATAAAAAGCCTTCTATGTGCAGCAGCCCCTCTCACACTTACCTGAGGTCCCTCTCTGTCCAGCGATGTCCACGAGTGTCTCAGCCACCTGAGATTCTCCTTCCTGATTGGTTGAGACACAGCAGCGGCGGCACTGGCTCCCGCTGCTGTCAATCAAAGTAATCTAGCCAATCAGGGGAGAGGAGGAGGGGCTGGGCTCTGTGTCTGAATGGTAACAGGGAGCTGTGACTCAGCTCGGGTGCCCCCATAGCAACCTGCTTGCTGTAGGGGCACTGAACAGGAGGGAGGGGCCAGGAGCACAGAAGAGGGACCCAAGAAGAGGAGGATCGGGGCTGCTCTGTGAAAATACACTGCAACAAAGTAGGTAAGTATAACATGTTTGTTATTTTTATTAAAAAAAAAAGAAAGCAAGACTTTACAGTCACTTTTGCCCGTTTTAGTCATCAACCATGTGAGTTGCTAAATGTTGTACCTTCATTAAATGTAACCATATTGCTACACTTAGAGGTGCCTCTCCTCTCTTTTATACCCAGTTGTGACATGACGCTACTCGTATTGTTCACCAAGTTTGTTTATATTCGTCTTGTAAAACACTTGCGGGCCAAGTTACTCGCAAGCCAAGGTTTTACTCTAAAGCATTTTCTGACTGGACATGGTGGAGAGCAAGATGTCCCTGCCCCACCTCTCCACTTCATCCAATCAGGTGGAATTCCTATTTAAAGTTTACCTTTCAATAAGTTTACAAGTTTTTGTGAATTCCTGACATGTCACAATATACAGCAACACTATACAGTACTTAAAAAAAGAAAAGAAAAAAAAAAACTGCACCATCAAATTGACTTTGCCTAGGATGAGATGAATCTGCTGCAGGCTGTATGAAGCAATTCCTAAGTATCCACTCCTCCAGTGCAATATTGTAGCTTTGCAACAAAGTAAGAGGGTACATTTGTGAAAAAAAATCAAGAACTGTGCAGGCTCCAGTATTTACATATTTGTAACCAGCATTTCAGTCCATGCAGTAGGTTCTAGCCCTGAACAATACCTAAACAAGGACATCCTTCTGAAGAGAAAGATAGATGGAGGCGTTGTAGTCCATTAATAAATGGACAATTTCTCTGTTGCACATTAGTGAAATGGAAAATCTACACTACCGATTCACAAATGATCATACTTTTCATGGCAAGTGACAGCTGAAGACCCACAATTGTCACTCAATAATCAATTATCTTTAAGACCCATATGAAAAGTTTCAAAAAGCCTGCAGTCATTGGTCAGCAATGGCCGTTCCAAGGTTTGCGGTCATGCAATGCTATAACGTGGGAACTGCACAAACCAACTAAAAAGAGGGAACAGAAGATTTTCTTGTCCTTTGGGCACAGAGGTAACATTCCAAACACTTAGTCATCAGAATGTAACACCATTGCTATGTTTTATAAAAGAAGCTTTAAATTTCCCACCACTGCAAGCTGCGTCCTAGAGGCGACTGTGTGAAAGACTGCAGGCATCATGAGTGACTCTTCAACCTTTAGCTCCATTTCATTCTCTGCTGAAAATGTTGTTCTGGGAATAACCGGAGGACGCTCACACAATATCATCTCTTTATTGAACAGGAATATTGGGTTTGTGTCCTGCAGAGAAAATTAAAACAAGTCAGATCACAAACATACAACAACCGATTTGGTAATTTTGGTTTCAAGATACAAAGTAAGACCAGAGCAGCAGTCAGAAAAAATACATTAAAGGCCTCATTCACACGGGACATTTTTACAGCAGCTGTTTTTGGCTTCAGACGTTTTTTCCTACAGTCAATAAACTCTTCAGCATGTTATCCTATGTGTTTAATCACTTCAGCCCCAGAAGGATTTACCCCCTTCCTGACCAGAGCATTTTTTGCGAAATGGCACTGCGTCGCTTTTAACTGACAATTGCGCGGTCGTGCGACTTTGCACCCAAACAAAATTGACATCTTTTTTTCCCCACAAATAGAGATTTCTTTTGGTGGTATTTGATCACCTCTGCGTTTTTTTATTTTTTGCCATATAAACAAAAAAGAGCAACAATTTTGAAAAAAAAAGCAATATTTTTTACCTGCTATAATAAATCCCCAAAAAATGTATAAAAAAAAAAAAATTTCTTCTTCAGTTTAGGCCGATATGTATTCTTCTACATATTTTTGGTAAAAAAAAAAAAAAAAAAAATCGCAATAAGTGTATATTGATTGGTTTGCGCAAAAGTTGTAGCGTCTACAAAATAGGGGATAGATATATGGCATTTTTATTATTAATTTTTTTTTTTTATTAGTAATGGCAACGAGCTACAATTTTTATCATGACTGCGACATTGCGGCAGACACATCGGACACTTCTGACACTATTTTGGGACCAGTGACATTTATACAGTGATCAGTGCTATAAAAATGCACTGATTACTATGTAAACGACACTGGCAATCAATGGGGTTAAACACTAGGGGGCGATCAATGGGTTAACTGTGTTACCTCAGTGTGTTCTACCTGTGGGGGGGGGTGGGCTCACTAGATCATGACAGAGCTCACTGCACCCGATGACAGGGAGCAGTAGATCCCTGTCATGTTGCTAGGTAGAACAGGGAAATGCCTTGTTTACATCTCCCCCTTCTGCCTCTCAGTGTCACGATCGCGGGCCACCAGCGGACATCGAGTCCGCGGGACCCTGCGGGCATGCTCACGCCCACTAAGCCGCGATTTAAAGAGGAGGTACAGGTACGCCCATTTGCGCAGCCGTGCCACTGTGCCAACGTATATCGTCATACACTGGACGGCAAGCGGTTAAGCACACATAGGCTGTTATCAACTGTTTTTGGCTGGGGCGTTTTTTGACTGTAAAAAAAAACAAAAATAAAAAAATAAAAAAAAAATAAAAATAGCGCCTGTAAAGTGCCCCTCAAGCCACACTAGTGTGAAAGCCCGAGTGCTTTCACACTGGGGCGGTGCGCCTACAGGACAGGAAAAAAAGTTCTGCAAGCAGCATCTTCGGGGCGGTGTATACACCACTCCTCCACCGCCCCTGCTCATTGAAATGAATGGGCAGCACTGACGAAGCGCCTGCAAATCGCTTGGGCAGCGCCAAAATATGGGCGCTATTACCCTTTATTCGGCCCCTAGTGGGGGTTAAAAGCACCCCGATGACAGCCGAAAAGCGACGCTATAACGGCAGTAAAGTGTTGCTAAAACTAGCGGAGCTTTACTGCTAATGCCCGCACCGCCCCAGTGTGAAAGGGGTCTTAGACTCCTCATATGGGCTTGAGTTGCTCAGGAAGAGAGGGGGTAAATCTGACCATGTCTGCAAGATTAACAAATGCACTGAGACAAACTCTAGTGCCTACTGAACCGCACAATTATGATTGGTCACACCTCACAGAAACCTAAAGCAGCAAAGTAGAGGCAAATGGAAAATGCAGGCTATTACATCAGGGTCTATATGACCCTTTGTCCTAAAAAACTTATCAGCAAAGTTATAGAAAATAAGAAACTAAACCAGTTGCAGCAGTTCATCAGCAATCATTTTGCGTAAGAAATCTCATAAGTGTGTATTAATCTTACTCTACCCACAAAAAGAACAGTATGATAGTTAAAGCGTCTAATCCAAAAAAAAAAGTGATATATTGTAGCTAACAATAGTAAACCATAGACATGGTGGCTTCATTTGTTTCTTTTTAAGACTTTTTCCACCTGGTGATCCTGCCAGTAACACATTTCCTGACCGTGGGTAGTTAACACTCAGAACTCCACTGTGTCTATGATGGTAGCCATGTTTGACACCTAAGCTGGAGTTCAAATATGTTTGCCTTTGAACCATCAGGACTGGTAGGCTGCAATATATTATATTTTTATTCCTGTGTTTAGTTATCCTTTAAAGCAGGGGTCTCCAAACTGCAGCCCTTTGCTTGCCTTTATCTAGCTTTTGGGGCACTAATCATCTCAGTGGGGCACTATTCATTCCACTGATACGAGACACTATTCTGTCCTCTGACACCAAAACGGAGCATAATTCCTGCCACTGACAACAACGAGGCCCCATTTCTCCCACTGACACCAACAATGGGGCACTATTCCTCCCCCCTAATACCAAAGGTGGGCGCTGTTTACTCCCATTGATGCCAGAAAAATGTTCTATCCCCCCCCCACCCACATAAGGTTTGTCGGACAGTATACTGGCCCTTTGTTTAGAAAGTTTTGAGCCCCTTGCTTTAAAGGAAAATACGAACTTTCAGATAAAGTCAACTTCTATGGGGTCATCTCCCAAAGCAGGCTAAAGATGCCAAGGAGACAGCTCCACTGAATCAATAATGCAAACACTGTGGAAGGACGCAGCTTTCAGATTCAAGTAAGTATGCATCTGCTGCAAGGGGGGTTTATTACGTTTATTTTTTTTTTTAAGTGCACTTATTCTTTGAGAAGAATTTCAATATGCTAGATTAATACTCACAGTACCAGCGCTGTAACTACAGACCCTCCTGTCTGGTGCCATACATTCGCCTCCATTTACTACAAGGATCTGGTGCTGAACAGCAATCTTGTACTTAGTCTGAATGGCATGCTTAAGGTCAGTCACCCTAAATACACAGAAAACAGAAAAACAAATTGTTAACATGTAAAAGCAGTCTGCATGAAAAAAAGAGCAATTAAATTTGCTTATTATATTTTTAAAAAGTCACGTAAAAATATTTACATGGGAGAGTGCAAAGCAATGGCAACATTACACAAAAGTCCCAGTCAGAGCTAAAAAATTATATTTAAGCAAACTGAACCTTAAAGTGGAACTAAAAGCAAAGTTTTTTTTTTTTCCTTCAGGGAGGGTTATAACCCCCTTATATTTTTTTGGACATCTGTGTCTCATTCGAAGGTTCCCTTCACGTCCTATCTCATAGCCAAAACAGGAATTAAGAGAAAGTCCTTCCAAAGTTAGAGAATCCTGGGGTGTCACCAGAACTAGTGTCATCACTGGAAGAATTCCCCTCTATTAGGGGGTGTCAACCCAAAATTTGGGATTTTATTTCACTTTCGATAACGATAAACAGGACTAATAGAGAGAGTGAATCTCCATTACAGGGGCACAGACATCAATAAAAACTAACAGGTGTTCTAATCCCTCTCCATTCTATCCAAAACGGATAAAAAAAATAAAAATAAATAAATCATTTCTTTAAAGTGCTTGCAAAGGCAGAAGGTTTTTAATCTTAATGCATTCTATGCATTAACCACTTAAGGACCAAGCCTCTTTCTGAGATTTGTTGTTTACAAGTTAAAAACTTTTTTTTGCTAGAAAATTACTTAGCACCCCCAAACATTATACTTTTTTTCTAAAACCCTAGAGAATAAAATGGCGGTCGTTGAAATACTTTCTGTCACACCGTATTTGCGCAGCGGTCTTACAAGCGCACTCTTTTTAATGAAATAATAAGACAACAGTAAAGTTAGTCCAATATCTTTTTAGATTGTGAAAGATAATGTTACGCCGAGTAAATTGACACCCAACATGTCACACTTCGAAATTACGGCCGCTCGTGGAATGGCGACAAACTTCCATCATTAAGAATCTCCATAGGCGACGTTTAAAAAATTCTACAGGTTGCATATTTTGAGTTACAAAGGAGATCTAAGGCTATAATTATTGCTCTCGCTCTACCAATCGTGGTGATACCTCATACCACATGTGTAGTTTGAACACCGTTTTCATATGTGGGTGCTACTCATGTATGCGTTCGCTTCTGCATGCAAGCTCGTCGGGACAGGACGCATTTATTTTTTTTCCTTATTTATTTTACCTTTTATTTTTACACTGTTCTTTAAAAAAAAATAAATAAAATTGTGTCACTTTTATTCCTGTCAAAAAAAGCATGACAGGACCTCTTAAATAAGGTCAAAAAGATCTCAGATCTCGTATTTACACTAAAATGCAATAAGAAAAAAATGCTGTAATTTAAAAAAAATACAAAAAAAGAAGAGCTATGGGCGGAAGTGAGGTTTTGACGTTGCTTCTGCGCTGCAATGATATGGAGAGGGGTGGGGGCCATCTTCCTCTCACTTGTCTCCATGTCAGGCTAAGGAAAGGATCCGATCGCCACTGCCAACGGCTCCAGTAAGCGTCGGAGAGCACCAGGGCGTGGTGGGGGGCCCCCTCTCCCGCCGCCGATAAAAGTGATCACGCGGTGAATCTGCCGCAGATACCACTTTTATCTTGAAGCAGACCGCCCGCTGAAGAAGAGGATACCGGGGTTATGCCAGCTAGCTGCTGCCATAACAACGATATTCCTCTACAAAATACCAATGTTTAACGACGGTGGGCAGTCCGGAAGTGGTTAAGATAAAAAAACCTTGTGTGCAGCAGCCCCCCTAATACTTACCTGAGCTCCATCTCGATCCAGTGATGTGCACGAGAGACTCGGCTGCCCGGGACTCTCCCTCCTCATTGGCTGAGACAGCAGCGAAACGTAACTGGCTCCCTCTGCTATCAATCAAAGTCAATGAGCCAATCAGGAGAGATAGGGGGCAAAACCACTGCACAGTGCAGGTAAGTAAAACATGTTTGTTATTTTTAACAACAACAAAAAACTAGACTTTAGTATCACCTAACTGTAAGTTACACTCAGAGGATGAGTTGACTTCAGCAGCACTGGGCTACCCATACATCTTGTGAGGGCAGTTGTTTCTGCATGCACAAGCCAAGTGTGTTAAACAGAGGAATAACAAGCCAGAGCCATCTTTTTGGAAAGAACAAACTGTGGTAGATTTCCTAACCTGTCACTCCACCATTACCCCAAAAGTGGAAGACCAATGGGGTCCCTAATTTAGATGAGATCAAAGGATATGAATAGGGTGACTCATCTTATGTTTACAGTTACCTTTAATGTACTCAACCAGTAGATCAGGAGAAAAGAAGGGTCCTGTCATCTGGTATGAATTGTTTTGTTCATTACACTAATGTTTCTGAGGGTACATTACAGTGATACACTGTATATACTCCTAAATGCCAGGCTTCAGCATACAAGGGTCCAAGCTTGTTTTACAAGGAGAGGAATTAGAACACCTGTCCATGACCCCCCCCCCCCCCTATTAGGGAGATTCACCCTCTCTATTTGTCCTGTTTACCATTATCATTCAAAGTGAAAGTAAAAGAAAATCCCAAATTTTGGGTTGTTCCCAAAAAAGGGGAAATCTTCCAATGGGGACACTACAGTAGTTCTGGTGATCTGGGGGTCCCCAAGGAAGTCCCTTAACCACTTGCCCTCCAGAAGATTTACCCCCTTTGTGACCAGGCTATTTTTTGCGATACGGCACTGCATTACTTTAACTGACAATTGTGCGGTGGTGCGACGCTGTACCCAAAACAAAATGTATGTCCTTTTTTCCCCACAAATAGAGCTTTATGTTGGTGGTTATTGAACACCTAATACACATAATCATATCCAATAAAAAAAATGACAAAATCAAATTTCTTCACCAATTTAAGCCAATATGTATTCTGCTACATATTTTTGGTAAACAAAAAATCCCAATAAGCGTATATTGATTGGTTTGTAAAAAAGTTATAGCGTCTATAAACTATAGGATTTAGGACTGGCTGAAAAGGGGTTAAACATCAGGGGCGATCAAAGGGTCAAATGTGTGCTTAACCAATGTTTGTGCACTGTGTGGGAGTTGCTTTGCAGGAACAAGGATCAATCACTTCCCTACGGACAGAACGGCAATCTGCCTTGTTTACCTAGGCAGATCGCCGTTGTGGCTCTCTGCCTAATGATCTGCAGGTGCCAGCAAACATTGAGTCCATGGTAACCTCAGATTAGCTCCTGCTTTGTCTAATCACAGCGGGAGCAGGTCACCAGTGGCGTGCATGTGCATCCCAGACCCGGAAGTATCAGATCACGTACTAGGTGCACAATCCGGAGCAGAGCAGCCACCCTGCCACAGTATATGTGCGGTGGGCGGTTGTAAAATGGTTAATTTTCAGGGATTTCCTCTCACTTCCTGTATAGCTGTGGGAAGGGAAGTGAAATCTCCGCAATGGGAAAAAAAGTCTGACAGGGGTTGTAACCCTCCCTTGCTCTATTTAAAATGAAAAATAAAGTTTTGCCTGTAATTCTACTTTAACCATCCTGCATAGTGACAGTAGATCAGTCAGCTCAAGCTTTAGTTATAGGTCTAGCCATGGCAGTTAAGAAGTGAAGCAGATACCTTAGCTGATACTTTAAATCAATAATCAGTATATTTAAATCAGTATTAGAGAACACAACATTCCAGCCCAGAAAGATAATTAAACATGGCTTGGTGTTGTAGATCTCTATGAACACACAGAATATTTTAAAAATGTGTAGAAATCATTACTAAATGCCCAGCCACTATTTTATACTTCACCAAGCTCTAGGGCATCTCCCTGGCAAATTAGCATTAAAACACTATATAAAAAGTACAAATAAAGATTGGTTAAGCACAGGATATTAGGGACATATTCTAGAGGGGATTCTTTGCTCCAGACAATGAAGCAGTCCCTATGAATGCTGCCAATTACTCCATACTGGAAGGTGAAATGGTGCGTGTTCGTGTTCTGCTGTAATCCTATCCAGAAGAGGCAGAAAATACAAAGCCAGTGCAGAGACCAGATACAAATTGATGATTTAAAACAGTGCTGTCCAATTTATTCGAGTAAGGGTGGGCCACATTTCTTTTATATCTGCTGCAGCTTTTGCAAATTAAAATACGACCTGCCAAAATGCAAGTCATGCAGTTTTCATACAGATATTAAAAGTTCCAAGAGTTTTTGGAAGATTAACTACTTGCTTGCTAATAATAAACTGATACTTCTCCTGTGATAAGGCATATTTAGCATTTTATAGATTTTTTTTAGCCAGAAAGATTACATTATGATACTAATAAAAAAGATAAGCTTGGATGGGAGTATACCATATGAACTATTTATAATTCAATACTAGATATTCAGAAAGTGGGGGAAAGGCGATGCAAATGTCTTGTGTAGAGCAAATTAAAATTGATGTTCATAAAAATGACAGCTGGAACCTGCAAACATGCAAATGGCAACTCCATTTATTTGGATAATCTTCTTTTATCTGATGTAATGTAGTAACTTTGATGACCTGGTCACCTGACAACCCCCCCTTTGCAGCTTGTCAACATGGTCAGATTGTCAACCTCAAATTAACATCATTTACAAACATGTGTATAGTGAGAGGGTCTAAACTTGTGTAGAAAAAAAAAAGTGTTGCTGTGCTGTTGTCAAGTTTTAACCATTGAAATAAAGAAGCTGAAAATTTAACTTTTAAGTAACGTATTCACCATTATTTTTTGTAGTGAGAGGGTCTACATGAGTGGATATAATTTTAATTTGTTACTCTATAACACCTCTCTCCATTGGGACTGAAAGCACTAAGTAGGTAAGGCAGTCATCTTTGGCGCACTCGACTGAGCAAAGTAACCTATCATTGGGGGGGGGGGGTTTACTAAACTCAAATGGACTTTGCACTTTGCAAGTGTAGTTGCTCTAGAGCTTAGTAAATGATATAAAGCTCCACTTTACAAAGAATACTCAATCATGCAAGGAAAGGAAAGCCCACTAAGGCTAAGGAATGATCTCGACAATATGGTCAGGATCCATCCACAACCCTAGACTGGCACCTGACTCAGCCTCTAAACAACCCACTGAGCACCTGAGGCAGCCGCTCTCGCCCCCTGACAATCAATAGCTCTCTGCTCACGGAGCTCTGAGAACTAAGCGATCAGCTGTCTTTGATCAATCTGTTCTCAGACTTAGAGCCAGAGGGGGACTGATGCTACAGCCACCTAGGCAAGTATGATTCTTAAAAAAAAAAAAAAAAAAAACTGAACTTCTCCTTAAAATTATTTTTCCATCCTTTATTCCTACTGTTAAAAGGATAGAGATAGTAGGTGTGGCGCTGTTCTAAAAGGCAATGCTATACCAGGAATCTGAGTACTCCAATAACACACTCTAACCAGTGATTATATATAAACTATACCATCTAGTATGCAAACTTGAAATAAATAAATTGGAAACAAACTGACTGGTGCTATATGCAGCTAAAGTGCAATTTTATCTAAAGTGACTGGTGCTATGGTGAACAATTTAATAAACACAGTCCTTCTGCAACACAAAGTCTTTTGCAAAAAAGTGACAGGTGCTCTTCAGGCGTGCGCCCTTTGTGCTGGTGCTCCTTCAAGTGCCCCCTAAGATATTGCACTCGCTGGAAATGTTCACCCCTCAAAGGGGTATTTCACTTTCACAGTGTTTGCCACTGTGCGGCAGTTTCCAGAACCACTTCTTTAGTGACCGTTCTTTGCTTTGCTCTTTTAGATATTCATCTGTATCACCCACATGCAGAGAAAAGATGCTCCAATAGCATAATACCATTTTCCAAAAGATTTATTGAGATTGTACAGATGAAAACATACTCACATCCTCTCTGTACGTTTAAAACATTTAAAACCAGGAAGGCGGGAAAATTTGCGATCCACGTCTCAAAACCGGAAGTGATGCAAAGACGCTAGCTTCTAGCGTCTTTGCGTCACTTCCGGGTTGAGAGGCTGAGTCAGGTGCCAGTCCAGAGTTGTGGGTGGATCCTGACCATATTGTCCTGATCATTCCCTAGCCTGGACCCCCTCTGTGACATCAGCCAGCAGCGGACTTTTCTTTTGATTGAGTATTCTTTCGAAACTGGAGCTTTATATCATTTATTAAACTCTAGAGCAACTGCACTTGCAAAGAGTTTAGTAAATCCCCCCCAATGATAGGTTACTTTGCATAGTAATATAAGGAGCACCAGCACAAAGGGCACACGCCTGAAGAGCACCTGTCACTTTTTTGCAAAAGATTTTGTGTTACAAAAGGACTGTGTTAATTAAATTGTTCACCATAGCACCAGTCTCTTTAAATAAAATTGCACTTTTTGTCACATTTATGCATTATCACATTGCAAGCTAATTAGCTGCATATAGCACCAGTACCTTTATTTATTTCCAATTTATTTATTTTAAGTTTGCATACTAGATGGTATAGTTTATATATAATCACTGGTTAGAGTGTGTTATTGGTGCACTCAGATTCCTGGTATAGCATTGGCTTTTAGAATAGCGCCACACCTACTATCTCTATCCTTTTAACCTTATACTCCACTTAGTGGGCTGTATTAGTAGGGGCAGCAGTTCAAAATATACATTCAGCCATTTGCGTGGGACCACCGACAATCTTTTTTTTATTCCCACTGTACTAGCAAAATTTGCTATAAGTATAGGAACCAGACTTAAAATAGATTTTGCTATCAGAGTTCAATAACGATTCTTTAAACAATTACAGAATTTTGATTGAATTGTGTTCTTCACATACCTAAGTTCAAGGTTATAAATCTGTGTTGAAACTCAAGAATTACACCATGCTCACGATTCCCCAACAGACTGCTTACAGATGTTCATCACTTGTCTACGCATATGTTGATTTGTAGTGCCATATGCATTAGGATAAACAAGTTTCTACATTTACAAACTAATTAATCCTAATTTTACATGAATTTTACATTAATATTAGTAGGACTTATTTTAGATTTTGTGCATCTTCCCTTTACCATAATGCAAATTGCAAATTTGGGAGATCTATCCTCCCCTACACAACAGAAAAACACATTCAGAGATGAAAGAAAAATCAACTTGTTTCAATGAAACTCAACAATGAAGAACTCTGATAAACAGATTTAGCAGAAATTACTGGTAATCTTTCCTTGTGGGAGTTGGGTGGTTGTGATCTTACATGTGTACTTCCAATTTTCACAAGTGCCAAAATAAAGACACAACACATATTCGCTGCTGGAGTCCATTAACTACCAATGCCTTGGATGCTCAAAGTATTTTTTTATTTCCGCTCTTAAATGTTCCTTTTTAGTGAAGCTGTACTTGTACTGCTTTTGCATATTTTCCGTAATGAGCTTGTGTCAGTGGTCCAGTTGAACATCACAAGATGAAACAAATTATTTGTCAGCATCTGGAATGTGGTTTATTTAAATACTGCAGTGTACATGATGAAGTGCATTACCACTAAAAGGCTACAATGCACTTCTATGCTGTGTATGCAATATAGTTAGTCACTAGGATAGAACAGGAAAGAAAATAGCTTTTTCACCATCTAAGAATGCAGATGGTAGTGGAAAATTAGTAGATCTTCATTTTATATTGAGCATAAAGATGAACTCGAATAATAAGCAAATATTGTCCAAATACAAGAGGCATACATAGGCTTAGTGTGCTTTGTGTATTCCTTCCAGATCTGTGCAGTAATCCAGTCTTAACCGTTGCCTCTGTGCAGGAGCTAGCTCTGTGTAAAGGCTAGAGCACACTTGTGGGTGGGGCGGTAAAAACAGTTGAGGCACGGTTTAACTGCCCCCAACCTTTCTCCCTAAGCTGAAAAGTCAACAGCCACACATACCTCGCTGCTATGCTTTACGGCGGCAACAAGAGTTAACCCCCTCATGACGTTTAACAGGCACTAACGCCCGTGGAAAACAACCAATTCAAATGATTAGAGTCATGCTGCAACAGTTACACAACCACATGCAATGGTCCCCATTGTGGCATGGTAGTGCAGCAATTAGGGGGTTGAATAAGGCAGCGAGGAGGCGATATTTCAAATACAGATCGCTTTTCAGATGAGCAGAAATCCTTGCCACATGTGTAAACGACCCTAATAAAGACCTGTTACTGCTGCTCTCTCTCCTGGGCAGGGTGACCAGTATTGGCTCCACCCCTCCTGTAGTTTTATGCAGGAAGCCTGTAGTGTGTGGAGCCTGCTCATTCCCCCTAACTACAGCACTAAGGATGAGCTCAGGCATGTTTTCAAACAGCATGTGCAAAGCCCGCCAGGAAGTCGGCACTGCACATCGCTAATCACAGGCAGTGAGACATTTCCCGATCTCTGCAGCAGCGCATCGGGACAATGTCTCACTACTTGTGATTAGCGCTTCGCAGTGCTGACTTCTTGGCAGGCTCTGCACATGTCGCTTGCGAACATGCGAACATGAGCTCATCCTTATACAGCACAGTGAGGATGTCACTGCTATATTTCCAAGGTAATTTCTGGGTTTGCAAAGGCAGTTGGTGCACACAAAGGGGATGTATACATCCCTTGTGACTACGGAGGAATATATTTAAATGAAAGTTGTTGCTACCGACGTTCAGCTACTAGTTTAGTTACAGTTATGTAAACTGAAATCTGAAGTCTGTATGATATAGATATGTCCTAAGGAATGTTTATGACACATACACACTGCCCAGGAGGCCCTTCTTACTCCACTATCCCTATGCATTCAAGTAGAACATTTAGTATTTAGTTTAGAAGATTAATATATTTTTCATTCATACTGTAAAAAGACCCTTGTTTCAAACCACTCAATCTCTTTTTCAGAGTACACCTACTGTAGGCATAGGTTTAATTTAGTAGGTACATACTGGAATATTAGCTGACTTGATTCTGAGCTACTGGTGTGTTGTTGTACCTTTAAAGTGAAAAAAGTGATTGTAAAGTCTCAGTCTAAACTGCCCTGAATGTTTTTCTTCTGACAGCAAAAAAAACGCTCGATGCTGATAAATGTGTATACTGCGTTTAGCTGCACTTACCAGCGTCAAGCATTTGGGCATTTATTCATTTCATTGGCCAGAATAAATAATTTATTTTGGCCACTGAAATTAAAAAATGCACAATCGCAAAACACGTCTAGCAGTAACATGCGTTTACACTTGTTTTTGTCGAGTTTTTCTGCCAAAACACTTCTGAATCGCGTTCAGGTGAGGAACGCTTTACTGCCTCTAAACCCTGCTGCTCCTAAACTCTGGTAAAAGCCTCTGTGTATGTGGACAGATAGGAGTTTAGGCGTTTTGGCAAAAAACACCAAAAGCTCCAAAAACGTGAGTTTAGGAGCAGCAGTGTGCAGGAGCCTTAGGAGCAGGGGCTACCTCCAAGGCATACTTGCTCTTAAATGCTATATATCGTAGCAATGGCGCCAATGGCGTAGATGCTGTGTCTTAGCCAGTCAGGAGGGAGAATCTCGGATGGCTGAGACGCTAATGCACATCACTGAACAGAGAGGGATCTCAGGTAAGTGTTAGAGGGGCTGGGGGGGCTGCTGCACACAGAAGGCTTTTTATCTTAATGCATAGAATGCATTAAGACAGGGATATGCAATTAGCGGACCTCCAGCTGTTGCAAAACTACAAGTCCCATCATGCCTCTGCCTCTGGGTGTCATGCTTGTGGCTGTCAGAGTCTTGCTATGCCTCATGAGACTTGTAGTTCTGCAACAGCTGGAGGTCCACTAATTGCACATCCCTGTGCTAGAGTATCCCACATTACATGAACTTCCAGGTACGAAGCACCCTTGAACAATTCACCCCATTTTCATGGTACAGTGTTCAGGCCTGTAGTAACCTATAGCCAAGCCAAATCACAGTCCCATTGGGAAGGCTGAGGTAAGTAGTTGGTGTTAATCAATACTATGCTTTAGAAAATTGTTTTTGCATACCAGATATTCCCAAAGCTGCAAACAGACCAATCAGCTGTATATATATTGCTACCAAAGGACTGCTCAATCACGAAAACACTCCACAAGTCAAACACATAGTAAATGGTATCATGATAGATGAGAAATTGACAGCCATCACTCTTAGTGCACATGAAAAAAAAAAAATCAGGCCTCCAGGGATTCATTTTAGCAGACCTACTGAAGCACCCCTAACATTAAATTTTCCGTATTACCAACATCCCACCTAGGGAACAAAGACCGACCTATCTTCAAGAATGCATGTCTAAGAGAGATATCTATACTGTCAATTTCTTACACTGTTACTTTGTAAAAAAACAATGTAATAAAAATATTTTTCATTTGCGCAGAATTTCTGGGGGGCCTCAGTGAGAGATTGGAGAGGTGTGCAGCATGGTCAGTGTAGGATCAAATGCCTTGTTACATAGTTACATAGTAAGGTTGAATAAAGACACCAGTCCATCCAGTTCAACCTGAGTGAGTGTGGGTGCATGTCTACAATCATCCCTAATTATTTAGAGTACCCATATAGTGTCATCAATTTACAAAGCGCTCCACACATACATCGCACACTCACATTGGTCCCTACCCTCAAGGAGCCCACAATCCAAGGTCCCCAACTCACATTCATATACTAGGGCCAATTTTGGACAGAAGCCAATTAACCTGCCAGCATGTCTTTGGAGTGTGGGAGGAAACCGGAGTACCCGGAGGAAACCCACGCAGGCACAGGGAGAACATGCAAACTCCAGGCAGGTAGTGTCGTGGTTGGGATTAGAACCAGCGACCCTTTTTACTGCTAGGCGAGAGTGCTAACCACTACACCACTGTGCTGTGCTTGTGCAGTTTGTTGTGCACTGTAAATTTTATTTTGCTTTACAAAACATTATTAAACATTTATTAAAAATAGTAGGACACTTTTTAATATATAAGAAAGGTTACTTACGTTTGTACAGCAAGCTCAGTGTCAAATGTGAGGGTGATTCCAGTATTCACCAGAAACACATATAACTTCATGATGACTGCTCTATGATCCTCTGGTGCCCACTTTAAACTTTGCTGTGCTCATTTAGAAACTGTTAAATAAAAGAAGTATTTTTGTAAATGTGTTGAAAACCTAACTGTACACCAAAACAGAACAATACAAATTGACAAAAGTGCACATCTTAAACACATTTTTTAAGGATTTTAATTACAATACATAGCACTGCTGAAAGACTGAAATAAGCACATACATGAACACTAGTGGTATACCCATTGGTATAAGTTTTTACGAAAATGTTAGCTGCAGGGTGCCATGGGAGCCACTGTAACCTGACCTCACACAGCAGGAAAATGTAAACTTTTCCAAAATGCAAATAAATGCCCCCATCACAACACACAATGCACTCAAGGGCCTCCATAACCTACTGTCCAGCCCCAACCATTGCATTACGTCAGCAACTCAGCGATTGCGCTCTACTGGTCAACTGCAGGCATGTGACAGGTAGAATGTGATCGAGTCACTGCCTTGCCGACCCGCAAGTACTGCTCCCTCAGAGTAGCAGAGCTGCGCAGGGAAACAATGAGCTCAGGCATATTGGCCGCCTGAGCTCTGAAGATGGAAAGCTGTCAAATCTAATCTCTGCCCCGCAGCCCACCCCTGGTTTACTAGCGGCTGCAGGGGCAGGGACCTCTGCCGCCTATGTTTAGCCACCGGCTTTGACCGCTTTCAGTCAGGATAGTTCAGACTTCTGTCCGAATGAGCCTGAGCTCATCCCCACAGTGCACTGATCTCCACCGGCCCTCCTCTCCAACCCACCCAAGGAACATTTCGATGACATCATATGAAATAGACAAGAGAGGAGGGCTGATGGGGGCCAGAACAAGAAGATCAGCTGCAGTAGGTTTCCTGAACTGTGCTGCATCAGTAAACTATTTTTGTGCCCTCCTGAGCCCCCTGTGGAGTGTCTTCCTGAGCCCCCCTCTGTACTGTGCCCTCCTTAAGTGTGCCTTCCTGAGCCCTCCTGTGGTGTTCCCTCCTTAGCCCCCCCTGCACCACGCACTTCTGAAGTGTGCCCTTCTAAGCCCCCCTGTGATGTGCCCTTCTGAGGCTCCCTTTACCATGCCCTACTGAGTCCCAATGTGGCGGGCCTTCTAGCACCTCCCTCCTGTAACATGTCCTCCTGACCCCCAAAGTACCATGCTTCTTGACCTCCCAGTACTGTGCTCTCCTAACCTCCCAGTATTGTGCTCTCCTGACCCCCCTGTATTGGGCCCTCCTGATCTCCCTATACACTGCCCAGCTCACTCCCTGTGCTTTACATGCTGACGCCCTGTTCTCTGTCCTGCTTTTTCCTGTACACTGCCATACCTACTACTGACCCCGGGACATTGCCATATTTACTACTGACCCCTGGACATTGCCCTATTTACTACTGACCCCTGGACATTGCCCTATTTACTACTGACCTCTGTACACTGCCCTGTCTACTACTGACCTCTGTACACTGCCCTACCTACTACTGACCCCTGGACACTGCCCTACATACTATTTACACTGGCCAGAACAACTCAGAGCAGACAACCAAGCTAGCGTTGAGGCTAGTCAGGCCTAGAGCTAGTTAAGCAGTACTAGTTGTTCTGTCTTCATAATGGATTCCTGCATCAGACTTTTGGGGTGACCAATTACTCTCCAGACATGAAAAAATTGTGAATGAAAGTGAATGCAGAGTTTTTGCTGAAGCTAGCTTTTAAGGTAGGCCAAGTTTTCTTCGTGCTGTCTTTACTTTTTATTGGGGGTTTGCTATTTAACTTCTCAAAAAAGAAAATAGGGGTGCCATACCCGGTGATCTTTGATCTCTTCTGTGTTGTTCAGGTAGATCTCAGCTCTCAAAGGTTGTCTACCCCTATCCCACAGGATAATGCCAACTGAAGCGTAGTAGAATTTGGGTGATACAGGACAACGACCCTAAGCATCTAAGTAAATCCACCACAGACTGGCTTCAGAAAGAGAAAATGCACAGAACTTAACCCCATAGGGATGCTGTGGAATGATCAAAAATTCCTCCTGAATGTTGTGCAGGTCTGATCCAGAGCTACCGAAAGTGCTCGCTTGGCATTTCTCCCAAATGAGGTTCAACCAGCTATTAACTGCAATGGTTAATTAAAGCCCCCTACACATGGGCAGAATGTCGCAAGACATTGGCCGTTTCAGGGGGAAAAATGGCCGACATTCGGCCAATGTGTATGCCACCCTGTCCGACAGTAGTCAGTCGCTTGGGCAGCTTCTGTTGGACGAGCATACTGGAAAACCAGCAGCTGACTGACTCCTGATCAGCGCTCTCAGCCGGCAATGGCAGAGTGTGTTGATTGGAGTGTTCTGGTGGGGGTGGGGTATGGCAGTCCCCCTATCAAAACACAACAATTCAGCAGGGGAGATTACTATACTAACTTTGCATTGTTAGTACAGTGGCTCCGACTTGAGCCAACAGTTTTTTTCGTTCAACCTGCTCGGCTGAATGAAAAAAAACTCATAGTGTGTACCAGGCATTACTGTTGCTGTACTGGTGTTGAATAAAGGCGTGTGAAATTAGAATTTTGTGTGTGTCATCGTCAAAATACTGAAAAAAAAAAAGTTAATTTCAAGGGGTTCACATACATTTTCTGGACACTGTACTTTGACTTCAGAGATATGAAGAGAACAGGCATGCCCACCACCTTCTCTACATGACAGTTTTTGGTTCCTGATAAGTCGGGTCCTAAAGCTGTCAGGTGAGAATTAATCCCTGCTTAAACCTATGCAAATTTTAAAGTGATTGTAAATGTAAAAATTAGCATGGGTTTAGCCAAGCATTAATTCTCACCTGACACCTAATAACAAACAGGTCTTTACTTACCTGCTCTGTGCAATAGAATTGCACAGAGCAGCCGCAAACCTCCTCTTCTCAGGGCCCCTGCCAATGCTCCTGGCCGCTCCTCTCTGTCCAGTGCCCCCATGAGAAGCCGTTACCAATGGGGGCACTTGTGCGTGCTTGCTCCAGAGCCCCGCTGCTGCATCCATTGACACCGATAGCGGAACTCAGCCCGACCTCCGGCTCTCTCAGCAATGGGTCCCAGTGCCCCTACAAAGCCAGTGAGACCTGGAAGTGAGGGGGGAGAAGAGCTGCAAACATGCACGGCGCTGAATCGAGTGAAGGCTTGGGTAAGTAAAAGGAGCTGAGGGGGGATACTGATGCCTAAACATTTTTTTACCTTAATGCAAGAAATGTATTAAGGTAAAAAATGTTTAGGCTTTAGAACCACTTTAACTTTCAAAAATGTGGCCTTTGCGTAGGACTTCATAGAAGTCCCTTTGATGAGAGGTAGAGTAAGCATTTTGGTATCCTATAGAACCCACTGTCTGGTGCTTTAGCTTACCACTTTTCTTCAGAACATCGATTTACTGACCCGGTCACCAGACAATGCACAAGCCATAAACTATTTCTTTTAACTTGTTCACTTTATTAACAAGAAATGAATCCTATTCCTCACAATGTTCTGGTGTGCCCTTTGGTAATAAATATTAGCTTAAACTGACCTGCCAGTAAACTCTAAAATGTAGCCCTTGGGAAGACACTTGACTTTTGAACTCTACAGTATCTGTGACAGAATGCAGTTAATCCCTATTTACTTAGTCATGCATTTTAGTTGAAACATGGAAATTAAACAATGAGCAGGAATACCGATGTAAAAAAGTCTTGGTTATAGTTTTTTTTTCACATTAAAGTAGGCTTAAGCCTAAAAACGAAACAAAAAAAAAAGACAGGTAAGATTTTTTTATGACAGAAGAGACCTTTCTGTGTTTTGAAACACATAACTTCTGTGCTTGGCCTTCTCTTCTTGAATTAAAAAAAAAAAAAAAACATATTCCCAGTGGAGCAAACACAAGGAAAAGAAAAAAAGCCCTAACCTAGAGATCAAATGTATGAAGGAACCATGTCCTACAACTGACACTTTCCTTGAACCTTGACACCCACCCCCAAACAAACATCTATGAGGTTTCATACAACACTCTATCATTGTCTCTCTGCACTTCTAATTACAACAACACAACTGCTAATGACTGTCAGAGGAAATACCTACCAAAAGATACTAGACATGTAATGGGTCACAGTGGCCTCAATCACCTCTTCCCACAAAGCCCTACTGGTTTCACAATATGTTGATGTGGTACATTGTGGTACAACTTTTTATCTCGCACGGTATTTGCGCAGTCATTTTTCAAACGTGTTTTTTTGGGGGCGGGAGGGCCGGGAGAAGCACTGGAGGGTGGCAGGAGCGGGGCAGACGTCCCCTCCCGCTGCCTGTAAGAACGATCAAGCGTTCAGCCGCTATGATTGTTCTTACGATGCAGGGAATGGCCGGTTCTAAAAGAAAATATCTGAACGATGCCTGTAGCTGCAAGCATCATTCAGATATCCCCACTCAAATTCGATGACGTCGTTGGGCGGGAAGTGGTTAAAGTGAACCTGTGACTAGTCTGTGGACATTCAGATATTTATTCTGTTATAAAGTGTATCTATAGCCAAACTTTTTCTAGTTTTTAATAGAGTGGTGAAGCATTCAAATTCTCGGTTTCTCCTTTTTTTATACCAGTTATGCCTCAATCTACACGTTTTGTGGATACTGTAAAATATACTTATACTCTGTGCTAAATTTTTCAATTTATTTTACAGAAGGGAACATACAACATCAAGAATGGTGTCACACTCCTCCAAAATATTCTCTGTAATGTAGAATAAATAAAAAAATATATATATTCTTGATGGAAGGGGTGAGAACTTTATTTGCTGCAGGGCATATAACCAACAAAGTCTACAAAAAATAGCCTCTCCAATGCAACTCCTTGGCACCTGTCCAAAATTAAAAAAACGAATACTATGGGTGGAGTTGGTTGTTGATAAATGATTAATGAAACATACAGAGATGAAATGAGGCAGAATAGTTATGCCCCACCAAAAAAAAGACTCCAAATGAACAGAACTAGGAAATGAAACCTATAAAAAGTTACAAAGTGCATTTTTCTAGCACACACTGCAGAGGGCAACATCCTAATTCAAGAAAAGTACATTTGTTAATCATTTGTCTTCTCTTTCAAAGAACAGTGTGGTCTTGGCATTCTCAGTAATACTCGGCTTTAATAAGCATGAAAGCAATTTTAAACAAATTCTTCATAAGACTATTATTCTAATTTTAACTTTATTTTTTTCATAGGCTTTCCCTATCACATGAAGTTACTCAAGTGAATTAAAAGAAACCCGCCCCGGAGAGAGACATGGAGCCTATTATCGCTCACATCTCCTTTTGGAAATCTTAGTTCTCTGGCTGTTAAGCTTATCCCCTTGTCTCAATATTTATCTATATCCATCAGGACTTTTGAATTTACTCACTTTCCTGATCTGAATACTTGCTGGGGGTTAAAGGCTCAGAAAGTATTAAAGTATTAGTGACAACACTTAATAAATCCACATTATACTAACAGAAAAAAAAAAAAAAAACTTTCTATAGTTAAAACAACCGTCATTTAATAAAAATGTTTTATGCCTTTTTTCTATTGTCACGTGACCAGGGGTGGCACCAGCTCTCTCTGCCCAAGTGGCCGCTAATGCTCTTGTTGAGTGTGCAGAAATTCCTGCAGGAGGAGACACGCCTGCATGCGAATAAGCCTCTGAAATGGCTAGCTTCAGCCACCTTGCTAAAGAGATTTTAGAAGCCTGGCAACCTTTCCTGTTGCCTGAAAATAGCACAAACAGAGAATCTGAACGTCTAAAGAGCTTTGTCCTTTCCAAGTAACATAACAAAACTCTTCTAACATCCAACATGTGAAAACAAGTCTCCTTCTCCCCTACTGGGTTGGGGCAGAAGGTCGGAAGTACAATGTCCTGAACACGATTTTGTACTGAAGCTACCTTTGGTAAGAATTTCTGATCTGTTCTAAGTATAACCCTATCTGGGAAGATAGATAAATAGGGTTCCTTAACTGACAAAGCATTAAGCTCACTGATCCTGCGTGCAGAGACCATGGCAATCAGAAACACAGACTTAAAAGTGAGATATCTGAGTGGCGCTTCTTCCAAAGGTTCAAAAGGACTCCTTGTTAGAGCCTGGAGGACTATCGACAGATCCCATTTGGGAAACAACTTAAGTGGTGCTGGTCTGGATCTCGTAAGGGATCTGAAAAATCTGGTTACCAATGGATCTGAGGCCACAGATCTTTCTAGGAACACTGCTAGCGCAGCCACCTGTACCTTCAAGGTACTAACTGCTAGTCCCTTGTCAGCACCAACCTGTAAAAATTCCAGAATGGTAACAAGACTCCCTGGGTCCTGGTCAGATGAATTACACCACGTATTGTAAACCTTCCAGACCTTGGAATAGATATTTCTAGTCACCCTTTTCCTACTGGATAATAGCGTTGAGATTAACCGGTTGGAAAAACCTTTGCTCCTTAAGAGCTGCTCTTCAGATACCAAGCAGTGAGCGCCAAAGTGGCTACCTCTGGGTGATTTACTGGTCCCTGAAATAGTAAATCGTGCCTGAGGGGCAGATGCCAATAAGGCCTGACCGCCATTTTCAGAACGGTTGAAAACCAAGCCCTTCTTGGCCAAAAGGGCGTGATTAGGACAACCGGTACCGTTTCCCTTTGAATTTTTCTTAATACTAAGGGAATTAACTGAAATGGGGGGAAAGCGTAGCAGAGATGGAATCTCCATGGATACGCCAAGGCATCTGTTCCTAGTGACCCGTCGTGATTGCTTAGGGAAAAAAATTGCGGAACCAAGGCATTCTCCTTTGAGGCGAACAGGTCCACCTCTGGCAGCCCCCACTTCTCGACAATCATGGCGAAAACCTCTGGGTTCAGCGACCATTCTGCTTCCCGAATGGGATTTCTGCTCAGGAAATCCGCCACTCCGTTCAGGGATCCCTTTAGATGGACTGCTGATAAAGAGAGCAAGTGTCCTTCTGCCCAACGGAGAATGCTCATGGCTAGTACTTGCAGCGATTTGCTCCTTGTACCTCCCTGCCTGTTTATGTAAGCCACGGCCGTGGCATTGTCTGTTAGTATTTGAACATGTTGGGCCTGAAGACCCTGAGCAAATGACTTCAGAGCCAAGTCGATCGCCTTGAGCTCTCTCCAGTTTGAGGACTTGGTCGCCTCTTTCCTGGACCAGTTTCCCTGAGTGAAACCTTTTTCTAGGTGGGCTCCCCAACCCCAGGAACTGGCATCGGTTGTCAGCCTTTTTTCGATTGGAAAGGCCCAGACTAACCCCTCCGATAGGATATCCTGCCTTTTCCACCACCATAGTGACCTCTTCACCTGGGTTGGAACTCTTACCTCTGAGTCTAGGGACTCTAAATTGTGATCCCAAGATCTCAGAAGAAAAACCTGCAGATGTCTGAAGTGTAGTCTTGCCCACTGAACAGCTGGCATTGACGAAGTCAGAACCCCCAGGGCTGACATGACCAATCTTACCGTCAGCTGCTGGTTGGTCTGCAAAAAAGACACTGTATCCTGGATTTTTTCTTTCTTTTCTGAAGGAAGAAAAATTTTTTGGCTTACCGAATTTATTATATACCCTAGAAACCGAATCTCCTGAGATGGTTCCAGGGAAGATTTTTGGAGATTTAGGATCCAACCTAGAGACTCCAAATGGCTGCATGCTCTGCTTAAATTGCTCCTCAACTCCTCTCTTGAGGGGGCGAAAAATAGCAGATCGTCTAAGTAAGGAATTACTGCGATTCCCTGAAGACGCAGCGGAGCTAGGGCCTCTGCCATTACTTTGGTAAAAATTCGGGGTGCGGATGATAGCCCGAAGGGCAGGGCTCTGAATTGCAGATGCTGAATTCTGCCTTCCAACCTTACCGCAAACCTGAGAAACCTCTGGGACTGGGATGAGATTGGAATATGCAGGTATGCATCTTTTAGATCCACTGACGCCATGAAACAACCTGGAGTCAGAATATTTCTGGCGGTGAAAATTGAGTCCATCTTGAACCTTCTGTATTTGATGGCTCTGTTTAGTGGCTTTAAATTTAGGATTAAACGAAATCTTCCTGTTGGTTTTTTTACCAGGAAGACATGAGAATAGAAGCCCTCGTGCCATTCCTCTGGTGGCACTGGGATTACTACACCCTGTTGCATTAGTTCCTCCAGAGAGGATTTTATGGCCAGGGCCCTTATTGGATCTCGAGGAGCATTTGTTACCAGAAACCTTCTTGGAGGGCTTCTGGAGAACTCGAGAGTATAACCCTGCGAGAGAGTAGTCAGAATAAACTGATTTGTAGTTATCACTGACCACTGCGGAAGAAACTCTCGTAATCTTCCGCCGACCCGCAGGGATGAGTCATTGTGGGTTTTCGGCCTGTGAAGGAGGACGGAAGAGAATTCCACCTTTGCCCTTCGCTTTTTGCGTAGACCAATTTTTCCTCCTGCCCTGAAACTTACTTTCCTGGTGTTGCTGCTGAGTTTTTTGAGGTCGAAAAAGACGTTTTGGGGTCTGCTTTTTCTTTTTGACCGGAAAGGACTTCTTCTTATCGGCAGTTCTGTCTAGGATATTATCTAGATCTGGGCCAAAAAGAAGGTCACCTGAAAAGGGGATACCACAAAGTTTACTCTTTGAAGCTGTATCACCTGGCCAGGTTTTTAACCATAAAGCCCTTCTCGCAGCATTTGCTAAAGCTGCAGACCTAGCTGACATTTTGATAGCTTCAGCCGAAGCATCAGCAATATAAGCAACCGCAGAAATCAGGGTAGGAAAGGAATCTAAGATCTCCTGCTTGGGGGAATCTGCCACTATATGAGATCTAAGTTGGTTCACCCAGTATTCCAGATTCCTGGCTACACAGGTTGTGGCCATTGCTGGTTTTAAATTGCTCATGATTGATTGCCATGATCTTTTGAGCAAAAGATCCATGCGTTTGTCCATTGGATCCCTTAGAACACCCATGTCTTCAAAAGACAGGTCTGTGGATCTTGAGACCTGTGAAAAGGCCGCATCCAACCTGGGCACCTTATTCCACACCGCAGAAGGGTCCTCCTCAAAAGGGAAGCGCCTTTTGCGGGCTCTGGAAAAAAAGGGCTTTTTCTCTGGATCTTGCCATTCTTTAGTAATGGCGTCAGAAATGACCGAATGAACTGGAAATGTTCGCCCCTTAGGCTCATTTAACCCTGCATACATGCGGTCATGAAGAGATAACTCCTTCTTTTCCTCACTTAAGCCAAGTGTAACATGGATAGCCTTAAGGAGTCCATCTACCTCCTCTAGGGAAAGCTTAAATTTGGAAGGAGCCACCTCCGCTTCCTCACCCTCCTCCTCCGAATCTTTAACGGAAGGAGTAGGGGACTGCTCTTCCCTGATAGAGGGGCCTTCAGGTAAAACTTCTACCATGGGAAAAGAAATAGAACCCTGGGAAGCCTCAAAAGTGGATGGCTGACTAGCAGCTGGATTAACTAAGGAGTCACGAAAAGTCTGAATCGTGGCGTATAGTTCCTTCTTTACAGAGGCAACCAGATCATCACAAACCGAAGCTGATTCCTCCTTAACTAAAGAAGTGATGCATGTACTGCATAAGACTTTTTTCCAATTTTCTCCCATTTTGGCCCTGCAAGAAGGACATCTCTTTTTTGGGTCAGAGCTTTTAGCCTGTGAGAGAAAAAACAAAAAAAAGGGAAAAAAACCAGGGGACCTTTTTAGTGAGACCCGGTCTCAGCTACACAAGAATCACCCACAGGTGCACTAAGAAGAAACCAGTCAGCCTCCAGTGCCCAGACAGGCCCCTTGCCACTAGGGGGTAAGAAAAAAGAAAATAGACCAAACCCAGGAAAAGGAAGAAAGGCAGACTTAAACTGCTGCTCCTACCTGAGCTTTACTGGTGCCTGTGCCTGTCCCCACCGCTGCAGACGCTGAGTCCTCCATCTCTGGTGTGCAGCTCTCCACCTGTGGCTTCATATGCCGCTTCCGGACTCCCATAGTGCATCTGCACCGGACCGGAAGCGGAAGTAGGCGCCAGTTCCTGTCCTCCCTCCTCCCCTCTCGCATCCACGCCGGAAATGACGTTTTTGCTGACCCAGTGACCTGCCTTGTCACTTCCGCCGCGCCTGCCGGCCAAAAAACATGGCGGCGGCGCACGCGCACCGCCGCTCCTACGACCGCGCGGATCACCGGGTCTACGGCTCTCCCCGAGCACCAGGAGGGGAAGAGGAGCCCGATTGCTACCGCTGCAAAGGCTTGGGTAGGCCGGGAGGACAGCGGGTCTCAAAAAGGAGGAAAAATTAAAAGGAAGCCCTATCTCCCAGGCATCTGAGAGACCTTGACTCCCCTTCAAAAAGATGTTCCCTCCGGGCCGGAGGAAACACAAAAACTGAGGTATGGTAGGGAGGCGCCTCCCTTTAAAGTTTGGAGGAAGAAGGTGTTTCCTGTTTCCGGTGGGTGGAGTCGCTATCTCTCAGGTGCTGTCCTGAAAGACGCCTTGGGAAAACGAATTAGACATTTAAAAAAAAATTCTCAGCACCTACTGTATATCTGCTGTATTCATTTTTCACTTCCTCCTCCCTGGCCGTGGCCCATCGCATCATTTCCTGTTTGCAATGCCTTCTGGGAAGGGGCAGCAACTTCCTCTGACACTGCAGTTGCTATGGAAACCTGACCTGAAACCTATTACACTGCTTGTGCTGCACTGAGCATGTGCAAGATCTGCAAGGATGAGATCCAGGAAGAAATACAGTCTGGCTTCAGATGCCCAGACTTAAGATGGCCACGGCCTGCTGTAAGTTTATAAAATAACAAACTACTGCTATAAACTAACAAAACAGACCTTAGTTTACAGACTAACCTTACTAGAATACATTAAGCTTGTGTATTATAGGGGTATTTTTATTTAAAAAGTATCATTTCAGCCGGAACACCACTTTAAGTGTTCTTGCATAGCACGTATCTCACATATATATATTATTCTTATTATAGCCAAATTTACCACCCTAATTCCTCCCACAGCTTTTACAATACATAGACAGTAATATATCGAAATGTGCGGATTGTTCCCGATTGGTGTGCTATTACTTTGTGGAACGTTTCGCCGAATGGTTCACAAAATATCGTCGTTTTTGCTGCGAAATTGGTCCCATAGGAATGAATGGCGAAATGTTCAAAACTAGAGTGGGAGGTGACAAAAGCTGACAACCCCATGATCAGCCAAAACATTATGTCCACAACATGATCAGCCAAAACATTATGACCACCCTATTATCAGCCAAAACATTATGACCACTCCATGAAAAAAAAAAAATAATAATAATAATTTTTAAAAAAAATCATTTTTGAAAAAAAAAAAAAAAAAATGTTCAACTCTTTCAGCTAATGATGGGACTTCAACATTTTTACTACTATTTATACTTTTTAAAATATTAAGCTTTTTAACACTTTTCACAGTTACTCAAGCCACTCCACCTAGTTACTCCGCCCACTCCAGTTGTAGACTACTGTAGGTGGAGGCAAGAACACTTCACACAATTTCCCCAGAAATTGTAGCTTATCTAGTTTTTGTTTTGTTTTTAGATGTTAACCACTTCAATACTGGGCACTCACCCCCTTCCTGCCCAGGCCAATTTTCAGCTTTCAGCGCTGTCACACTTTGAATGGCTATTACGCAGTCATGCAACACTGTACCTAGTAAAACTAATTTTTTGAGACACTGATGGGCACTGATAGACTGTTCTAATGTGCGTTATAAAGCTGCACTGATGGGGACTGATAGGCAGCACTTATGGGCAGCACTGATAGGCGGCTCACCAAGCTGACATTGTGCAGGAGCCATCACAGCACCCCCCCATCCCCCCCCTAACCTTGTGCAGCTTCTCCCTGACCATCCTCCATGTACACCCCTATTACCTTGTGCAACTTTCCTTCCTCAGGTTGCAGGTCACAAGCTCTGGATTCAATAAGAACTGATCTCCCTGGGCAGCGGATCCCGCCTTGGGGTATGGATCCCTATAAAATTGACACCCCCGGCCAGGTATTGCTGAATCCTTCAGCAAAGCTAACTAATGCCGCATACACACAAGTGGAATGTCCGACAGAAAAAGTCAGACGGAAGCTTTTCATCGTCTATTCCGATCATGTGTATGTCTCATCGGACTTCTTTTTTTGAAAATTCTGACAGACCTAGAAATAGAACATGTTCTAAATATTTCCAACGGAACCAATTCCTATCAGGAAACCAGTTCTTCTGTATGCTGTTCCGAGGGACCAAAAACGACGGATGCTCTGAAGCAAGTACGAGACGGAAGCTATTCTGGACGGTCGGACTTTGGTGTGACCATGTTTAGGCAAGACCGCTTGAGCGGAATTCCATCGGAGAAACCTTCGGAGTTTATTCCGACAGCAAACCGGTAGTGTGTACGCGGTATAACTCGCTCCCCTGGAGTCCCGATTGCATCTCTTCTTCAGTAAGGCAACAAGCAGGCTGAATCCCCAGCCGGGTCTGGATCTCGGCTCCCCTCCCCTGTGATCAGCGGCACAACAGTGAGGGCTCACAATAAGCAGCCGGGCTTGCCCAATGCAACCTCCCATACCCAGGCCAGCTAGGCTGAAACAAGCCCCTGGGATTTATTGAGCCCTGTCATAGGAAATGAGAGAACTGATATAGTAAGCAAGTGTTACAAGAAAATGTAAGAATTCACCAACACGTTTAATGGCAATTTTAAGGTTAACGTACACATTAATGGTTATGTGCACAAAAAGAGCATTTGTTTTTTAAAACTAAACTCAAGAACAAAAATAGAATATACTGCAGCTTACTGCTAGGAGTTTTTTCAGGGATACAATACGGTGCTGCTGGCTACCCAGCATGCACCTCCCGATAAGCGCACTTGTTGTATTGCAGGTTGCCATAGCAATGGCGGCGTCGGAGGAAGTTCCCACCCCATCATTATGGCAACCTATCAATCAATATAAAAACCCAGAAGAAACCTAGCATACTACACTGCTCCTGGGATTGATGACACTTGTATTCCAAGAGCCAATGGGTGGCAGGATATGACATACCTTACCATGCCGAGGTACAACAGAAATAGAGATCTATATTTAGCCTACAGGTAATATACTTTGGTAGAAAAAAAAAACAACATACCAAATATTTATTGTATTGTGATCAGCAAAGCTGAGGGCCAAAGATCAAAAAGAGGGTGAACCTCCTCTTTAACCACTTGCCGACCAGCCGCCACACATATACTGCGGCAGGTTGGCTCTATTGCGCGAATCAACGTACCTGTACGTCGCTTTGCTCCACAGAGAGACAGAACGGGGATCTGTCAATGTAAACCAGTGGTTCTCAAACTGGAGGTCGAATGACGATTTGCCAGCGGTCACCGAATCCTGGGCTGTTCCTGAAGCCTGCACTGCTCTCCCCGCCTTTTCACAGCTGCTCAGCAGGGCTGTCCCTGGAGCCTGTGGCCACCAAGCTGGGCTGTTCCTGGAGCCTGCGGCCACCCACTCAGCCTCTTTGCAGCCGCCCATTCAGTTCAGGGCATGGCTGGGAGGCAGAGACTAGAGGTCAGATGACTGGTAAGGAATGTGAAGTGGGAGTAAGAGAAGGAAAAAAAATAGAGAATACATGGAAGGGAGAGGAAAAGAGGGGGAGGAACAAAGAAAAAGGGAGAGAAAGAATAAGAGAATAAGAGAAAGAACAAGAAAGATGGCTAGAGAGAGGGATGGGGGAAAAAAAAAACAAGAAATTAGGATAGAGAGGGATAAAAGGGAAAGAAAGGAGAACAAAGAGAGAGTGGTACATCCTAAAATGTACCATAATACTGTACGAGTTGAAGGGACTCGGGGAGCGCTAAATATTGGTGGGTTAGGGGCGCAAATTACTTGTCTTGCCTTGGGTGCTGACAACCCATGCTACGAAAATAATTTTACTGTTAGGGGTCCCCACAACTTGGGACATTTTATCAAGGGGTCACGGCACCAGAAAGGTTGAGAACCACTGATGTAAACAAACAGATCCCCATTCTGTCAGGGAAGTAGAGAGCGATCAGCTGTTTCTAATGATTAGGAACAGCGATCTCTCTCTACTCCCAGTCAGTCCTATCCCCCTACAATTAGAAACACCACACTTTTAACCCCTTGATCGCCCCCTAGTGTTAACCCCTTCCCTGCCAGTGTCATTTATACAGTAATCAGTGCATTTTTATAGCATTGTTTGCTGTATAAATGTCAATGGTCCCAAAAAAGTGTCAAAGATGCCTGATCTGTCCACCGCAATGTCGCAGTCCTGCTAAAAATCGATGTTTACTGCCGTTACTAGTAAAAAAAAAAAATAAATAAAAATGCCATTAATCTATTCCCTATTTAGTAGACGCTATAACTTTTGTGCAAACCAATCAATATACGCTTATTGTGATTTTGTTTGCCAAAAATATGTAGAAGAATACATATTGGCCTAAACTGATAAAGAAATGTGTTTTTTACATTGTTTTTTTTTTTTTTTTTATTATACCAAAAAGTAAAAAATATTGTTTTTCAAAATTGTCGGTCTTTTTTTGTTTATAGCGCAAAAAATAAAAACCGCAGGAGGTGATCAAATACTACCAAAAGAAAGATTTATTTGAGGGGAAAAAAAGGACATACATTTTGTTTGGTTACTGTGTCGCATGACCGTGCAAACGTCAGTGCCGTATTGCAAAAAATGGCCTAGTCATTAAGGGGGTAAATCCTACCCCTCCTTAAAGGGTTTGTAAAGGTTCGTGTTTTTTCATCTTAATGCATCCTATGTCCCATGTTTGCAGCGAACATTTGTAAGCTATGACTTGTGTGGCTTGCAGCATATACAGGTCATTTCCCCAAATGCAGCAGGGTGATGGAAGGATGGGTAATGGAAGGATGGGTGATGGAAGGATGGGTGATGGAAGGATGGGTGATGGAAGGATGGGTGATGGAAGGATGGGTGATGGAAGGATGGGTGATGGAAGGATGGGTGATGGAAGGATGGGTGAGTCTGTGCTGCCCTGGGAGGTGGAATCTCTATACCAGGAATATGCAGAACTACAAGTCCCATGAGGCATAGCAAGACTCTGACAGCCACAAGCATGACACCCAGAGGCATGATAGGACTTGTAGTTTTGCAACAGCTGGAGGTCCGCTAATTGCATACCCCTGAGCTATACGATTCACTTTAATGCAGCTGCATTTACAGCCTTGATTTTGTGATTAAAGAAAAAAAAATGGGAGGTAGGTGACAACAGTTAAAACAAATGTGAAAAAAGAAATGAAAAAGGAATGCAGACCTGGAGACATTGTGATGTGGACAGCCCTAATAATGGAGGTGTCAGGTCAAATTCTGAGTGTTCCCAGATAAGCTATCCAGCAATGAAGCAATGTACAGAGCTCCAGGAAGTGGCGTGGTGTCAGTGTGTGAACACAGGTCTGAAGTACAATGCACTGACAGGTGCTATAGACATGCTGTACAGGGAAAAGCCTGAGCCCCCTGTGAGTTGTCTGGGGACTGTCCCCCATGTGTCCCCAGCACAGGTGTCACCCAGGACTAGACAGGAAGCTGGATCCATACACACCATCTGCCAGGGCCCTGAGTGTCCAGGCCGGGGGAGGAGTAGTCAGCTGGGAGCTGTGCTCCCTCTACACACCATTCACCACAAAAAAGCTGCACCATCTTCTATCACTTGTCTATCCCACCTGCCCAGCAATGACCCCTCATACCCGGGCACAGTCCGGCTGCCAGTCAGGAAGGTTCCCCTTGTTATTGTTTTTGTTGCTGACGACTCAGCATCGCTCAGGCTTCTGGTTTCCGGTGTGATGTGAGAGGAGGCATCCCTGGGATCCCTTTGGATGTGAACGTTCCTTGTTTGTCCCTGCTTGCCACTGAGACGTGCAGACATCAGCTTTGCAGAACGCCAATCCATCGATTAGCGACTATGTATTATGTGAGCAAACAGTATGGCAAGAATGACCATACACCTTACAGCCTGATTGTATCATATCTGCCCAATCTTTTTACTATGTAGTATGAGGACAAACCTAAAGAATTAATTTCATTTGTAACTGACAAAAACACAGCTGAGTACTGTCTGCGATACTTTTTTTCTTCACACTAAAGCAATCCATTCCTGTACATTAACGCACCAGCTATGGAATGCGTTAAAGAATATGTTACCCACCAAAATTCCATATTCCTGATATGTGTCTGCTGTACCATGTACTTGTATAAATAAATATCACATTCTCTTTGTATTACTTCCTTTGTGTGAAATGCCTGCTGATCCTGCAAGTCCCTCTGCTTTCCTATTAAAAATTTACCACACTAAGCATGAGAGCACATCCACCCCAGGGCGGTTAGTTTTCTGGCTGTGCTAAGCACAGCCTGCCTGTCCTCCAATTGCCAAGACTAGGGCTGACACACCTCCCTTGCACAGTCATTTACTGAGAAGACTAGTGTACTGTTGTTTCTCCTCCCCCAGATCTCTAAGCCCACACAGGTTGAAAAAAAGACACAAGTTCATCTAGTTCAACTATAAAAATAAGTAAATAAATAAAAAATAGGATATTTTATAACAGCTTACCTGTAAAATCCTTTTCTTTCGATGGACATCACGGGACACAGAGCCTCAGTAATAACTGATGGGTTATATAGGTATCTAGATGATTAGACACTGGTCACACCCTAAACAGGAAGTTCAAGCCCCTATATAATCCCTCCCCTTGCAGGGATACCTCAGTTTTGTAGCCAAGCAATATAAGTGTATTAGAAGAGGGGCGGGACCTCTGTGTCCCGTGATGTCCATCGAAAGAAAAGGATTTTACAGGTAAGCTGTTATAAAAAATCCTATTTTGTTTCTCGAACATCACGGGACACAGAGCCTCAGTAATAACTGATGGGATGTCCCAGAGCAATGCTACCTGAGGGGAGGGGAACCACAACCAAGAAGGGTGCAATCAGACCTGAGGACCCTGTACTGCTGCCTGCAGCACACTACGCCCAAAGGCGATATCCTCATGCCTTCTCACATCCACCTGATAAAATCTGGTGAATGTATGAACTGAAGACCAGGTTGCGGTCTTGCAGATTTGAGTCATAGAGGCCCAGTGATGCACTGTCCAAGAAGCACCAATAGCTCCTGTGGAATGTGCTTTGATCTGAAACAGAGTAATCTTCTGTTTCAAACTGTAAGCCTGAATAATCATTGTCGAATCCATTTAAAAATGGTAGATATTGACGCTGCCTGTCCTCTATTGAGTCCCTCTGGCAGCTCAAACAAAACATTCATCTTGCGAATTCGAGCAGTTGCTTCCAGATAGGCCTTGACTGCTCTTACTACAGCCAAAGAATGTAGTGACCCTTCTTCCGAAGAACAGGGATCTGGAAAAAAGGAAGGCAGAACAATGTCTTGGTTTAGATGAAAATCTGAAACCACCTTCGGTAAAAAACTAGGATGAGGGCGCAATACCACTCTATCCTTGTGCATAATCAAGTAAGGCTCTTTACAGGAAAGAGCTGCTAATTCTGATACACTTCTAGCAGAAGAGATGGCTACCAGAAAAATTAACTTCCTTGTCAGCAAGACCAAAGGAATCTGACGTATTGGTTCAAAGGGCTGTTTCTGTAAAACAGACAGAACCAAGTTTAAGTCCCAGGGGTTTAGGGGTGCCTTAACCGGAAGATTAAGACGCGTCACCCTCTGCATAAAGTTTCGGACCAAAGAATGCGAAGCAAGTGGCCGTTGAAATAATACTGATAAGGCCGGAACCTGGCCCTTGATGGTACTCAAGTCCAGCTTCATCTCTAATCCCAACTGTAGAAAATCAAGAGTTCTACCAATCACATATTTTCTGAGATGCCAACCCCTGGATTCACACCAGGATACATACGCTTTCCAGACTCTATAATAAATTACTCTGGAAGCTGGCTTCCTTGCATTGATCAAGGTAGATATCACAGGACCTGAAACCCCACGGCTCTTCAGAACCTGGGTTTCAATAGCCAAACAGTCAATTTTAATGTTTGTAAGGCAGGATGGAACACTGGACCCTGAGATAATAGGTCTGGGCGTGACGGTAGGGTCCACTGGGAACCCACCGTCAACCTTACTATTTCTGCATACCAAGTCCTCCTGGGTCAAGTGGGGCTACCAGAAGTACCGACCTTCCTGCCTGATCCTGCAAAGGAATCGTGGCAGCAGCAGAATATGCGGGAATGCATAAACCAGTGAGAACCGATGCCACGGAATCACCACCGCATCCGTCCCGTCTGCAATAGGATCTCTTGTTCCTGCCACAAATTTGATATAAGCCACTGCTGTGGCCTTGTCGGACTGGATCCTGACTGGGCAACCCTGTAGCCTGAGAGTCCAGGCCTTTAGGGCTAGATATGCCGCACGGATCTCCAGAACGTTGATGGGTAGAGACCTCTCAGTCTTGGACCATACCCCTTGGACCGCAGACTGTTCCAGAACTGCTCCCCAACCCGAAAGACTGGCATCCGTTGTTACCACCGCCCAGGTGACCGGTAGAAAGGATTTCCCTTTCTGCAAGCTTTCGGTATTACCCACCAATTGAGGCACTGACGCACTGCATGAGACAAGTGCATCGGAAAATCTAATGCCTGAACCCTCTTGTTCCAGGCCGACAGGATACTGTGTTGCAACAGTCCTGACTAAAACTGAGCATAGGGAACTGCTTCGACGAAGCTACCCTCCTTCCCAGCAGCCTTATACAAAGGCGGACAGAAGGACCCTTCCTGGTCCTGACTACTAGAATCAGCTCCCTTAAGGCAGTGATCTTTGCCTGAGGTAAAAATACCTTCTTCCTGGCTTGCATCTATGATTAGAGGTCGACCGATATATCGGCCGGCCGATATATCGGCCGATATTTGGTGTTTTTTACTTAATTGGCATCGGCCGATTGTGCTGATAAAAAAGGCCGATATAACTTCCGGCGCGACTTGCTAATGACTTTTGTAATAGAAGTCAATACAAGTTGCCTATATTCTTCTGTGAAGCAACTTTTCTCCTCTCTGGGCAGCCTGCCAAATCTGATAAAAAGAACCTGAAGGATACAATGTTTACACTTATGAATGAACTAAACTCTGTGTGTAGCTCTCAGTTTAACCATTTAAAGACTAAATCTTTTCTGACACTTGTTGCTTACAAGTAAAAATCCTGTATTTTCTGCTAGAAAATCACTTAGAACCCCCAAACATTATATATATATATTTTTTAGCAGAGACCCTAGGGAATAAAACAGCGGTTGTTATATTTTATGTCACACGGTATTTGTGCAGCGGTCTTTCAAACGCAATTTTTTTTTAAAAAATACACTAATAAATTTAAAAAAAAACTAAGCAATAAAGTTAGCCCATTTTTTTCGTCCAAAAGATTACCTGTTTTTGTGTATTTATTTTTAAGATATAATCTTTTTTTTATTTATTTTTTTTAATCTAAATTCTACATACAAGTGAACTGATTGGAGGTTTGTTTTGTTTAATAAATGTTTAAATGTAAAAAATTTTCTGTATCACTTGCTTTCACACTGCAGCGGGCATGCGTTGACGGTAAAACGCTGCTAGTTTTAGCGGCGCTTTACCGTCATTTTAGCAGCGCTATTCTGCTGCTAGCGGGGCGCTTATAATCCAGCTAGCAGCCAAGGAAGGGGTTAAATGCGCCCCTGAAGCGCCGCTGCCGAAACGCTTTGCACTTTGCGCTTGCGGTGTGCATTAATTTCAATGGGCAGGAGTGGTGGTATACACCGCTCCAAAGATGCTGCTTGCAGGACTTTTTTTTTTCCAACATCCTGCCAGCGCATCCCCTCAGTGTGAAAGCACTTGGGCTTTCACACTGAGACTGCAGGGGAGCCGTTTTACAGGCACTATTTTTAGCCCAAAAGCGCCTGAAAAACGCCCCAGTGTGAAAGGGGTCTAACTGTTAAATTTTATGAGATGAAGGAAAAAAAAAAAGAAAAAAAAAAAAATTGGCCTAATATATCGGCCCAAAAAAATCAGCATCACATATCGGCCATCGGCCACCGCGATTTCTAAATATCGGCATCGGCCAGAGAAAAACCCATATCGGTCAACCTCTATCTATGATCAGACTCAAATACTCCAGTCTTCTTACTGGTTTTAGGAAAGATCTTTCACGGTTGAGAATCCAACCTAGGTGTTCCAGATACTTGACTGTGGTCCTCAAGTTCCCGTTCAACGAGGCTACCGACCGGTCTATCAAGAGCAGGTCGTCTAGGTATGCTATGACAGTTATACCCTGAGCCCTTTATCTGGCCAGAGGATCTTTGTGAACACTCGAGGTGGAGTGGCTATCCCGAAAGACAGAGCCACAAACTGGAAATGACGCCCTCCTCTCTCGAAGTGCAGAAACTTCTGATGAGCAGGAAAAATGGGCACATGCAGATATGCATCACTGATGTCTATCGATGCCAGCAATTTCTCCTCCCTGCAGGATGGAGACAACTGTCCGAATTGATTCCATGCGGGGACCGATTCAGATCCCTTTGGCTTTTGGACCGTAAAAAGGTTGGAATAAAAACCCCAATCCTTGATCCTTCGCTGGAACCACCATAATGACCTCTTGCGACAAAAGTCGCTCTAACGCTAGAAGGAGCGACTGCTTCTTCTCTGGATCTCTGGGAACACTTGATCTGAGGAAACGAGGAGAGGGAAACTCTTGGAACTCCAGTTTGTAACCTAAGGTTACCGTGGAGATTACCCATCTGTCCTGAAAACCTCCTGCCAGAGCTTTTGAGAACTGTAGCAGTCTTCCCCCCACTCGAGCGAGCGGGGGCGCCCCTTCATAAAGAGGTCTTAGAGTCCTGTCTAGCAGGCTTCTTCCCCCAGGACTTCTTTGTCTCTGGGATTTGACTCTTGTTTCTTGACCCAGACAGAGAAGGCCGTCGCGACTGCCTAGAGGCTGATGCCCCTGGCACCGGGGAAAAAGAGTCCGTTTGAAAGAGGGACGCTTACTCCTCTTCTTAACAGGTAAGAGAGTGCTCTCCCACTAGAGAACCTTTGAATATAATTATCCAAGTCTTCTCCAAACAACCTTGCACCATGAAATAGAAATCCAGCCAGAAGTTTCTTACATGGTGCTTCAGCTGACCAATTTTTCAACCATAAGATTCTACGCATACGCACCAACCCAAGCGAAAAAACGAGGGGTTTGCATGATAGAATCTCTAATGGCGTAAACAGCAAAACATAAGGCCGCTGGAAGGTTAGCCAACCCCTGGGCCTGCTGTTCAAGTAAAACTTTGATGACCTGCTTAACATGGTCTCTTAAGTATTGACAGACTCCGATCGCTGCCACTGCAGGTTGAGCTACTGAACCTGCTAAGGAGAATATATCCTTCAATAGGGATTCCATCCTTTAATCCACAGGATCCCTGAGCCTCTGAGCATTGTCTACAGGACAAGTCAGACTACAGAGGAAATGGCGGCATCAACGGCCGGTATCCCCCCACATCTTTATAAACATTTCTTCCATAGAATAAAGTGTTGAAAACTTTTTCAGGCGGAAAAAACGTTTATCTGGGTGATCCCACTCAGAATAAATGAGCTTTTTCAAGTAAATTATGAACAGGAAAAGCATGTGTTGTTTGAGGAGGCTTCAGTGACCCCAAAGAAATAGAGGGTTCTTTAACTGATTCAGATACGGGTACTTTAAATGTGGAGCGGACCAATCCAGCAAGGATCTGTACTAAGACTTTCTCATCCTGAGAAGCGAAGAGGGCCCTTTTCCACTTGATTCCTCAGAGAAGGAATCATCCGTCCCATCCCGATTCTCTGAAAGGGATTTTTCTCCCTTATCCCAGACCTCCTCTCCTGAGGGTCCCGAGTAACAGAGGAAGACCTTAGTAAATGCTGCCTAGGAGAATGCCTGTGTCCCACCTTACATGCGACCGTCAGCTCTGTGTCCCTCCAAAGGCTTTTGTGCACCTATAAAGTGTGCCTTTAATAGCCTGCAGCCTGCAATGTGGGTGTCTGAGCACGCTGGATGCTGTGCTGACGCCCCCCCCTTCGCTTTTCGAAAAAACGTGCGCTTCCCACACGAGCCGACCCTCCGGGACAGCATGGAGGAAAGGCTGGGGGAGGGGGAGGAAGGAGAGAGGCAGGTAGTGATGGGGCCTGCACGGCGGCGGTGAAAATTCGGTGCACAACCGCCTCACAGACCACCTGTGGCCTCCCCTAGTCTGGGGGGAATATCCCTGAGGAAAGCCCCCCATCCCATCCTACCTGGAGCCGGCCGGAGGAGCTTGTGCAGCGTGAGAACACTGAGACAGACATCAGCATGAGAAGGTATGTGCTCTTGGCAGCCCCCGGTGACGACAATAGGCATAGCATGCATTTACCTTAAAGGAGAAAACCTACTAGAATTAAAAAATTCTGTGGAATCTCCCTTACCTTATCCACCCAATCTTCACCTCTCACGGTGGGCTCCGTTTGAAAAAACCTTCAGAGACTGGGGCCCCCTACGGATAGGGGGATCCACAGTTCTGGGCCTGTAAAGCACCCGGCCAGAAATAAGGATAGAAAACCATTTTCTGATATGCGGGGTCCAGCTCTCTAAAAAGAGGAAGCGTTACAGGTAAAACCTTGTTTCTTCGGACACGAGGCCCAGGTACCATCCAATTCGGCCTAGAAAGGACACTTTGAAATGGATCCGGTTCGCCTAGCTTGCCCCAGTATAGGATATAGGATATTCCCTTTGGAGCTCAGCACAGGACATCTTTACACGTCCATCACCTAAGACACTGGCGTAAAAACTGAGGTATCCCTGCAAGGGGAGGGATTATATAAGGGGTTGAACTTCCTTGTTTAGGGTGTGACCAGTGTCTAATCACCTAGTGATACCTATATAACCCATCAGTTATTACTGAGGCTCTGTGTCCCGTGATGTTTGAGAAAGAAAATATCATACAATCCCATATACCCAATCCTATACCCACAGTTGATCCAGAGGAAGGCAAAAAAAACCCAGAAAAGCAGGATCCAATTTGCTACACCAGGGGAAAAAAATCCTTCCTGATCCCTGAGAGGCAATCGGAATTTCCTTGGATCAACTTTACATATAAATGTTAGTACACAGTTATGTTATGTATCTTTAGGAAAGAATCCAGGCCTTTCTTAAAGCAATCTACTGAGCTGGCCAGAACCACCTCTGGAGGGAGTCTATTCCACATTTTCACAGCTCTTACTGTGAAGAAACCTTTCCATATTTGGAGATAAACTCTCTTATACAGCTAAGAACAGAGATTATGCGATCGCTTATCAAAAAGACAAAAAAAGTACCGGTATTTATAATGTTCTTAAACATATATACACACAAGTCTTGCCTTTCATTTCTATTTTAAACTAAATGGGTTGTTTTACAAGGTGAGGGTTCACATATATTTTAACAAGCATTTTGTTAAAGTTTAATTCCAATCAAAACCTAACTAATGCTAAACCTACTTTCTGCCACATTCTAAGCCTAATCAATCTAACCCTGTATAGCAAAAGTCTCTATACTTACCTTGTTTGAAGCCGTTCCGGTCCGGTCTCCAGCGGCGGATGCTGTCTGCAGGAGAGAACCGACAATGCCTGGGAAGTGATGTCACCCATACAGTTACTATGGGGCTTCTGTTGTCGGCTGTCTCTCCTGCACACGCCTTCACACTGAAGCTGCCGCTGACAGCTCAGCATAGGACCGGATCGGATGGGATGCAGAACAGGAAAATACTGCGATTTTTGCTTTATAGTAGAGCTGCACGATTCTGGCTAAAATGAGAATCACAATTTTTTTGTTTAGAAAAAAGATCACGCTTCTCATGACATAACATCATCTTTCACATTATACAAAAAAATTGGGCTAACTTTACTGTTTAGTTTTTTTTAAATTCATTAAAGTGTATTTTTTCCAAAAATATTCAGTTTAAAAACACCGCTGCGCACATACAGTGTGACATAACATATTGCAACACCCGCCATTTTACTCTCTAGGGTCACTGCTAAAAAATATACAGACTATATAATTTTTGGGGTTCCAAGTAATTTTCTAGCAAAAAATACTGATTTTAACTTGTAAGCAACAAGTGTCAGAAAAAGGTTTAGTCTTTAAGTGGTTAAACTGACCTCATCTACAGACAGAAGCTCATTCCTTTGATCTGAAAGAACAAAATGTTACTATGTTTCTCTTAATCTCCACCTAAGCAATGTTGCTGCCTGTTTTTGTTTTGTTTTTTTAAAACTGTGGGCTTGAGCAGAGAACTCTGCACTGAATCGTGAAAATTTTGTAATAAGATAGCGAGGGGGGTCAAATCGTGATCTCGATTCTTTTACGATTAATCGTGCAGCTCTACTTTATAGGGTTAGATAGATTAGGCTAATGCCCCGTACACACGGTCGGACTTTGTTCGGACATTCCGACAACAAAATCCTAGGATTTTTTTCCGACGGATGTTGGCTCAAACTTGTCTTGCATACACACGGTCACACAAAGTTGTCGGAAAATCCGATCGTTCTGAACGCGGTGACGTAAAACACGTACGTCGGGACTATAAACGGGGCAGTGGCCAATAGCTTTCATCTCTTTATTTATTCTGAGCATGCGTGGATTTGTGTATACACGATCGGAATTTCCGACAACGGATTTTGTTGTCGGAAAATTTTATATCCTGCTCTCAAACTTTGTGTGTCGGAAATTCCGATGGAAAATGTGTGATGGAGCCCACACACGGTCGGAATTTCCGACAACAAGGTCCTATCACACATTTTCCGTCGGAAAATCCGACCGTGTGTACGGGGCATAAGAATGTGGCAGAGAGTAGGTTTACTTAGTTAGGTTCTGACTGAAATTCCACTTTAACCCTTTCGATGTCAGGTCCAAACATTGTATGGACCTGACAGCGGGGGTTTCAAACACAATCCGCTGCGCTGCCGCTCGATTGCTTCCACACACCCCCGGGACGAGCGCCCCCCCATGTATTCCAGGCTCTGTTTGCCTATCTGCGGGCCTAGGACCGACATGGCGAGTGCTGGAGGGTGGTGGGGAGTGAGAAGAGAGTACACACATCTGCTCTCCTCCCCTTCTTGCTGTGACCCAGAAAGCTACGTCACTTCCGGGTCACCTGTCACTTTACCCGGATAGCATACCCGGGAAGGAATGTTTTACAAAGCGATGTGCATTGCAATACATTCAGTGGAGCCCAGAAGGGATATGCAGGGCAGAACATAAACCCCCTCCCCCAAAAAATACCCCCCCACTTATAGGCACCTACAAATGTAAACGCATACGTTGGGGGCGCCTAGCCGTGAAAACATCAATTGCGATTCACATGTTACATATCGTAACATGTCATACATATAATGTTTGGGGGTTTTGTGTAATCTTCAGGCCTAAAATGATTTTTTAAACATGTGTGCAAGAAAAATGCAAAAATGGCTCTGGCAGCGAAGAGATGAAGGCAGCCCAATCATTAAGCACTACAATAGACAAAACTCAATGCATGGTATGCGAGTTGTGGTGCACTACTGTGCATCATTCATTGTGCTCTATCATACAGTGCATTGGAGTGCCATACATAATGAATGACACTGCACACAGAGCAGGTGAAGTACCATGCGTTATGGAAACATATGTTAACAATGTTTTAGCGTGTGTTTCAACAAGATACAAGTATGATGAGGCCCTAAAGTCAAACACCAGTCAACGACATATTTGTTATTTTAGGCTTGGGTTAGAACTCTGTCAGGTTTTCATGTTTGTTGGGGGGACTGCCCTGCACTTTCTGCTTTGGTGACACTTGTTATTAGGATAGGCTAAGATACAATATATCCTCACAAGGACATACACAGCAAGAACAAACTGGCACAGCTTTAGCCTAAATTTACACTTATGCGGGAATGCATGCGACTTACACCCACAGGCAAAACATGCTGCACCAACACGCATCTAAAATTCCAGTACGTTTTCAGGTTTCAGAGCAGCTGCGGTTTTGAAAAAGTGCTGGGACCTTTATCCTGCATTTCCCGCAGGTACAGCGGCATTTTGAAACGAATGGTCTGCTGTGCTCGCACAAATGTGGCATGCAGGAAACGGCTAGATGTGAACCTAGCCTTAACCCCTTACCCCAAACAGCTAAGTCTTTTTGCTAGAGAAGTTTCCACATCCATACACAGAAAGGTTTTGCCTGGAATTACAGTATCTATAACCAAAATATTTTCTTTGAGTTTTGGGCAGAGTAAGGATGGCTAAAACCCCTGTCAATTTTTTTGGCGTTCCTTTAATGAGCTGTGTCCCATTGGAGAGATTTACCCTCATTTCCTCAAAGCAAGAAACTGCCCACACCTGAGACGATCCTACTAAAGATGTGTACATGTAAAAGCCTCAGTCAATGGCACTCCTCAGACCGCGCCCACTGATGCATTTCACCCTGCCCACATAGAGCTAGGGGTGGAGAAACAGCAGCACACTAATCTTCCGAGGGAAATAGGAAAGCCGGTGTGGGTCAGTTTCTTTCTTTGATGTTCACCTCTCGCTGGATGTGTCATTTTTTTATGCTGGCACCCCTGTTATCCTGAGTACCAGCAGGGCTTCACACCTCAGCTTGGAGTGGCACCACTAAGCATAAGGCCTCATGTACACTGCTGCTGGTAAACTGACGTTTAGAAGCAGTTGGGCATTTTTTTCAGCTGCCCCTGAACTCTCCTCTATGTTATCTTATCAATACATGTACACAGGGTGGTTTATAGTAATTTCTAGGCAGTTGAGTTTAGAAGCATTTTTTGGAAAAAAGGGGTTCAGGCGGATGTTCAGAGGCATTTGAAACGCCAAATGCCTGTAACAGCTTGTAAACGCTAGTAACTCGCGTTTAGCAGCGTTTCGTATACAGACGTTTTTCATTTTAACAATATATATATATATATATATATATATATATATATATATATATATATATATATATATATATATATATATATATATATATATATATATATATATATATACATACATACACATATACATATATACACACACACACACACAGTATCTCACAAAAGTGAGTACACCCCTCACATTTTTGTAAATATTTTATTATATCTTTTCATGTGACAACACTGAAGAAATGACACTTTGCTACAATGTGTAGTAGTGAGTGTACAGCTTGTATAAGACTCGGTTCACACAGGGACGACTTGTCAGGCGACCTAGCCGCCTGACAAGTCACCTCCCGTTCTGTACAATGGAACCGTTCTAATCGGAGCGACGCAAGTCGCTCCGACTTAGAAAAAGGTTCCTGTACTACTTTGGGGGTGACTTGGGGCGACTTGCATAGACTTCTATACAGAAGTCGTTTTGCAAGTCGCCGTGGCAGTCGTGTGCAGGTCGCCTCGGTGAGGCGACCTGCAAGTCGTGCCGCCCCTGTGTGAACCGAGTCTAACAGTGTAAATTTGCTGTCCCCTCAACAAAAGTGAGTACACCCCTAAGTGAAAATGTCCAAATTGGGCTCAATTAGCCATTTTCCCTCCCCGAGGTCATGTGACTCATTAGTGTTACAAGGTCTCAGGTGTGAATGGGGAGCAGGTGTGTTAAATTTGGTATTATCGCTCTCATACTGGTCACCGGAAGTTCAACATCGCAGTGCATCAAATTAGTCTGCATGGCTGTTGTCCCAGAAGGAAGCCTCTTCTAAAGATGATGCACAAGAAAGCCCGCAAACAATTTGCTGAAGACAAGCAGACATGGATCACTGGAACCATGTCCCGTGGTCTGATGAGACCAAGGTAAACTTATTTGGTTCAGATGGTATCAAGCGTGTGTGGCGGCAACCAAATGAGGAGTACAAAGACAAGTGTGTCTTTCCTACAGTCAAGCATGGTGGTGACAGTGTCATAGTCTGGGGCTGCATGAGTGCTGCCGGCACTGGGGAGCTACAGGTCATTGAGGGAACCACAAATGCCAACATGTACTGTGACATACTGAAGCACCGCATGATCCCCTCCCTTCAGAGACTGGGCCGCAGGGCAGTATTCCAACATGATAACAACCCCAAACACACTTCCAAGATGACCACTGCCTTGCTAAAAAAGCTGAGGGTAAAGGTAATAGACTGGCCAAGCATGTCTCCAGACCTAAACCCTATTGAGTATCTGTGGGGCATCCTCAAACAGAAGGTAGAGGAGCGCAAGGTCTCTAACATCCACCAGCTCCGTGATGTCATTGTGGAGGAGTGAAAGAGGACTCCAGTGGCAACCTGTGAAGCTCTGGTGAACTCCATGCCCAAGAGGGTTAAGGTAGTGCTAGAAAATAATGGTGGCCACACAAAATATTGACACTTTGGGCCCAATTTGGACATTTTCACTTAGGGGTGTACTCACTTTTGTTGCCAGCGGTTTAGACATTAATGTTCGTTTATTGATTTATTTTGAAGGGACAGCAAATTTACACTGTTATATAAGCCGTACACTCATTATTTACATTGTAGCAAAATGTAATTTCTTCAGTGTTGTCACATGAAAAGATATAATAAAATATTTAAAAATATATATATATTTTTTTTTTTTACTAACGATTCTAGACACAAACATGGCTTAACAGACGTTTATAGACATCGGTTTCTAGTTGTCAAGTTAAATCGTTCAGGAAAAAACTTGGATGATTGTGCGTACGCGGCATAATACCCTCATATCCTGTTTCATAGAGAAAAATCAAAGCAAGAGGAAATCTTTCACTGACACCCACTGCTGATCTCATTGGCAGTGCGATTGGAATGTGGTGTGGGAAACATGCGCGGATCGCAGCATTAGTGTGAACCTATCCAGAGTTTGACAGATGGTTTACAGCAGGGCTCGATAAACCCCGGGCGCCAGGTCGCATTTGCGACTAGAATTAGCGACCTGGCGCCTGGGGCGGCACAGCTGGGGTATCCTCTCTCCGTGCGACACCCCCCCCTCCTCCCGGCGAGATCACGTTGGGCCGTGTCGGTAATTGAGGCCGTGGCTTTGCAGCCTTCTGCAGTCCTATGGTTCCTTCTGCAATCGGGCGCCCTCTTGTGGTGGCCGTTGGTATGACAAGACAACCACCAATGCTAATGGAGCTTCCCCTGCCTGTTTTCACTGCCCGCTCATCTCCTTCCCTTTACGTAGAACCCCCAAACATTATATATATTTTTTATTCTAACACCCTAGAGCAGTGATGGCGAACCTTGGCACCCCAGATGTTTTGGAACTGCATTTCCCATGATACTCATGCACTCTGCAGTATAGTTTAGCATCATGGGAAATGTAGTTCCAAAACATCTGGGGTGCCAAGGTTGGCCATCACTGCCCTAGAGAATAAAATGGTAGTCGTTGCAATACTTTCTGTCACACCGTATTTGCGCAGCGGACTTACAAGCGCACTTTTTTGGGAAAAAATACTTTTTTTAATTAAAAAATAAGACAACAGTAAAGTTAGCAAAATTTTTTTTTTTTTATATTGTAAAAGATATTGTAAAATATAATGTTACGCCAAGTAAAATTTTAAACAAAAAAAGTCACTTTTATTCCCATTACAAGGAATGTAAAAATCCCTTGTAATAGAAAAAAAGCATGACAGGTCCTCTTAAATATGAGATCTGGGGTCAAAAAGACCTCACATCTCATATTTACACTAAAATGCATTAAAAAAAAAAAAATTGTCATTTGAAAAAAAATAAATAAGAGCTATGGGCGGAAGTGACTTGGAGACGGGCGGGGGGCCATCTTCCCCTTACTCGTCTCCATGTCAGGCCAGAGACAGGTCCGGATTGCCTCCGCCGTTACCGACGGCCACGGTAAGCGGTGAAGGGCACCGGAGCTGCTACCATAACAACAGTATTTCTCTTTTTTTATATTGTAAAAGATATTGTAAAATATAATGTTACGCCAAGTAAAATTTTAAACAAAAAAAGTCACTTTTATTCCTATTACAAGGAATGTAAAAATCCCTTGTAATAGAAAAAAAGCATGACAGGTCCTCTTAAATATGAGATCTGGGGTCAAAAAGACCTCACATCTCATATTTACACTAAAATGCATTAAAAAAAAAAAAAATTGTCATTTGAAAAAAAATAAATAAGAGCTATGGGCGGAAGTGACTTGGAGACGGGCGGGGGGCCATCTTCCCCTTACTCGTCTCCATGTCAGGCCAGAGACAGGTCCGGATTGCCTCCGCCGTTACCGACGGCCACGGTAAGCGGTGAAGGGCACCGGAGCTGCTACCATAACAACAGTATTTCTCTTCAAAGACAGGACGTATATAGTCGTCCTGCGGGAAGGAAGCGGTTAATTCAAATTAATTTATTATTTGTCATCTCCCTGCTTGGCCCCTTTCACATGGGCTGTCTGATCAGGTTCGCCTGTCAGTTTTTCAGTCAGACCTGATTGGACCCTTAGCGGGGATATGGCGGTCTTGTGTCCCTGCATGGCAGGAAATAAAAGCAGTCACATTCGTTCTAGTCGTCTTTCTGTGTAAATTTAAGATTGGTGTACTTTTATATTGAAAATAAAGCTTTGTCGGTCATTTAACAAAAAAAAAAAAAACCTGGCTCCTAACTTTTTTAGCTGGCTCCTATATTCCAAGCAAATATGTCAAGCCCTGGTTTACAGATTGCACATTTCTGCAGCAAACTGATGACGGTGCTCACATATAGCTGTCCTTTCACTGCCTGCCATTTTGTGACACAAAGGTGTCCAAGGCATTGGCTGCTCAATACACTTTAAATAAACACATAGACATAAATATGTGCACAGAACTTAAAGCATAACAAAAGGCAAAATGTTCCTTAGGTTTTGGAGATAGTGGAGAGGAATTAAAATGCCTGTCAGATTGCTGTCCGTGCCCTCAATTTGGAGAGTCACCCTTTCTATCGCTCTCTCTCTTTTTTAGAAGAAAAGAAGGCTGGACAATCGCACTCCTGTGCAATTTCTTTATTCAAGTGCCGGATACAAAAGGTGAACTACAGGTATCAGCTTACATGTCAGCTTCAGGAGCTATGAGTAAGCACCTGACCTTGGTGTGAAACACGTAAGCTGATACCTGTAGTTCACCTTTGGATCCGGCGCTTGAATAAAGAAATTGCACAGGAGTGCGGCCGTCCAGCCTTCTTTTCTTCTAAGTATCTGTTTGCATACAGGGCTTGCACCCTCAATGTGAGATAGAGGCTTTTTGGAGCAGCAGGGTAAGAGAGATTGCCTTAGAGCGAGGTACATGTACATATATGTTTTGGACTCTTTTTTACTATTATCATCAAGAGAGAAAGTTAAAGAAATTCCCAAGTTTGGGTTGTCCTGAGAATGGGAATAGAGGCAAAGTCTACCAATAGGGACACTGTGAAGAATCGTGATCTTTATTCTAAGCAAAAAAATGTAAGTTAGACTTAACTGTAACTTGTTTTCCAAGAGCCTTTTAGGAAAGCACCTGAGAGAGAGTGGCTCCTCCCACTTTGCAACAGGAAACACCACTTACACCAAAGTTTAAAAGGCGGCTTCTCCCCACAGCTCATCAGTTGTAGCAGAGTACCTCCGGTCCAAGCTGGAACAGATAATTACAGTATGGTTAGTCACAGCATAAAACAACAAGGGCGGGTCGTTGCTGGCCTGAAAGACTCTTGGAAAACAAGTTACCGGTAAGTCTAACTTGAATTTTCCCTAAATGTCTTTCAGGACAGCATCTGAGAGGATAAACAAGACTTACCAACTAGGGAGGGACAACAGCCTGCAGGACCTTTCTGCCTAATGCCTGATCACCTGCTGATAGAAGATCCAGTCTGTAATGACGGACAAACGTTAGGTAACTTGACCATGTAGCCGACCTTACAAATTTGATCTGGGGTGGCACCAGCTTTTTCTGCCCATGTGGTGGCCAGAGCTCTAGTGGAGTGTGCTCTTATTCCCAGAGGGGGAGACAAACCCATCTGGGAGTAAGCTTCCCAAAATAGCTGATTTTAGCCAACTAGCAATTGACCCCTTTGATGCTTGGCGGCCCTTCTAGTTGCCAGAAAAAAAGAACAAAGAGTCCAAAGACCTAAAGTCCCTTGTCACTTCCAGGTTACGCAACAGAATTCTTCTCACATCCAAGTTGTGAAATAGACCCGAAGGGTTTGAACAAAAGCTTGGCAAAATAATCTCCTGCGACTGGTTATGAATTGATGCTACTTTTGGAAAAAACCCCAGATCTGTTTTTAGTATAATCCTATCTGGGTAAACTGACAAAAAAGGTTATTTTACTGATTGAGCGTGCAGTTCACCGATTCTTCTCGCGGATGTAATTGCAACACCGTCTTGAGAGTTAGATCTCTTAACGAAATTGCTTGCAATGGTTCAAAAGGTTCCTTTGTGAAGGCTTGGAAAACTACTGACAGATCCCACCCAGGAAAATGTTTAGTAGGAACTGGTCTGGATATAGCAAGTGCCTTAAAAAATCTTGCAACCAAAGATACTGAAGAAATTGGTCTCTCTAGGTATACTCCCAGGACAAGCACTTGCACCTAATTGCAAGACCTTTGTCTGCGCTACTTTGAAGGAATTCCAAAACTGACACAATGTCTTCCAAGGTTCGGTTTGTCGGTATTGTAGACCCTCCAAACTTTAGCTTAAATAGCTCTAGTCACTTTCTCCCTACTAAAGAGTAAAGTGGTTACTAGAGGTTCTGACAATCCTTTGATCCATAACCACTTGCCAACCAGCCGCCGCAGTTGTACTGCGGCAGAATGGCACAACTGGGCAAAATGACGTTTTGTTAAGTCGCTTCGCCCTGTGGCTACTAGGGGCGCGCACGCACTCGCCCCCGTAGCCAATGCGAGTGCCCGGCCACGTTCACCGCTGGGCTCCCGCTATCGCTGCTGACACATGGAGAACCAGGATCTGTGTGTGTAAACACACAGTTCCTGGTTCTCTGAAGGGAGAAGAGACAGATTGTCTGTTCATACAGAGTATGAACAGCGATCTGTCATCTCCCCTACACAGTCCCCTCCCCCCTTCAGTTAGAACACACACTAGGGAACACAATTAACCCCTTGATCGCCCCCTAGTGTTAACCCCTTCCCTGCCAGTGACATTTTTACAGTAATCAATGCATTTTTATAGTACTGATCGCTGATCGCCGCCATTACTAGTAAAAAAACAAAAATTATAAATAAAAATGCCATAAAACTATCCCCTATTTTGTAGACGCTATAACTTTTGTGCAAATCAATCAATATACGCTTGTTGCGATTTTTTTTTTACCAAAAATATGTAAAAGAATACATATTGGCCTAAACTGAGGAAAAAAAATTTTTATATAATTTTGGGGGATTTTTATTATAGAAAAAGTAAAAAATATTGTGTTTTTTTCAAAATTGTCGCTCTTTTTTTGTTTACAGCGCAAAAAATAAAAACTGCAGAGGTGAACAAATACCACCAAACAAAAGCTAAAGCTCTATTTGTGGGGGAAAAAAAAGGACATAAATTTTGCTTGGGTGCAATGTTGCATGACTGCGCAATTGTCAGTTAAAGCGACGCAGTACCAAATAGTAAAAAGTGCTCTGGTCAGGAAGGGGGTAAAATCTTCCGGGGCTGAAACGGTTAATAGCTGATCCTCAGATACCAGGCGGTGAGGCTTAGCCTGGCTATATCCGGGTAATATTTTGGGCCTTGAAGTAGTAGATCCTGTTTGAGAGGAAGCTACCAGAATGGAGTAATGGAGAACCAGGCTCTTTTCGGCCAAAACGGAGTAATCAGAATTACCAACACTGATTCTTTTTGTATTTTCCTTAATACCAATGAAAATAGCTGGAAAGGGGGGACGGCATAGCCCAGCTGAAAGTTCCAGGGATGTGCTAAGGCATCTATCCCTAGAGAACCGCTGTCTCGGTGAAGAGAAACGAACTGAGGGAGCTGTGCGTTTTCTTTTGATACAAACAGGTCCACTTGTGGATACCCCCACGTCTTGGTGATCAACGAAAAAACTTCTGGATTCAAGCTCCACTCTGCTTCCTGAATTTTTCGTCGGCTCAAAAAAGTCTGTTACTTCATTTAGTGTGCCTCTGAGATAAACCGTTGACAAGGAGAGTAAATGATCCTCAGCCCACTCCAGGATTTGTCGACAGCAACTAAAGAGCCTTGTGCCCCCCGTTTGTTCAGGTATGGCACGATAGTGGCGTTGTCTGATAAAATCTGCACATGAGACCCCTGGAGGTTTGGAGAGAAGGCAGTAAATGCTAATGTGACTGCCTTTAACTCCCTCCAGTTTGAGGACTTTTCTGTCCTGGTTCAGAACCAAACACCTTGTGCTAGATTGTGATCCCCATCTCCAACTGCTGGCATCTGTCGTCACTCTTCTTTCGGTTGGGAAAGACCATAGTAAGCCTGTTGACAAAATTGACCGACTTCTCCATCACCAGAGGGTCCTCTTGACCCTGGTGGGGAGTTTTACCTTTGTGTCTTAACTCATAAAGTGGATGTAAACCCGAAATTTTTGTTATAACATACTGTAGAGTATAAGATTTTCTATCATTTGAGCCCAGTCTTGCCACACAGAGTTAATCCATCTCTGAGCAATCCTCTTTTATTGTTCAGTGAGAAAAATCTTGACAAACTGAGAAAAAATTTGTCAAATACTCCCCCTTGCTGTGAGTGACAGCCTAAGACACAGGCATTATTTTTTAATTCCCTCCCCCACGCCTTTCTTCAGCAGCTCTGCAAGGATTGGCTGTTCCACACCTCAGCATAATTTGGCAGGCTGAAGTCATGTGGTTACTTTCCTGTCTTTTCACTGGATGTTAAAGATCATAGCAGAAGTTCATCAGAAGTTCAGTGTTAGAAATGCATATTGACAAGGGGAGTGTAGAGGTGGGCGGGGAGTCTACTGACATCACGACTCCACCCACCGAGCTCCAGACAACAGACCCACCCACAGGATATGCAGTCTTTTGGGTCTAATAACAGATAGAGGGGAGACCTTTGACAGGTAAAGATACATGCAGGAGGCATGTATATCCTTATAGATAACCCCTATGGCAGTAGTTTAGAAAGGATGACATTGGGTTTACATCCACTTTAAGAGAAAACTCTGGAGAGGCCTGAAATGGAGCTTTGCCCATTGAATGGCCGGTATTGTTGAAGTTAAGGTTCCCAGGGCTGACATAACCTTTCAAATCAATACCTCCTGATTTGTCTGTCGCATAGCTGCTACATTTCTGACCTTGTTTTTCTTCTCTTCCAGAAGAAAGATTCTTTGCTCTACTGAATTTATCTGGTAACCTAGAAATTGAACCTGCTGAGCCGGATTGAAGTTTGATTTTTTGAAGGTTCACGATCCAACCCAAGGCTTCCAAATGACTGCGGGCTTTGCCCAGGTCTTCTTGCAATTTCTCCCTGGAAGGGGCAAAGAAGAGGAGGTTGTCCAGATAGGGGATTACTACAATTCCCTAAGGATGGAGAAGGGCGAGGGCTTCCGCCATTATTTTTGTAAAAATCCATGGGGGCAGATGAAAGAACAAAAGGGAGCCTTGAATTGTAGATGCTGGGAGTCTATAGGAACATGCAGGTATGCAACTCTTAAATTGATTGATTTATGTGCTCTTGGGGAAAAAAGGCTTTCTCTCTGGTTCTGCCCATTCTTTTTTAATGGCCTCAGAGATTACTGAATGTACTGGAAAACTGCGACTTTTTGGCTCACTAAGCCCTGCGTACATCCGGTCATGCAGAGATAATTCTTTTTTTCTCTTCACCTAAACCCAGTGTGGCATAAACTGCCTTTAACAGACTATCTACTTGTTCTAAAGACAGTTTGTATTTTGAGGGTGCATCTTCTGCCCCTTCCTCCTTCTCTTCCTCCGAATCCTCTTTGGAGTGATAGGGGGAATGTTCACCTTGGTTAGGAGGACCAACCTCACCCTCCACCGTCGGGATTAGCTGTGAGCCCTGAGTGGATCCTGAGGTAGACGACTGACTCATGGATTTGTAAGAGAAGAGCAAAAAGATTGAATGGTAGCATCCAGCTCTTTCTTAACTGATGTGATTAAATCTCTGCATACAGAAGAAGCTTCTTGCTTAACCAGGGAGTCAATGCGTGTTTGACACAAAGTCTTCTTCCATCCCTCAGGAGACTTTGCTTTACATGAAGGACACTTCTTTTTAACCACCTGGTCAGAGCTCTTAGCCTGCCAAAAAAATACAAAAAAAAAAAAAAAAACATAAAAAACATCCCAGTGAATAAACCTGCCTCCCAATAGGCTCACCACAGGTGCACAGTAAGCATAAACACAGAAATTCCATGTGCCCAGACAGGCCCCAGCCACCAGGGGGAAAAGAGAGAATGTGGGGAGGAGAGGCACCACAGTATACGGGGCACACCACCCATACACCCCTTTCTTGGGCCTTGCTGGTACCTGTCCCACTCGCTGCTGCCCCCACCGAATCCATTGTGGTGCTGCCGCGCTGTATGTTGCTAGAACACCGGACCAGAACCCGAATATAGGAACCAGATTCACTCCTTCCTGCTTTAGTGACGCTACGCACTACCTGCTCCATGGTGCCACCCCTTGGCGGATACCTCACTTCCGGCCGGGCAAGTCTCCACTCTGCCACCTAAAAGATGGCGGAGGCATGGAGCACCGGACAGGCAGGCAAAATTAAACCCGCGGCCGGCCTGCCGCCACCTATGAGCGGCGATACATGGAGCAGTATAGGCTCTGCCAGAGCTATAGCCCACAGATCCCACACATCAGCCATCAGGGGCAGACTCTAGAGGCAAAAAAAAAAAAAAAAGTATGGTGGAGCAGGTAGCCTGACCTCTCAGGACAGCACCTCAGAGATCCTGACTCCCACTAGGTATTCCCTTGGCAGGGGAAACACAAAAACTGATGAGCTGTGGGGAGAAGCCTCCTTTTAAACTTTGGTGGAAGTGGTGTTTCCTGTTGCAAAGTGGGAGGAGTCACTCTCTCAGGTGCTGTCCTGAAAGACGTTTAGGGAAAATCGTGATTCTCATTTTAGCCAGAATCGTGCAGCTCTACTACATCCTGATGCCATCTCTTCCCTAGGTAAGCAACGCACACTCACCCCGCCATTTACATGACGTTAAAAAAAAAACCCAGTTCATTCGACCAGTCCACCTTCTTCCATTGCTCTGCGATCTAGTTCTAAGGTTCACGTGCCCATTGCATGTACTTTTGGCTGTGGGCATGGGTCAGCATAGGCACCCTGACTGGTCTGTGGTTATGCAGCCCCTTGGACATCAATGTTTACTTGCTGCCCAATATATCCCACGACTTTCAGATGCCATTGTAATTCATGCACACTGGATGTTTGTACAGCTGCTGTTTTTGGCTTCAGGCGTTTTTTTCTGCAGCCAGTAAACTCCCCAGCATGTTATCCTATGTGTCCATGCACACATAGGCTGTTATCAGCTTCTTTAAGCACAGGCGTTTTCTGGCTGGAAAAAAAAAACCCAGAACTAGTGGGTTTTAACCTGTTGGTGGTCATAAATTAAAGACATCAGTGTATATTTTAAACAAGGTAGACCAGAAAGCTTAGGTGATATCTACAAAGGAGACTGGAACCCTGACTGAGATACACTTCAACAATCCCCCATAATGTATAGCATCCTCCAGACAGCAATATGCACAGGTCCGTTTCAGCAGTACCATTAACCTGGGGCCAATCTTCAGAAATCAACCCCTAATACCTCCTCCAGAGGTTGCCTAGGGGTTTCTTCAGCTACTAGCTGACTGACCTCTCCTGTTGGTGCCTACCTAATTCTGGGTCCAACACAGAGCCAGCAACATGAAAACCACTGAAACGTCATCACGTTCTTGACGGTCGTAATTTCAGCGAACTTTTGCGTGACCGTGTGTATGCAAGGCAAACTTGAGCGGAATCCCATCGAAAAAGCCGTCATATCTTTTTCTGACGGGAAAACCGATTGTGTGTATGCGGCATATAGGTGGCATTCTTATCACTAAAGTAAGGTACATTCTTCCGTCTGACCACCAATGTACATTCTTCCCTGTGACCAACATAGGGGACATTCATCCCACCGGCAATGAACATAGGGGACATTCTTCCCACTGACCACCAATGTAAGGAAAGTTCTTCCCTCTAACCAACGTAAAAAGAATTCTTCCTACTGACCACCAACGTAAAGAGAAGTCTTCCCACTGACCACCAAATTAGGGGCATTCTTGCCCCACCAATGTAAGAGACATGGTTCCCTCTTACCACCAACGTAAGGGACATTCTTCACTCCTGGCCACCAATGTAAGCAGAATTCTTCCAACTGACCACCAATGTAAGTAGAGTTCTTCCCACTGACCACCAATGTAAGGAGAATTCTTCACACGGACGACCAATGTAAGGAGAATTCTTTCCACTGACCACCAATGTAAGCAGAATTCTTCCCACTGACCACCAATGTAAGCAGAATTCTTCCCACTAACCACCAATGTAAAAAGAATTCTTTCCACTGACCACCAATGTAAGTGACAGAACCCGAGTCAAAACCTCAGACTAAAAATTTTTTTGATGCCATGTGAACACAACATTCCTGCATTTTGTATAGAAAGTAATTAATGGATGTCATGTTGGAAGCTCCTACCTCAGTGCATTAGCAGCCACAAGAGGTAAGGACCAACCACCACTGTACTTCATGGAGGAGGAACTTCCACTTTGACATTTCAGGGTGTTTGCAGCAGTTGTAATTACCACCTTTGAGGCGGTTAATGCACGCAAAGCCGCTTTAGCCAGCACTCCGCTCCCTCCCCATCAGCAGAGCAGTGCAGGGAAGTGTCAGTGAGACACTAATGCATTCCAATTTCAGAATTTTCCACGCCGCACCTGCACAGAGGGGGAGGCACCGTGCCCCCACACATTGTAAAAGATGGTAAACTGTTTGTTTCTCTAACTTTGCTGTAGTTGCGATCGTCTGCTTTTGTGATGGGGAAGAGATTGGGTGCAGTTCTGCTAGGCGGGGTGGTCCCTGTTTCCAGGAGGAGAAAGACTGTCATTGGCCACTGCTTAAGCCAATCACAGTCCTGCTAGCCCCGTCCACCATCTGGAGGAAGATGACTCACTTGGTTGCCACTACCAATCTCAGAAAGAAGAGATTTCACTGTTACTGAGAAAACCCCAATCAGGTGACAGTTTGTGGAATTACTGTTGAGCTTCTGGGAACTTTGTTGAAATTATTCCTGAACCTTTGCATTACTTACTACTGAACCCCGGCACTCTGTGTCTCTTTAAGCCACAGCCAGTATTCAGCGCAATGAAAATCACATCCAACTTTTTCTGTGGTGCAGAGCGCCGCACTTTTCCTCAGCTGCGGGGGCCCAACTTATCCTGCACACAGGCCTACTGCTTTCAGAAAATGCCCCTGACCTGAGCTCATCATTGTGCATCCATTCCAGATGATGGTATGTGACATCACATACAAGCACATGGGCTTGATGTGAGAGGTGGATCAGCAGGATGAGTGTGCCAGGACAGGTAGATGTGTCTCATCTCTGCTTCCTTTCACCACTCTGCATATCACATATATCATAGATGAGAAGAGAGTACAGTGGTGGGGAAAATGAGCAGGATGAGTTCAGAGGTGGGACAGAAGAGCAGGAGGGTTCAGCGGTGGGGCAGATGTGCAGGGAGGTACAGTGGTGGAAGAGAGGAGAAGGTGGTTCAGTGTTGGGCCTGATGAGCAGGGGGTTACAGTGATGGGACAGATGAGTAGGGGGATTCAATGTTGGGTCAGATGAGAAGGGGGTCTAGCGGTGGGACAGAAAAGCAGGGGGGTGGGGCAAATGTGGGAGGAGGTGTATTGGTGGGACAGATGAGCAGGGGGTTACAGTGGCGGGACAGGAGAGCTAGATGTGCAGGAGATACATTGGCGGGGCAGATGAGAAAAGGGGTTACAGGGGTGGGGCAGATGAGAAAGTGGGTTACAGGGGTGCGGCAGATGAGCAGATGGGTTCAGTTTTAGGACAGAGGAGAAGGTGATTCAGTAGTGAGACAGAAGAAAATAGGGATACAGCGGTGGAGCAGATGTTCAGGAAGATACAGCGGTGGGGCAGATGAGAAAAAGGGTACATTGATGGGACAGATGAGCAGGGGGGTTACAGTGGTGGGACAGAAGAGCAAAGGGGTACAGTGGTGGGACAGAAGAGCAAGGGGGTACAGTGGTGGGGCAGATGTGCAGGAGGCACAGTGGTGGGAGGGATGAGAAGGGAGTTCAGCGGTGGGACACAAAAGCAGGGAGGTACAGTGATGGGGCAGATGGGCAGGGGGTTACAGTGGTGGGAAAGATGAGCGGGGGGGGGGGTTCAGCGGTAGGACAGAAGAGCAGGGGGGTACAACGGTGGGGCAGATGTGAAAGGAGGTGCATTGGTGGGACAGATGAGCAGGGGGTTACAGTGGTTGGCCAGAAGAGCAGGGGGTACAGAGGTGAGGTAGATGTAAAGGGGGGTACGGTGGCGGGGCAGAGGAGAAAGGAGGTACATTGGTGGGACAGATGAGTAGGAGGTTACAGTGCTGGAGCAGAGGAGAAGGGGGGTACAGAGGTGGGGCAGATGGGTGAAGAGGAGAAAGGAGGTACATTGGTGGAACACATGAGCCGGGGGTTACAGTGGTGGGGTAGATGTGCAGGAGGTACAGTGGTGGGACAGAAAAGCAGGGGGGGGGGGTACAGTGGTGGGGCAGATGAGAAAGGGGGTTACAGTGGTGGGGCAGATGAGCAGGGGGTTACAAGGGTGGGACAGAAAAACAGGGGGGTACAGTGGTGGGGCAGCTGTACAGGGTGGTACAGTGGCGGGGCAGATGTGCAGGGTAGTACAGTGGCGGGGCAGATGTGCAGGGTAGTACAGTGGCGGGGGAGATGTGCAGGGTAGTACAGTGGCGGGGGAGATGTGCAGGGTAGTACAGTGGCGGGGGAGATGTGCAGGGTAGTACAGTGGCGGGGGAGATGTGCAGGGTAGTACAGTGGCGGGGGAGATGTGCAGGGTAGTACAGTGGCGGGGGAGATGTGCAGGGTAGTACAGTGGCGGGGGAGATGTGCAGGGTAGTACAGTGCCGGGGGAGATGTGCAGGGTAGTACAGTGGCGGGGCAGATGTGCAGGGTAGTACAGTGGTGGGGCAGATGTGCAGGGTAGTACAGTGGTGGGGCAGATGAGAAAGGGATTACAGTGGTTGGACAGAAGAGCAGGGGGTTATAGTGGTGGGGCAGATGTACAGGGGGTTACAATGGTGGGACAGGTAAGCAGGGGGGTACAGTGGTGGAGCAGATGCACAGGGGGTTACAGTGGTGGGACAGAAGAGCAGGGTGGTACAGTGGCAGGACAGAAGAGGGGCAAATGTGCAGGGTAGTACAGTGGTGGGGCAGATGTGCAGGGTAGTACAGTGGTGGGGCAGATGTGCAGGGTAGTACAGTGGTGGGGCAGATGTGCAGGGTAGTACAGTGGTGGGGCAGATGTGCAGGGTAGTACAGTGGTGGGGCAGATGTGCAGGGTAGTACAATGGTGGGGCAGATGAGCATGGGGTACAGAGGTGGGGCAGATGAGCAGGGGGTACAGAGGTGGGGCAGATGAGCAGGGGGTTACAGCGGTGGGGCAGATTAGAAAGGGGGTACATTGGTGGGGCAGATGAGAAAGGGGGTACAGTGGTGGGGCAGATGTGCTGTGGCAGATTCTGATGTGAAGGGGGACTCTGATGTAAAAGGAGAACTTTGATGTTTTGGGGGGACTCTGATATGTTCCCCTGATGTGATGGGGGGACACCTGATGTGAAGGAGGCCTGCAATGTGATGGATGGACCTCTTATTTGAAAAGGGGACTGTGAAGTCGTGGGGGGACCCATGATGTGAAGGGGGCTGTGATGTTATGGGAGGACCTCTGATGTGAAGGGGGACTATGATGTGTAGGGGGACCTCTGATGTGATAGGGACCCACCTGATGTGAAGGGGGGACTGTAATGTGAAGGGAGACTTCTTATGTAAAGGGGGGCCCTGATGTGTAGGGGGATCTCTGATGTGATAATGACCCCTGATATGAAGGGGGGGCTCTGACGGGGGGGGACCTCTGATGTGGGGGAGGAGGGGGGGACTGTGATGTGAAGGGGGGACTGTAATGTGGGGAGGACCTCTGATGTGATGGGAGGGACTGTGATGTGGGGACCACTGAGGTGAAGGGGAGCTGTGATGTGACGGAGGACCTCTGATGTGATGGGGGAGGGGGCTGTGATGTGTAGGGGGGACTTGGGTGTGAAGGGGAGATCTCTAATGTAGGGGGGTGCTGCTATGTGATTGGGGGAACTCTGATGTGATGGGGGGCTGTGATGTGATGAGGGGAATGTGTCAACTGATGTGGGGACCCCTGAGGTGAAGCAGAGGGTGTGATATGATGGGGGACCTCTGATGTGATGGGGGGCTATGATCTGACATGGGGACCCCTGAGGTGAAGGGGAGGCTGTGATGTGATTGGGGGGGGCTGTGATCTGATTTGGGGACCCCTGAGGTGAAGAGGGGGCTGTGATGTGATTGGGGGAACTCTGGTGTGATTGGGGGAACTCTGGTGTGATTGGGGGAGATGTGATATGGGTTCTGTGATGGGGAGGACCTCTGATGTGATGGGTTCTGTGATGTGATGGGGGAGGACCTCTGATGTGATGGGTTCTGTGATGTCATGGGGGAGGACCTCTGATGTGATGGGTTCTGTGATGTCATGGGGGAGGACCTCTGATGTGATGGGTTCTGTGATGTCATGGGGGAGGACCTCTGGTGCGATGGGGGAACTCTGGTGCGATGGGGGAACTCTGGTGCGATTGGGGGGGGGGGGGGCTCTGATGTAATGGGTTCTGTGATGTAATGGGGAGAACCTCTGATGTAATGGGTTCTGTGATGCGATGGGGGTGCTCTGATGCGATGGGGGAACTCTGATGCGATGGGGGGGGGCTCTGATGTAATGGGTTCTGTGATGGGGAGAACCTCTGATGTGATGGGTTCTGTGATGTGATGGGGGAGGACCTGTGATGTGATGGGGGAGGACCTCTGATGTGATGGGGAAGGACCTTTAATGTGATAAGTTCTGTGATGTGGGCTGTGATGTGGGCTGTGATGTGATGGGGGAGAACCTCTGATGTGATGGGTTCTGTAATGTGGGCTGTGATGTGATGGGGGAAAACCTCTGATGTGATGGGTTCTGTGATGTGATGGAGGAGGACCTCTGATGTGATGGGTTCTGTGATGTGATGGGGAAGGACCTCTGATGTGATGGGGGCTGTGATGTGATGGGTTCTGTGATGTGATGGGGGAACTCTGATGTGATGGGGGCTGTGATGTGATAGGGGAGGACCTTTGATGTGATGTGGGCTGTGATGTGATGGGGAAGGACCTCTGATGTGTTGGGGGCTATGATGTGATGGGTTCTCTGATGTGATGGGGGAACTCTGATGTGATGGGGGCTGTGATGTGATGTGATAGGGGAGGACCTCTGATGTGATGGGTTCTGTGATGTGATGTGATTGGGGAGGACCTCTGATGTGATGGGTTCTGTGATGTGATGTGATAGGGGAGGACCTCTGATGTGATGGGTGAGGACCTGTGATGTGATGGGTTCTCTGATGTGATGGGGAAGGACCTCTAATGTGATATGTTCTGTGATGTAGGCTGTGATGTGATGGGGGAGAACCTCTGATGTGATGGGTTCTGTGATGTGATGGTGGAGGATCTCTCATGTGATGTGGGCTGTGATGTGATGGGGGAACTCTGATGTAATGGGTTTTGTGATGTGGGCTGTGATGTGATGAGGGAGAACCTCTGATGCGATGGGTTCTGTGACGTGATGGGGGAGAACCTCTGATGTGCTGGGGGCTGTGATGTGATAGGGAGGATCTCTCATGTGATGGGTTCTGTGATGTGATGGGGGTAGGACCTCTGATGTGATGGGTTCTGTGATGTGATGGGGCTGTGATGTGATGGGGAAGGACCTCTGATGTGATGGGGGCTGTAATGTGATAGGGGAGGACCTCTGATGTGATGTGATAGGGGAGGACCTCTGATGTGATGGGTTCTGTGATGTGATGCGATAAGGGAAGGACCTCTGATGTGATGGGTTCTGTGATGTGATGTGATAGGGGAGGACCTCTGATGTGATGGGTTCTGTGATGTGATGTGATAGGGGAGGACCTCTGATGTGATGGGTTATGTGACGTAATAGGGGAGGACCTCTGATGTGAATTGGGCTGTGATGTGATAGGGGAGGACCTCTGATGTGATGGGTTCTGTGATGTGATGTGATAGGGGAGGACCTCTGATGTGATGGGTGAGGACCTGTGATGTGATGGGTTCTCTGATGTGATGGGGAAGGACCTCTAATGTGATATGTTCTGTGATGTTGGCTGTGATGTGATGGGGGAGAACCTCTGATGTGATGGGTTTTGTGATGTGATGGTGGAGGATCTCTCATGTGATGTGGGCTGTGATGTGATGGGGGAACTCTGATGTGATGGGTTCTGTGATGTGATGGGGGAGAACCTCTGATGTGATGGGGGCTGTGATGTGATAGGGAGGATCTCTCATGTGATGGGTTCTGTGATGTGATGGGGGGAGGACCTCTGATGTGATGGGTTCTGTGATGTGATGTGGGCTGTGATGTGATGGGGAAGGACCTCTGATGTGATGGGGGCTGTAATGTGATAGGGGAGGACCTCTGATGTGATGGGGGCTGTAATGTGATAGGGGAGGACCTCTGATGTGATGGGGGGCTGTAATGTGATAGGGGAGGACCTCTGATGTGATGGGGGCTGTAATGTGATAGGGGAGGACCTCTGATGTGATGTGATGGGTTCTGTGATGTGATAGGGGAGGACCTCTGATTTGATGGGTTATGTGATGTAATAGGGGAGGACCTCTGATGTGAATTGGGCTGTGATGTGATAGGGGAGGACCTCTGATGTGATGGTGAAAAGGTAGTTGTGTACATTGCCCCAGGGTCAGGTTTTCTATAGTAACATTCCCATGTTTGCACTGAGGTGTCTGAAATGAGGTTGAGGACTCCTGTCTTCTATTGCTTCCTGTCAGCAGCCAGCAATGTACAAAGCTCTGGCAGTGGTATGGTGTCAGTGTGTGGACACTGGGTACAATGCACTGCCAGGGAAAAGCCTGAGACCCCTGTATGTTGTCTGGGGATTGCCCCCCATGTGTCCCCAGCACAGGTGTCACCCAGGACTAGACAGGAAGCTGGATCCATACACACCATCTGCCAGGGCCCTGAGTGTCCAGGCCGGGGGAGGAGTAGTCAGCTGGGAGCTGTGCTCCCTCTACACACCATTCACCACAAAGAGCTGCACCATCTTCTATCACTTGTCTATCCCACCTGCCCAGCAATGACCCCTCATACCCGGGCACAGTCCGGCTGCCAGTCAGGAAGGTTCCCCTTGTTATTGTTGTTGTTGCCGACGACTCAGCATCGCTCAGGCTTCTGGTTTCCGGTGTGATGTGAGAGGAAGCCTCCCTGGGATCCCTGCAGACGTGCACGCTCGGTGCTGCTTCCTGTCAGGGCTGTATAGAAGAGGCTCAGTCACTGTGCTCTGCTCTGGATTAAAAGCTACTTTCAGTTTTAGTTCTAACAAACGGGAACTTATACTGCTCCCATGAAAAGACAACCATAGTTTAATGTACTGTACATAAATAAAGTGAATCCAATGGGCAATATATGCCTTCCTAGCAGTCATTTTCCCTTCTTGGTGCATATCATGGCAGCTTAGGATTCCCTCCCATTTCTTGCTGCTTATTTGGTTATTAAAGTATGACTGGCTAATAAACAATAAAATTCCATAGCACAGGCGATATTCACATGGGGCAGCACTGAGTGTCCATACCATATATTCCAAACTCATCGCAGTTCAGGCTCTAATAGACTTCAAAATAGGGTGGGCTCAGGGTACAGAGCACTGCGTCCCGATTACACCCTGTTGTGTGCCATATTTTTCACACTAATGTTCCTCCCTGCCAATCAGCAGGCAGGTCAGTGAGACCTGTCTCCCGACTGGCCAAAGCTTTGGGTGATCCTATTGAATGCCTAATGTTTTGGCGGAAGAGGAGACATGGCAGAGGAAGCCTGAGCAGCCGAGCAGACACAGGACCCGCAGCCGCCGCTTCCCGCCAAGGAGGAGAGACGCCACTTCCTGCCGAGGAGAGCCGATGAGGAGGAGAGCCGCCACTTCCCACTGAGTAGGAGAGCCACCGAGGAAGAGAGCCCCGTCACTCCAGGAGAGGAGCAGAGCCCCGCCACATGAGCAGTAAGTGCCGCCGGACCAGCTGCTGTGGTGGGGTTAGTGAAGTGACAGCCGAGCTGGTGGACAAGCCTGGCTGTATTTGATGGGCACAAGTGGCTGCATTTGACGGGCACAAGTGGCTGCGTTTGATGGGCACAATGGCTGCATTTGATGGGCACAATGGATGCACTTGATGGGCACAAGTGGCTGTATTTGATGGGCACAAGTGGCTGCATATACTGGGCACAAGTGGCTGCATATACTTCGCACAAGTGGCTGTATATACTGGGCACAAGTGGCTGCATATGATGGGCACAAGTGGCGCATTTGACGGGCACAAGTGGCTGCGTTTGATGGGCACAATGGCTGCATTTGGTGGACACAATGGCTGCACTTGATGGGCACAAGTGGCTGCATTTGATTGGCACAAGTGACTGCATATGATGGGCACAAATGGCTGCATATACTGGGAAAAAGTGGTTGCATATGATGGGCACAAGTGGCTGCTTTTGACGGGCACAAGTGGCTGCATATGATGGACACAAGTGGCTTCATATGATGGGCACAAGTGGCTGCATTTGATGGGCATAAGTGGCTGCATTTTATTGGCACAAGTGGCTGCAAACTCTGGGCACAAGTGGCTGCATATGATGGGCACAAGTGGCTACATATGATGGGCACAAATGGCTACATATGATGGGCACAAATGGCTGCATATGATGGGCACAAATGGCTGTATATGATGGGCACAAGTGGCTACATATGATGGGCACAAGTGACTGCATATGATGGGCACAAATGGCTGCATATACTGGGAAAAAGTGGTTGCATATGATGGGCACAAGTGGCTGCATTTGACGGGCACAAGTGGCTGCATATGATGGACACAAGTGGCTGCATATGATGGGCACAAGTGGCTGCATTTGATTGGCACAAGTGGCTGCATATGATGGGCACAAGTGGCTGCATTTGACGGGCACAAGTGGCTGCATTTGACGGGCACAAGTGGCTGCATTTGATGGGAACAATGGCTGCATTTTATGGGCACAATGGCTGCACTTGATGGGCACAAGTGGCTGCATTTGATTGGCACAAGTGACTGCATATGACAGGCACAAGTGGCTGCATCTGATGGGCACAAGTGGCTGCATATGATGGGCACAAGTGGCTGCATTTGACAGGCACAAGTGGCTGAATATGATGGGCACAGTGGCTGCATTTGATGGGCACAGTGAGGCTGCAATTGAGTGGGGGGGTCAGTATTTTTCAGTTTGTTTGCGCCCCCCAAAAAATTTTGAGCACCAGCCGCCACTGATGGTCTGGCTATCAGGCAAGTTTTTTGGTTGGATATTTAACAGAGAAAAATGAGAACAATTCTGGGTTTGGAGTCGGGTGCATGGGTCTCAGCCCACCTGAAACCTGGACACCCGAGTTGGGACTGGGCTGCAACCTTTAATGAACAGCCACACAGATGCGAATTCAGTGCGGTTGGTCATTGCCAAACGGCAGGGCTGCCTGTAACAGGTGTGTGCCCAAAGGGGGTCAAGGCCGTCCGGTCCCGACTGAGTCTGGTGTCTGGGTTTCCAGCTGAAACCTGGGCACCTAACTCTGAACCTAGACTGCCTGGGTGAAAACCCGGATGGTTGGCAACCCTATAAATATGTAATCTCGGTTTTACATTTTAGTTAGAAAAAATAGACTAGAACAATTCAGATGGCATTTTAGTCAAAACTAAATCCGAGCCATGCAAGTCTCTATTTTTGGCAAGAAAAAAAAAAAAAAGCAAGCAGCGCAAATCTATAATCCCGCAATCTGGTGAACCCTCTGCTATTAACCTAATCCCTTACTTTACACGTGTGAATTGCATTCAATCCAACAATCATGTATAATGATAAAGCCTGGGTAATTGCATAAAATAATTCATCTATCATAAAACAATTATTTGTTACTATGAAACAAACTATTAAAGTGCAAATGCTGTAAGAAAAGTGCAAAAGAAAATATGTTGTGCTGACACAGTGAACAAAAAGTGCTTAGTGCAAGAAAATATTATTCATTGAAATTTTTTTTTTTTTTTGGCCTATATTTTACCATTTCCCTAAAAAATGTACCTCAGTTCCCTGAATAGTGCATTAAGACAAAACTGATCTTTATAAAAACATTAAAATATTTGAATAAAATCAAAACATAACACTGGATTACATCTTAGTTATTTTTTTTATAAGGGTGAACATTTAACAAAACATAAAAAGAACATTCATAATATGAAAAAGGGCATTTATAATATGAAACAGAACATTTATAATATGAAAAAGAACATTCTCAAAAACAATAGAAATGATACAAAACAGAAAAAAAAACACACAAAACAATATGCAATACTATGTGAAACAGTGATAAAGTGCACTAATTCAAGAAGCTAAACGGCAAAGAGACAAATATGCATAAATGACTATCCCTAATTAAAAAAAAAAATACAACAATATGCGATATGTGAAACAGTGATAAAAGTGCTTGAATCAAAAGCAGGTATTCGTCTGATTTTACATAAAAAACAATAAAATAAGTCCTAAATAATAAAGTGCATGTGCATCAAAACATGATGAAACGTGAAGATCACATGCTCAAAAAACAGTTCTTGAAAGTTGTGAACAATCATCCAGGCATCCACCTGGAGTGTGCCCTAGCAGCTCACCTTAAACAAAGACCACAACAGATGTAGTCAGGAAAGTAATTGAGCAGGATTTTGTAGGTGCCAGGCAAATAGATTTAGACAAACATCAGAAAAAAAAGTATAAATCACATTTTATTAGCCACTTCAGCCTCGGAAGAATTTACCCCCTTCCTGATCAGAGCACTTTTTGGGATACGGCATTGCGTCGCTTTAACTGACAATTGTGCGGTCGTGCGACATGGCTCTCAAACAAAATTGACGTCCTTTTTTTCCCACAAATAGAGCTTTCTTTTGGTGGTATTTGATCACCCCTGCACTTTTTATTTTTTGCGCTATAAACAAAAAAAGAGCAACAATTTTGAAAAAAACACATTATTTTTTTCCTTTTTGCTATAATAAATATCCCCCAAAAATATATAAAAAAACATTTTTTTCCTCAGTTTAGGCCGATATGTATTCTTCTACATATTTTTGGTTAAAAAAAAAAAATCGCAATAAGCGATTATTGATCGGTTTGCGCTAAAGTTATAGCGTTTACAAAATAAGGGATAGTTTTATGGCATTTTTATTAAATTTTTTTTTTTTTTTAAATGGCGGCAGTCAGCGATTTTTATTGTGACCGCTACATTATGGCGGACACATCGGACATTTTTGACACATTTTGACACCATTGTCATTTATACAGCAATCAGTGCTATACAAATGCACTGATTCCTGTGTAAATGACACTGACAGTGTAGGGGTTAAGTGTGTCCTAGGGGCATGTTTCTAACTGTGGGGGGGAGGGGCTGTGTGTGACACATCACTGATCTCTGCTCCGATGACAGGGAGCAGAGATCAGTGACACTGTCACTAGGCAGGACGGGGAGATGCTTGTTTACAATAGCATCTCCCTGTTCTTCCTCCCCGCGAGGCGATCGCGGGTATCCCCGCGGCGATCAAGTCCGCGGGACCCGCGACCCGACTCACGGAGCTTGCCGCAGGTGCACCCGCTGGCCGCCTCTTAAAAGGGAACGTACAGGTACGTGATTCTGCCTGTATGAGCCCTTCTGCCGCAGTATATCTGCGCGAGGCGGTCGGCAAGCTGTTAAGCATAAACAGAGTTTAAAAATTATGCTGGCTGTACATAATATAGAACAAACGGCAGTACATATCAGATTAAATAATGAATAAGGGGTCACTCAGCACTAAAATCCCGACATGTTTCGCCCATTGGGGCTTCCTCAGGGGTTGTATGTTGAGGGACCAAAATGGATATGTCACTGCATAAGATAAAGTACAATTAAGAGCCATCAAAAACAAAATATAACAAGGAAAGTACATTTAAAAAAGAGATGTCAACGACTGTCCAAAGCTGAATTGTTCAACTGCCAACCATTGGATAGTTACCTGCTGTAAGAGTCCATTGCCATACATCTGCCTTCCTATTTACTATTTCCACCTTAGTTGCCTTATGTCATTTATATATTTATTTTTACTAGAAGTCAGTATTCTCATTTTACCAGCGGGGTGACTGGGATCGCGCTGCACATATTCAATTCACTCTGCATAGCTTCCTCACCATTACCCAATGGTTCAATCTATCATCACTATTCCACAGTATCTGTTTAATATTCATGTCACTTCCCTCTTCCTATTCACTTCGCCTTCACGATCCTGTGAATGGAGACGGAGGACAGAGGCACGCCCACTAATTGGGGCATGTCAGCTGCTCGAGCGCCCGCCCCTCCCCATCCTCACACAGCTCGTGTTGCCTTATGAGTAATGCAGTTTTCTACCCTTATTTTCTCTTGTTTCCGTGCCACTCTCCTGTTTCCCCCGTCTCAAAGGATGCGGGCAAACACGTGACCGGCACGCACGCACATTTAAACACTCCTCATTACACACTATGCTAGATGACGGACGGGCTGCCACTTTGGTATATCTCTTTGTACAAGGTAATTTTTTGAACTCACTCTGCCCTTGTTACTTTTTTTACCAAAACCTCGCTTCAACTGCTTTGCTCCATATTTAAACTTCTCTGCTTTTTGACTAAAGATGCTGAGTATGCTAATTATTTATGTATCATAAGCACCTGTTACCGTCTTTAATTTTTCCCACTTTTTGTTTTGAAAGTGGTTATACACGATCTGTATACAGGATTATGGTCCTCTACTGTATAGATGACCAATATACGGTATTTGTTTTCTAATAGTATTTGTAAGGTTTAATTCTTTCCAAATTAACCTTACTATGGTAGTGCGTTTTCTCTTTACATATTTCCCTATATTTAGTACCAATCAATCAAAGTAGATATTTATTATGGCCCTTATTTTTCCAATTAGATAAACATCCTTATTTGGCAGCCCTCGCTTTTTCTTAGACCTAGCCGGGTCATTTGTAAGTACCTTTCCCTTTGGCCCATTTAATCTAGTTATCACCTTTCACCTCATAGTCACTGTATGTTTTCACATTACTCACCACCCCTGGGTGGTTTTCACATCCCAGAACATTCCCCTCTCACATTTTCACTCCCGGCTCCCCTCTTTCTTCTTGTGCCCTTTCCTTCCTTCTCCTTTCCCATGTCCCACACCTCACTCCCTCCCTCTTCTCTCCCCTCCCCCCCGTCTTTCCCCCCCCTTTTTCCCTCCCCCCCCTTTTTTTTCTCCCTCCCCTCCCTTCCCCCCTTTTTTCACCCCCCTTCTATTCCCCCTTCCTTTCCCCCTTCCCCCCACCATCCCACTCTCTATTTCCCCACCATCATCCTACTCATACCTCTCTTTCATGTGGCAGACACTGGTCCCTCACTTGGGCCCATCCAGGCCAACTCTCTCCAGTACAGTGCAGTGTCCGTTCTTCTACGTCCGGCTCTACTCTTACAGCAGGTAACTATCCAATGGTTGACAGTTGAACAATTCAGCTTTGGACAGTCGTTGACATCTCTTTTTTTAAATGTACTTTCCTTGTTATATTTTGTTTTTGATGGCTCTTAATTGTACTTTATCTTATGCAGTGACATATTCATTTTGGTCCCTCAACATACATCCCCTGAGGAAGCCCCAATGGGCGAAACATGTCGCGATTTTAGTGCTGAGTGACCCCTTATTCATTATCTAATCTGATATGTACTGCCGTTTGTTCTATATTATGTACAGCCAGCATAATTTTTAAACTCTGTTTATGCTTAATAAAATGTGATTTATACTTTTTATTCTGATGTTTGTCTAAATCTATTTGCCTGGCACCTACAAAATCCCACTAAATTACTTTTCTGACTACATACATTACTCAGGGATGGTGGTGCCCTTTCTTTGACACTGTCACCTATCCATACCAACCAGCAAAGACCACAAAAGGTCTAGTGGCACTTTGGTATACAAATCCTTAATGACAGTTCACGTTCCACTCTCCTCTCCTGCATCAAAATCCACCGCTGGTCTGATAAGGCTTTAATATATGGATCATTTATGGAAAATCACACTCCATTTCACTCCACTCCCCTCCCCTCTCCTCTCCTAAAAGTGCCACTAGACCTGTTGTGGTCTTTGTTTAAGGTGAGCTGCTAGCATATAAACAAGGAAAAATAAAATATTCCAAATTGTGCTCCACCAATGGGATATTAGGGTTAGTCACTCCTTGATTTCTACCTTTCCAGACATCTCAAGTTTCCCGCAAACCACGGGAGTCTCCCGCATTTGGCTGCAGGCTCCTGGACACCCGCGAGCGCAGGGCGATCTCCCGACTGGGTCTGTCACTCAGCCACAGACAGACAGGAGCAGCCCGAGCGGACCGATCCCAAAAAAGTACCCATGCAGCAGGCTGGGGACAGCAGTATGGGCTGTCCCCCCCTCTGCCTCATCCCACCCACTTCCTTCTGGGGAATTCTCTGACTGGGATGGCTCACCAGCCCCATTGCAGCCAGAGCCCAGGACAAGCAGCCCAGCTCCAGCAGCCAGACCCCTGGCCCCAGCAGCCAGACTCCAGGACCAACAGCCCAGCTCCAGCAGCCAGACCCCTGGCCCTAGCAGCCGGCCCCAGCAGCCAGACTCCAGGACCAGCAGCCCAGCTGCAGCAGCCAGCCCCTCACCCCAGCAGCCAGACCCCGGGACCAGCAGCCCAGCTTCAGCAGCCAGACGCTTGGCCCCAGCAGCCAGACCCAAGGGCCAGTAGCCCAGCCCCAGCAGCTGTGTGATCAGGCTGGATTTCATTGGGCACTGGTACAACTGCATTTAATTGGCACTGATCAGGCTGCATTTAGTTGGCACTGGTGAGGCTGCATTCTATTGGGGGGGGGGTCTGCGCTGGCGTGAAGCGTCACCTCCCTGAAATTAGTTTTTGCAGGTTGGGAAGTCTGCCTCTCTGAACTCCATATCAGATTTCATGGATAAAACTCACCTCTCTGCACACCACGCCCCAGCACCAATTAAAGAAAAACCTTCCACACGGCAGGGAGCAATGATGAATATTCAACCACAGTGGCCCCTGTGGTGGCATACCTATTACACAACATAACTGAACTTGCAGCAGAATGTGTGCAAAGAAAGTTGATCTGGAGTCATGCAATGCAGACTTGCTGCAATTGTGCAACAAACTTGTGAAGCCTGGCAAGTCTAGCAATAGCTTAGCAAGTCATTTTCAAACTTGCAGCACAATTGCTTGCTATATGGGAACTTGCCACAAATTTGTGTGTCTTTTAACTTGCTGCACATTTTCACTGGAATGTTGTACACTTGCAGAGCACCAGGGCCATCTTAATAGCATCATGGGCCCCTGGGCAAATTAATGCACTGGGGCCCCAGCAAGCCTTCCCCAATTTATGCACCTACTCTCAAGAATGAAAGTATAAATAGTTGATAGATTTGAATTGAGATTTTATTTTTAGCACTATAAACAAAAAAAAGAGCGACAATTATTTAAAAAAAAAACATATTTTTTACTTTATGTTATAAAACACAGCCAATAAAGAAATGCAAAAAATTAACTTAACCCAATAAGCATATACTGAATGGTTTGCGCAAAAGTTTTAGCGTCTACAAACTATGGAATAGATTTTTGGAATTTTTTTTTTCTAGTAATGGCAGTGATCATCGACTTATAGTGAGACTGTGATATTGCGGCAGACAAATCAGATAGAAAGTGACACTTTTTGGAGACCAGTGACACGAATACAGTGATCAGTGCTAAAAACATGCACTGTCACTGTACTAATGACACTGGCAGGGAAGGAATTAACATCAGTGGCGATCAAAGGGTTTTTTACAGTTAGGGCCGGTTCACACTGCTGTGTTGTCCGACATCAGATGTGATTCGCACCGCAGTGCAAATCACATGCGATCTCTGTGCAATGCGAACTGCGATAAGCGATCTGATCTGGGGGGGTCATTAACTTTGTATTGACACTCCCAGCAGTTCGCATAGTGCAATGTGAACTGTCTGAGAGTTGTATGCGAAGCGGAAACCCGCACTGGATTTACAGGGTTCCGGCATCGCTGCAGTGTGAACTAGAGTCAGTTCACACTATGTGGGGCGGGAACTGCGTGCGAGTTTGAACAGGAATCGCACCACATTCCTGTTCAAATCACATGCGATTCTTCAGCAGTGCAATTTGAGCCATTCATTCTGTATTCTGCACCAAATCCGTTCCAAAGAAGTGCAGGACCCTTTTATTGGCTGCACCAAAATCAGATCACATGGGTGTTCACACCCATGTAATCCAATTCTGCAAATTACACTGCGTTTTGCAAACTAATTTCAGGTTATCTTTAACTTAACATACACACCTGCAGCGGTTCGCATGAACAGGGTGTTATTTGGATGTGGCGTGGAATCTGACTGCACAAAATTTGTTGGGAAATCAAAGTGCAAAAGTGTGAACCGGCACTTAGTCTGCAGAGAAGGACATTTTTTTTTTTTTTTTTTCTTTCCACGTCAGCAAGCTTTTAGAGAGATTTTAAGTCAGCTGCGTCATTTACGCTGCGCCCCCTCTCTTTTTCGCATCATTGTGGCTTAAGGAAAATTGTGGTCTCTTTAGTACCAAGACTTTTTACCAATATTTCCCTTTTCTTTTTATCCATTTAAAGTGCCAATATTTATTTATCTGCTTTTGTCTGCTTTTTTATTTCCCCTACCCTCCTCCCACCCCCCAAAAAAAAAACAAAAAAAAAAACCCCCCTCCTCCCTCTCCCCTCCGTGATCCTCAAGCCTCCATAATTGTCAAATACTTTTCTGTGTTCCTATACTCATGCCATCTTGCCCACGTCTTAGTGTATTTATCTCGCCGGCCTTCCATCGTGTGTTTTGCTTCTTCCATTCCTCTAGCCCATTCTACCCTTATTATCCAATCCTTCATCCTTGGGGCTTCTACCCCTTTCCAGTGACAAGGGATCAGTGCTTTAGCTGCGTTTAGGAGGAATGGGGTTACTGACTTGATGTATTGGGGGATCTCTCTTTCCGTGTCATGAAACAGGCACGTCCAAGGATTTTTGTTAACCTGCTCCCCCGTTATCTGCTGTATTTCACCCAGGACTTCTCCCCAATATTTCTGGATTTTGGCACACTCCCACCAAAGGTGGGCAAGAGTGCCCATTTCTCCACATCCTCTCTAGCAAGTTGGGGGGGTCTCAGCATCGTATTCGTGTACCTTCCGAGGCGTCCTATGCCATCTTGCTATCGCCTTATAGGCCATTTCATATGTCCGGGAGTCTCTTGCTGTTAAGTGAACCATCTTTAGAATCTTACTTCTGTGTGCTTCTCCTTCTAAGCCTCCTATTTCTTTTTCCCACTTATCCAAGAAAGTGGGAGGTCCTTTACTAGCTTCCCCCCTAAGAACACTATATAATTTTGAGATACTTCCTTTCACACACGTGGGGGTATTTAATAGTTTTTCAATATCTCTTAACTGATCCTTTCCTCTTAGTGGTTGTGGCAGTGAACGTGTAAAGTGCAGTATCTGTGCGTACCTCCACTTATCTAGTGGTTTGTTCCCCCAGGCCTGTGTGATTTCAGTGTAGGTGTACAATCTATTTCCTTTCAACACATCTTGTAGTTGTATTACGTCTTTTTTTGCCCATCTCGTGAAATATAGGTGTTCCTCCTTCCCAGGTAAAAAATAATCCGTGTTTAATAGTGATAGTAGTGGTGAGTTGAATTCCCAATGGCAACTCTTGCCTACCCTATCCCAGATTCTAAAAGTGTTCTTGGTCAAAAAATTAACTCTATTTCCCAAATCCCTATATTGTGGTGGGGTCCATATTAATTTTTCTATATCCACCCCACTCAGTGTTGCTTCAATATTCACCCAACTTTTCTCCTGTTTACTGTGTAGCCAGTCGGTTATTCTAGAGATAACAACCGACTGATAGTACCTTCTAATATCCGGTGCACCTACCCCTCCCAATTTTTTATCCTTCGACAGAGTGTCATATGCTACCCTAGGGTGCTTACGTGCCCAAATAAATTTTAAAATTAGTGACTGCAGTTTAACAAAAAATATAGGGGGGATTTCTATTGGGACCATTTGGAAGGTGTATAGTAACATGGGAAGCACAAACATTTTGATCGCATTTATCCTGCCGATCCAAGACAGGGCTTTATATCTCATCCTACCTAGTAGATCTTTAGTTTTATTAAGTAAGGGTACATAGTTATCGGCAAAGAGGTCCCCCGGTGAGGATGATATTTTTATACCTAGATAGACCAATTCCCTCTCACACCATACAAATGGGAGCCCAGCTTGAAGTGCCCTCTGTTCACGCTTAGGGATTGATATATTTAGGAGTTCTGACTTACTCATATTTACTTTAAGATTTGCCAAGCCTCCGTAGTGCTCCAACTCCTTGAGCACCGTGGGGATTGTCGTTCTAGGTTGGGTAACGAAACATAGCAAATCGTCAGCAAAAGCTGCTATTTTGTACTCCTTTGTTCCCACCTTGATTCCCTGAATATCTTCGTTCCTACGAAGAGTCGCTAAAAGTGGCTCCAAGGATAAAATAAACAAAATTGGGGAAAGAGGGCAACCCTGTCTTGTCCCGTTAAACAATTCAAGGGGACAAGACAGGGTCCCATTCACTCTAATCCTCGCCTTAGGATGCCTATATAGTGAGAGGATCCATTTCATCATCCTCTCCCCCAATCCTAAATGTTTCAGGGTTTCAGTCATAAAGCCCCAGTCCACTCTATCGAATGCCTTTTCGGCATCGATTGATAGCAGGGCTGCAGGGGTATTGCTCCTGATTGCTTCTTGCATAAGAAGAATTGTTTTCAGTGAGTTGTCTCTCCCCTCCCTACCCGGGACGAATCCCACTTGATCACTATGAATCCATTGTTTTAATCCAGTTTTCAGCCTATCTGCGAGTATTTTAGCGAAAATTTTTGTATCTACGTTTAAGAGCGAAATTGGTCTGTAGCTACCGGGTGAGGCTGGATCCTTTCCTTCTTTCAAGATAAGGGTAATATACGCTAATAGGGATTCTTCTCGGGACTCTTCGTTCTCCCCGAGGGCATTCAGATAGTCGCACAGTTTGGGTACAAGTATTTGAGAAAATTTTTTGTAGTAAGCTACGGAGTATCCGTCGGGGCCCGGGCTCTTTCCCAGGGCAGTGTCTTTTATCGCCTTTTCTACCTCCCCTTGGGATATGGGTGCATCGAGACGCTCAACCACATCCCTCTCTGCCCTGGGAAGGTCTAGTCCCCGAAGGTACTCCCTTATCCTTTCCTTCTTGTTGTCACTCAATCTCTCCCTCCGTCCTACCTTTATAGAGTGCACTGTAGTAAGAGTGGAATATTCCAGCAATTTTTGGAGTAGAGAATTCAAGGTTCCCCTCTTCATCTCTTATTTTAGGTATAAAAGTCCTATTCTTTTTTTCCCTAATCCTATTGGCCATCCACCTTCCTGGTTTATTCCCTTCTCGATACATGTCTCTATTTATCATATCAAAAGCGCAACTCCTTTCCTTCTCCAGCAACTCATTTAGGTCTCTTCTTTTCTTAATTAGCTCCTGCTTTTCTGGGAGACCCTTAGGTCTTGTGCTTTGTTCTGCTTCCTGAATCTCCCTGAATAGACGTGTCAACTTTTCTCCCCTCTCTTTTTTTTTCCTCGTTCCAATGGCAATCCAAATCCCTCTTATATAGGTTTTGTGTGCCTCCCACAGAGTGGATCTGGATATGTCCTCTGTATCATTAGTCTCCAAGTAATTTTTTAGTTCCTGCTCTATTTTCGCAACTACATCTGGGTCCTGTGTGAGGGAATCATTAAGTTTCCAGTTTACCCTAGGCCGGTCCACACCGGTGATCTCTACTTGGATTTTCACCGGTGCATGATCAGTCAGGGTAATAGCCTTAATTTCTGCTGCCCTCAGCAAAGGGACCATCTGGTGTTCTATAAAAATGTAGTCTAACCTCTAGAATGATTTATGAACAGGGGAAAAGAAAGTGTAATCCCGATCTTTTAAGTGGCTTATTCTCCATGCATCCATTATTGGAGATGATTTAACATTTTTTTAAGTGTCTTACCCTGTGTGCCCAATCTTAATCTTAAATCGCCCCTTGACGTGTCCACCTCAGGGTCCATACATAGGTTCAAATCTCCTGCGACTATTAGTCTGCCTTTTCTAAAAGATTCTAGTTTCGACAGAATTCTCTTTACAAAGTTCTCCGGGTTTCTGTTTGGGGCATAGATGTTCACCAGTGTGAACCACGTCTCAAACATTTTCCCTTTAACAAACAGAAACCTGCCTCCGGGATCGGCCAATCGCTCTTCCTCTTCAAACATCATTGTTCTATCAAACCCTATAGCTACTCCCCCTGAATGTACTGATCCAGCATCCCCATAAAACCATTTAGGGAACAGGTGTGATGTCAGTCCCTTACTTGCGTGCGTTACATATGTTTCTTGCAGGAACACCACGTTTGCGCCTAGGAGTTGTAGCTCCTGATTGATTTTGTATCTTTTTTTTTTCCGTGTTCAGTCCCCTCACGTTATATGTGACGAAACTAACTACTCCCATTTTTTATTGCTGAAGAGAGCGTCCGGCCAATCCCGTGTGGCATAGCAGGAGAGAGAGAGAGGGAGGAGAAAAAAAAAAAAAAGGGAAAAAAGGAACCCCCCCACCCCCCCTCCCTTCATCCCCCCCCATCCCTTCCCACCCCCCCCACTGGAACAGATCGCCTATTACTGGCGGGGCAAACTCCTCTGTTCAAAATATGGGTCAGGTGGATTCCCTCAATCAAATGCCACCCTGCACCCATATTCCCCATAGGGCTCATGTCGTGAGGACTCCCCGTATTGCCCCAGCGCCCTCCCACCTCCCCCCCCCCCGCCCCGCTCATATCGGTGCTGCCCCTCATCCCCTAGCTAAGCTTCTTGGTTATTAGCTTACATTACTCAATGTGCCCCTCCCCTCCCTCCACCCCATCTTCTGGGAATCTAAGCACTGCCGTTCGTCCATTCCTTTTTCCAATTAGGCAAGCCGGGAACCCCCATTGATATGCTATTTCTGTCGTTTTCAGTAGGCCTGTTAGCGGCTTCAACAGCCTCCTTCTTGTAAAGGTCTCTGCTGATAGATCTGAATAAACTTGTATTTCTGCCCCTTCAATGCATAAGCCTGGTTGACGTCGCAGTTTTCCCAAAATTTTTACTTTTTCCTCCTCATAGTGGAACTTCACTATCACATCTCTTGGACTCTCTGATGTATTTCTGGGGTATCGTGCGACCCTATGGGCTCTATCTACTTTCAGGGGGGTCGTTATTTCTCTATCCAGCAATGGGTTTAGCAGTTGCTGTAGTGCCGGCGCCAGCTCTTCCTTCCCGAATTTCTCTGGGAGACCCTTAAGTCGCAGATTTTTGCGTCTACTGCGATTCTCCTTCTAATTTATAGAGGAGGCTTCTGTTTGCTCTTTGCATGTCTCTTATTTGCATATTCATACCCTCTAGTCTCCGCTCGTGTTCTTCCACTCTGTCTTCCGTCTCCTCCACCCTTTTCAATACGTGTCCAATGTCTGCTCTTACAGTCGCAATCTCTTTTTTAAGGGAGGTCTCCAATTTCTTCTAGCATGCTGGCTTCAGCTGACATGTAGCGCTGAATCCCACCTGGGCTTGGTGCATTTACCGCTCCTTTACTACCTTTAGTTGCCTTCCCCCTCATTTCCACAGGCCTCTAATACTCCACTCTACCCTGAGAAAAAGATGCAGGCCTGGGTATAAGACCTAGTAGTTTTATACAGGTTGCTCCTTGGCAGAGTCGGGGGCCAACTCCCTCAGTTCCCTCTCATAGCCCTCTTATAACAATGTGTGGATCGCTTGTATCTGCTTATGCAGAGAGTCCCATATTAGTTCCACGGGGGACCTCCCGGGCCCACTTGGGTCTATGGGGGATCTCGCATAGGAGCCCTATCCGCCACTGACCACCCTGCTCGTCAGGTCCGGGCGGGAGCATTCATCTCCCCCACAAACCGCAGGGCTACTATCAGGCTCCTTATATACTCTATTTGTCGGAGTGAAAAATTAGTTTTGGCCCTCAAGCCCAGGCTTAGGATGTGTGGTTCTTCTTGGGTGAATCTTGCGCCTACCTCTCTACCCTTCTATCCCTATGCCAAATGTTCACTAATTAGTCCAAATAGACCAGGAAAATCGGTGTTTAAGCCGGATACTTAAAGTTTCTTAACCTTAGACATCAAAAAAAGAAAAAAAAAAAAAAAAAAGTCCGAGATGGTCCGGGATGATCCCCACGTTAAAATACCCGTGGAGGGGGGAAAGGAGAGGAGGAAACTGAAGAGACTGCAGGGATCCACGGGGGAGGGGGTGTAGGTGCATGCAGGGGGTCACACTGGATAAACGGGTGAACGGTTCATCAATATATAGACAAATGCGCCTCAGCCACATCACATCTGTTCCTTATTGTTCTAAGGTTTGTTCATTCAGCTTTTTAATACATGTCATGAATCCGAGTGTCTTAATCATCTGTGGCAGGGTTAATTTTGTATCAAGATAACAGTTTTAAGTTCATACTCTGTTTCCCAGCTGCTTTCCCACCATAGGCTTATCATGAATCCAAAAAGCTTCAATAAAATATAGCGGTGTGTGGCGGAGTTGAAAGGATACAGTTTAAGTTCTTACCCTGCTTTCCATCTGCTTTCAGACCATAGACACTTCAATAGGGGGGCCGGTGGAGCACCAGAGGGGATATTCGCCTATACAGAGCTCTCATTCTCTCTCACCTCTCCCAGCTCTCCTTTCACTGTGTCCCTTTACAGGCTCACCCCCCTCCAGCTACAGCGTTACCTTGCTGTTGATGAGCCAACCTGTACCTCCAGAGCCGTTCGCGGTCTCCTCCCTGTCCGTTGCTTCGGAGCTCCCAGCTCCCAGTGTCAGAGTCAGCGGCGGTGTTGTGGTTCGTGGCGGCAGCCAGGGCAACGAGGGACTCGCACTGTCTCACGCCGGGCCGCGTCGATAGCATCTCGCGGTGCCGGCGTCTTTGCGGCTTTCAGACCTCCTCCTCTCTGTTGAGCTGGTGTGCGGGGGGAGCAGTGGCGCCAGGCCTCCTACGGAGCGCTCCTACGTAACGATGCTCCGCCCCATCCCCCGTAACGACGCTCCGCCCCATCCCGTGCAGAGAAGGACATTTGTCAAGTTAAGGGGGGTCTGGAAAGTGGACTTACTGATTTTACAGCCCCTTGTCTCCTCCAATTTTAGTTTTCACCTGCTGCAGCTGCACACACACACACACACACCTATCTAGTACCATGCTGTGTGTGTGCACATCAGGGGGTGGGGTTGGTAGCCCGTGCACAGCAGGGAATGAGGGATTGGTCAGTTTACAGGGGTCTTCAGCACACTGAGGTCCTGTGCTGTTCACTCTGAATCCTCCTGTGAAAATATGAGTGACAGTGCAGGATCGGCACAGACAGCTACAAAGGCAGCACAGTTCCCTGTGCACCCAATCCGCTGCCATGGAGACTGTGGAGGCGGAGCTGCCGACATTCAGTTTACTCAGGAAAAAGTGAAGGAGAGGAGAAGTGACAGCCAGCCCTGCAGAAGTAGAACAGAAGTGGACTCCTGAGACTGGCGCTGATTTCTCTCACTTGTCCATGCAGAGACCAGACTGCAGTCCTTCCAGCTCACCTCAGCGCTGCTGCATCCTGTGACATGTGCATCTGGGGCCCCCGGGCAATGGCCAGGGGTGCCTGCTCAGTAAGACGGTCCTGCAAAGCACTTGAAGCACAAGTTCTAGTTGCCACTTTTCCAATTTGTAGCAAATGTTTGTGGCAAGTCTCTAAGAGCCCTTGCACACTGGGGCGGGGGGTGGCGTCGGCGGTAAAACGCCGCTATTATTAGCGGCATTTTACCGTCGGTATGCGGCCGCTAGCGGGGCGGTTTTACCCCCTGCTAGCGGGCGAGAAAGGGTTAGATACCACCGCAAAGCGCCTCTGCAGAGGCGCTTTGCCGGCGGTATAGCCGCGCCGTCCCATTGATTTCAATGGGCAGGAGCGGTAAAGGAGCGGTATACACACCGCTCCTTCACCGCTCCGAAGATGCTGCTGGCAGGACTTTTTTTACCGTCCTGCCAGCGCATCGCTCCAGTGTGCAAGCCCTTGGGGCTTTCACACTGGAATGAAGGCAGCGGCACTTTCGGGGCGGTTTGCAGGCGCTATTATTATCGCAATAGCGCCTGCAAACTGCCTCAGTGTGCAAGGGCTCTAACCAGATCAAAGTTGCAGTGTTGAGTCTACAGAAGAGGTAGGCAACCTTAAAGAGGTGGAGATCTACTGGAACAACATGAGAGAAGTCAAAGGTCACCAAGCACAGTGTCACCTCCTCACACCTGATTTAAACCTCTAATTACTACTGTGTCACAATTGCGTGCATTGGGTGGCAATCATGGGCTTAAATCAGGTGGTAAGGAGTAGGGATGAGCCGAACACCCCCCGGTTCGGTTCGCACCAGAACCTGCGAACGGATCGAAAATTTGCACGAACGTTAGAACCCCATTGACGTCTATGGGACTCGAACGTTCAAAATCAAAAGTGCTCATTTTAAAGGCTAATTTGCATGGTATTGTCCTAAAAAGGGTTTGGGGACCCGGGTCCTGCCCCAGGGGAAATGTGTCAATGCAAAAAAAACTTTTAAAAACTAACATTTTTTCGGGAGAAGTGATTTTAATGATGCTGAAAGTAAAAAAAAAAAGTGAAATATTCCTTTTAATATCGTACCTGGGTGTGTCTATAGTATGCCTGTAAAGTGGCGCGTGTTTCCCGTGCTTAGAACAGTCCCTGCACAAAGTGTCATTTTTAAAGGAAAAAAAGTCATTTAAAACTGCTTGCGGCTTTAATGTAATGTCGGGTCCTGGCAATATGGATGAAAATCAGTGAGACAAACGGCATGGGTACCCCCCAGTCCATTACCAGGCCCTTTGGGTCTTGCATGGATATTAAGGGGAACCCCACACCCAAATTAAAAAAGGAAACAGCAGTATACAGGCTCTGTATTCTGAACAGCAGCATACAGGCGGTGCAAACAAGACAGGGACTGTAGGTTTGTTGTTAAGTAGAATCTGTTTGTAATTTTGAACTGGTACATTTTTAACGTGTTTAGCTCCAGCCAAAAAATCTATTTTAAGCTTTTTGGAAAACATAGGGAAGGGTTATCACCCCTGTGACATTTGTTTTGCTGTCTGTGCTCCTCTTCAGAAGATTTCACCTCACTTTGTCCCAATGACAAATGTTTTTTGAAAATTTGGGGTTTTTAGTGAAACAAGGATTGGTGATAAAGCATCAGTGGAAAGGAGAAATGTTTTTTCCATATTAACTCTTACAGGAGAGAATTTCCCTTCCTAGGGGTAGATTTCATCTCACTTCCTGTTGTCTCCTTCCGTTTGCAAGTAGGAGTCGTTTGTAAGTTGGATGTTTGAAAGTAGGGGCCTGCCCTATATACTCAGCAGAAATTTGTGTTGTGGCCACAACACTAAGCCCTCACAGGGCCCTCCTTTGAAATATTAGATCAAGAATTGTAATTACATGCCCCTGTTGAACAGGGGCAGAAAAATTGGGCCTTTTGATGGTGGTGGTGGTGGTGGTGCTGGTGCCACAACACTTTAAGTCCTCACTCGCTCTTGGTGGGTGCAGAAACAGGCCCTGCTGTGAAATATTAGATCAAGAATTGGAATTACATGCCCCTGTTGAACAGGGGCTGAAAAATTGGGCCTTTGGTGGTGGTGCTGGTGCCACAACACTGCAACCCCTCACAGATACTCTAGTTGGAACGCAGGAACGTGCCCTGCTGCAAAGTATTGCATCAAAAATTGTAATTACACGCCCCTGTTAAACAGGGGCTGAAAAATTGGGCCTTAGGCACTGGTGGCGAAACAGAAACAAAAATGTTCTTACAAGCTATCAGCGTGATCATTGAGGAGGAAGAGGGTAATTACTCAGGATAGTCACTCAGCATCAGCATAGGCAGTCTTTAAAAAAAATTATTCGGTTACATCAGCATCAGGTGCTTGGTAGCTGGTGGTGATCCAAGACTGATTCTTTTTTATGAAGATCAGTCGATCGACCGAGTCGGTGGACAGACGCACCCGGTGATCGGTTACAAAGCCTCCAGCAGCACTGAATGTGCGTTCCGAAAGAACGCTGGATGCAGGACAGGCCAGTAGCTCAATTGCATACTGTGCAAGCTCTGGCCAGTGATCCATCCTCAAGACCCAGTAACCCAGAGGATTTTCGGTGGGAAAGGTGTCCAAGTCAGATCTTGCCCCTAGGTATTCCTGCAGACACTGGCGATGGTTGCTGGAACCGATCATACCTTGGGGCTGCGGACTAAAAAAGTGTCTGAACGCATCGGTCAGACGGCCACCTTCTCCACCGCTCCTTCTTTGACTGACCGAAGCCTCAGCAACACGTTGTCCAGAAACAGGAGTTTGTAACCTCCCAGTCTCTGGGAACGCATTGCACAGACCTTTCTGCAATGCCTCCCGAAGATGTTTCATCCTCTGCTCCCTCTGCGATGGCAAGATAAGGTCCACAACCTTACCCTTGTAACGTGGATCAAGGAGAGTTGCCAGCCAGTATTGGTCCTTCTCCTTGATACCACGAATACGAGGATCCTTACGCAGGCTTTGCAGGATCAGGGAGGCCATGCAGCGTAGGTTTGCTGAGGCATTCGGTCCGGAGTCCTCTGGGTCACTAAGGACAACATGGTCCGCAGCCACCTCCTCCCAGCCACGTACAAGTCCATGTGTTTCTTGGGACTGATCCCTTAAAGACTGCTGCTGATGCTGAGTGCCAGGCTCCACCTCCATACTGACACAATCCTCTTCCTCCTCGTCCTCTTCCTGTGTGATCGGCGGGCACGCAGGAACACTGTCTGGATAAAGGGGGCCTTGGGAGCTAAGGAAGTCCTCCTCTTCCTGTCTCTGTTCTGCCTCAAGTGCCCTGTCCATTATTCCCCGCAGGGTGTGCTCCAACAGGTGGACAAGGGGGACAGTGTCACTGATGCATGCACTGTCACTGCTCACCATCCTTGTGGCCTCCTCAAATGGTGACAGGACAGTGCATGCATCCCTGATCGTGGCCCACTGGCGTGGGGAAAAAAAAACAAACTCCCCTGACCCTGTCCTGGTGCCATAGTCGCACAGGTACTCATTGATGGCCCTCTGCTGCATGTGCAGCCACTGCAGCATGGCCAACGTTGAGTTCCACCTGGTGGGCATGTCACAGATTAGGCGGTTCTTGGGCAGGTTAAACTTCTTTTGGAGGTCTGCCAGCCGAACACTGGCATTATATGACCGGCGGAAATGCTCACAGACTTTCCTGGCCTGCCTCAGGACATCCTGTAAGCCCGGGTACCTGCCCAAGAACCGCTGCACCACCAAGTTAAAGACGTGAGCCAAACAGGGCACATGGGTCATTTGTCCCTGTCGGAGGGCAGAGAGGAGGTTGGTGCCATTGTCACAAACCACCATTCCTGCCTTAAGTTGGTGTGGCATCAACCACCTCTGAACCTGCCCCTGCAGGGCTGACAGAACCTCTGCCCCAGTGTGGCTCCTGTCCCCCAAGCACACCAGCTCAAGCACCGCATGGCTTCTTTTGGCCTGCATACTTGCGTAGCCCCTTGAACGGCTACGCAGCACCGCTGGTTCTGAGGACAAAGCACAGGAAGAGGCCATGGAGGAAGAAGAAGAGGAAGGGGTGGAGGAGAGAGGTGTGTCACAATCATTAGTAGTGGCATTTTGGAGGCGTGGTGGCGGAACAACCTCCAACACTACTGCACCTTGTCCTGCATCCTTCCCAGCTGCCAGCAGAGTCACCCAATGCGCAGTGAAACTTAGGTAACGTCCCTATCCATGCCTGCTGGACCATGAGTCAGCTGTAATATGCACCTTACTGCTGACCGCCCTGTCCAGTGAGTCATGGACATTGCCTTCCACATGCCGGTAGAGAGCCGGAATCGCCTTCCGTGAGAAAAAGTGGCGTTTAGGTACCTACCACTGAGGAACCGCACATTCCACAAACTCACGGAAGGGGGCAGAGTCTACCAACTGAAAAGGCAGCAGTTGAAGTGCTAGCAATTTTGCCAAGCTAGCATTCAACCGCTGGGCATGTGGATGGCTGGGAACGAACTTCTTTCGGCAGTGCAGCAGCTGGGGCAGGGAAACTTTCCTGGTACAATCTGACGTTGGTGTACCGAAAGCAGATTGCCCACAAGTACTTGGCTGTGACACACCTAATTCTACACCTTCATTCCTCTCAGTGCAGGTCTCAGAGAGGACTGAAGGTATGGCGGGGTTGGAGATCTCAGCTGATGAGGAGCAAGGAGAGGTCCTCTTTGTTCTTTGGTGTGGGTCTTTTAGATACGCTTGCCAACGAACTGCATGGCAGGTCAACATATGTCTGGTCAAGCATGTGGTGCCCAAGCGGGAGATGTTTTGGCCACGCGAGATACGCTTGAGACATATGTTGCAAATAGCAGCAGTGCGATCTGATGCAGTCTTCTCAAAAAAGGCCCACACCAAAGAAATTTTGGAATAACGTGCAGAGACAGCAGCGCCCTGCACATGCGGAGCTTTGGGGTGTGATGCAGTCAGTGTGCTGCCCTTAGGCTGGCCCCTGGAGGGCATCCTGCCTCGTTGAAGATGTGCCTCCTTCTCCTCCTCTCTCCTCCTCTCTCCTATCAGGCACCCACGTTGAGTCAGTGACCTCATCATCCCCTCCCTCCTCATCACTGGAGCAAACCTGGCAGTATGCTGGAGCAGGGGGAGCATGACTGCCAGATTGCTGTCCTTCTTGGGCACCCCCTCTGTCCGTGCTCACGTTACTGCCTTCATCTAGCTCAGTATCATCATCAGAGCCTTCTAAATGCTGGGCATCCTCCTGGAGCATGTACCCAACACTGTGGTCAAATAGTTCGAGGGACTCCTCAGGAGGACATGGCGGGGCTAGGGAAGGAGTCACTGATGCCATTGAGCTGAGGGAAGAGGCCGCGTTGGCAGCTGCTTTGCCAGACAAAGTACCCTGAGCATGGGTGAGAGAGGATGAGGAGGATGAGGACGGCTTGGTCATCCACTTGACCAAGTCTGCCACATGTTGCGGCTCAACACGGCCAGCTGCCGAAAAAAAGGCCAAGTGTGTCCCGCGGCCACGTGCTGATGAGGATGCACCGTCTCCATGACCAGCACTGTTGCCTCTAGACACAGAGCCTGCTTGCCCTCTTCTATTGGCTTGTGACTGTCTTCCTCTCCTTGTTGGCCTTCCAGACATACTAAGGGCCTGTAGCTGCACTAAGCTGGGATAGTTTTTTATATATATATATATATATATATATATATATATATATATATATATATATATATATATATATATATATATATATATATATATATATATATATATATATATATATATATATATATATATATACTGATACTGCAGCTAGCAAAATCAACTGCCTGCCTGTAGTATGAGAACACCACCAACCTTCTACAGGTAGCTTTAGCTGAACACTGTGCAGAGCTCGCACTACACTAACTTATAGCTTTAGCTGAACACTGTGCAGAGCTTGCACTACACTAACTTGTAGCTTTAGCTGAACACTGTGCAGAGCTCGCACTACACTAACTTGTAGCTTTAGTTGAACACTGTTCATATAACGCACTACACTAACTTGTAGCTTTAGCTGAACACTGTGCAGAGGTTGTACTACACTAACTTGTAGTTTTAGCTGAACACTGTGAGGAGGACGCACTACACTAACTTGTAGCTTTAGCTGAACACTGTGCAGTGATCGCACTACACTAACTTGTAGTTTTAGCTGAACACTGTGAGGAGGATGCACCACCCTAACTTGTAGCTTTAGCTGAACACTGTGCAGAGGTCATACTAAACTAACTTGTAGCTTTAAATGAACACTGTGAGGAGGACGCACTACACTAACTTGTAGTTTTAGCTGAACACTGTGCAGAGGTCACACTAAACTAACTTGTAGCTTTAACTGAACACTGAGGAGGACGCACTACACTAACTGTAAATAGTCTAGCTGCCTGACTGTGGTACTAATAGGATCAAAAGAACACCAGCAATTTTCTTCAGGTAGCTGTAAATACTGTAACAAGACATACCTGCCTGTCAGTAGGAAGATAACAGGAACGGATCTAGCTGAACTGAATACACACAATATATATACACAATACACTAAGTGCAGCTAACTCACTGACTGTCCTGCCTAATCTATCTAACTTAAATTAAATGACACTGTCTCTCTGTCTATCTCTTTCAACGCCGGAACACACACTACACAGGGCCGCCGTGCAGGCGGCCTTATATAGTGTGGGGCGTGTACTAAATCCCCTGAGCCATAATTGGCCAAAGCCTCCTTGACTGTGGCCAATTACAGCTCTCTGTTCAGACAGCGCTGTGATTGGCCAAGCATGGCCATAGTGCATGCTTGGCCAATTATCAGCCAGCAATGCACTGTGATGACTCAGTGAATTATGGGCCGTGACGCGCCACACGAATTTGTCGCGAACGGCCATATCATTCGCTATTCGGTGAACAGGCGAACAGACGATGTTCGAGTCGAACCCATGAAGCTCATCCCTAGTAAGGAGGCAACATATTGTCTTTTCACCACCTGTCAAACACACTGCAAATGTTTTTCGGATGAGCAGCAGTGCCTGCTGCACATGTGAATGAGCCACTTTCAGAAAGTGCACCAAATCTGCAGGATATATGTAGAAATCTATGGATAAACGCAGCAAACCCGCAGGAAAGCTGCAGGTACACTGCACTACACCTGTGGTGTGGGTAATCCTTAGCACATCATTGTGAAAGCAGCCCTTTTGTGTATTTAAAATCAATTTGAAGCATAGACATGGACAGGCATTCACAGGACTTCTTTACTTAATCACACACAGAAATACAGGAACCATAGATGCTAAAGAAATACATATCTCTACCAGAAATAAACACAAGTGAACATATTTACAATGTTTACCCCTCCTGGAAGGAGAGCAGTATAACGCTCCTTCCACCTAGACCTCAAAGTCTTTGAGATAACTGGGAGTGTGAATATTTCTCCTTGGACGCCTAAGGACCACTGTTTGAGACAGTTCCCTGGGACCCTCAGTTGGGTGCAATTCTTCTTCTTGTGCTGTGTCAGAGGGACTGAGAGAAATTGGCTCTGCTACAACATTTCCCGGAGGAATAGCACCTGTATTAACCACCGGTTCACCGTGATCTGGCATCAATGAAATCCCAGTACCACTAGAACCAGCAGCAGGTACAATTTCACCACTTCTTTCTCGGATCTGATCAACGTGCCTTCGTAATATTCTACCATTAGTAATTTGTACTTTGTATGACAAAGGTCCTGTAGCCACAAGCACCTTTGCCGGTATCCAACGAGGCCAAGTAGCATAGTTTCTGACATAGACAGCACTGTCAGGCTCAAACACTCTCCCAGAAACATTAGCATCCTTTTTAAAATGCAGTTCTTGCTTTTCTTGTAACTCCGATGTCAGATCAGGGTGTAAACCATCCAAACTTGTTTTTAGACGATGGTTCATTAGGAGCTCTGCTGGGCTACAACCAGTGCTTGAGCAAGTCTCTGATTCCAATCTCCGTGAACAATTCTCTTCAATGAGTCTTTGGTGGTCTGAACCATACGTTCAGCTTGACCATTTGATGATGGGTGGAATGGTTTAATCGTAACATGTGGAATAAGATTGCTTGCCATAAAGCTTTTGGATTCTGAGGAAATTGTGTTCCATTATCAGACACGATTGTATCTGGCAACCCATGTGTAGCAAAAAGCCTCCTTAAAACTCATATGACAGTGGCTGAGGTGGGGGGATGTAGCTGATACAACTTCCAGCAATTTGAGAAGGAGTCGACAACTACAAAAATCATCTGTCCTTGAAAAGGCCCCGTAAAATCTATATGCAACAGTGACCAAGGTGACCTAGTCACTTCCCAGGGATGTACTGAGGCTTTAGGTGGAGCATTATAGGTGGATTGACATGGTACACAGTTCTGTACCCACTTCTCAATAACTTCATTCATTTTAGGCCACCCAATATAACTTCTGGCTAACGATTTCATGCGGACTATTCCAGGATGTCCATCGTGGAGAGCATGCAGTAGTTGAGCTTGTCCTGCCTTTGGTATTACCACTCTGTTTCCCCATAATAGGCAACCTTTATAGGCAGAAAGTTCATGTTGGCGCACTAAAAATTATTTGAACTTCTCTTCAACTTTTGATTCGGGCCATCCCCTCCACACCCAGTTAAGCACACGGGCCAGCATGGGATCTTTAGCAGTCATACCTGTGATGTCTCTAGCATTTAACTGAGGGTTTGGAATGGATTCCAACATGAGAACCTCAGGTGCAGGAGGGACAAGGAAATCAGGAGAAAACAAAGTCAACCTGCTCAACCCATCAGCATGAGTGTAAATTCTTGCCAGAACAATCTTCGAAATCATAGTCATAGGCATTTAGCATGAGTGAACATCTGAGCATTTGTGGGGAAAGATTTTGAGGAGTGGGAGTACTTCTGGTGAGCAGACCCAGCAAAGGCTTATGGTCTGTTACAATGGTAAACCTCCACCCATACAAATAGCCATCGTAGACAAGGTCCTTGAATATAATGCAATAGGAGCCTCAACACCAGTTTCCAAATCAGCTCCAATGCCATATGGAGAAGCATAGCAGGTAAGAGTTAGTGTTTTTTGTAAATCATAGTGTACAAGTACACTGTCAGAAGATAACATCTTTTTTGAAGTATTGAAAGCTGTAGAATGAATGTCAGTCCACTTCCATGGAGCATATTTATCTAGTAAATGAGGCAGGGGTTCAGCAACAGTGGCTTTGTCAGCCAGAAAAGAATGGTAAAAATTAGGTAACCCTAGGAAAGCTTGCAGATCTTGTTTGTTTGTTGGGACTGGAGCAGGGGCGTAACTAGAAATCACAGGGCCTCATAGCAAAATGTTGTATGGGCCACCGCCTGCAAACCGCCCCCCCCCCCCCCAAAAAAAAAGAACTAATGCCATTGAGCAACAGATTAACGCACCCATGCACAGTACCCAGGCAACAGCTTATATGAATTTTGAACAACAAAGTATGCAGTATACTGTATGCAGCCCCTGAAGGACACACATTGCTGACCTCCATGCCTTCTAACCAATTTCTGTTCTGTTATATAAAATGAAATAGTTCAACTCACCATAATGCAGAATCAGTGGGAGCCCTGAGCGTGTCACTTGCCACTGTCGCCTGCCACCAGATGCAATGCAATGTCACGGAATGTCACTTGCCACATCACCCGCCACACATTGCGGATTGTCCACTTGCCACGTCACCTGCCACCAGATGCAGATTGTGACTTGTCACAGGTTGCAGAATGTCACCTGCCATATGTTGCCGATTGTCCACTTGCCACGTCCCGGATTGTCACTTGCCACATCACCTGCCACACATTACTGATTGTCACTTGCCGCGTCCCAGATTGTCACTTGCCACACATTACGGATTGTCACTTGCGCCGTCCCAGATTGTCACTTGCCACGCCACCTGCCACACATTATGGATTGTCACTTGCCACACATTACGGATTGTCACTTGCCACGTCGTCTGCCACATGTTACGGATTGTAACTTGCCACGTCACCTGCTACACATTGCGGATTGTCACTTGCCACGTCACCTGCCACATATTACGGATTGTCACTTGCCACGTCCCGGATTGTCACTTGCCACACATTACGGATTGTCACTTGCCACGTCGTCTGCCACATGTTATGGATTGTAACTTGCCACGTCACCTGCTACACATTGCGGATTGTCACTTGCCACGTCACCTGCCACATATTACGGATTGTCACTTGCCACGTCCCGGATTGTCACTTGCCACACATTACGGATTGTCACTTGCTACGTCACCTGCCACACATTACGGATTGTCACTTGCCACGCCCCAGATTATCACTTGCCACGTCACCTGCCACATCCCGGATTGTCACTTGCCACTTCACCTGTCACACATTAGGGATTGTCACTTGCTGTCTCACTTTCCTGCTGTGTCCCAGAGTCAGGCAGCAGATTATCAGTCAGGCAGCAGAGAGATAATGTCATTTCTCTGCTTTCCCGAGGCACAGTGAGGGGGGAACTGCACTGCAGGGAGGGCGACGGGCGGTAAGAGATGATGTCATCTCTATGCACCCCCGCCTGCCAGCTCCCTGATTGGCCAGCCCGCTCACACACGAGCTGCCCAGCTGTTTTACCAACTGAGCCCCCTGACAGCCCTCGGAGCCGCCCACGCTCTCACCCTCGGTCCCGTGGAGCCGCCCACGCTCTCACCCTCGGTCCCATGGAGCCGCCCACTCTCACCCGCAGGCCTGCGGAGCTGCCCGCTCTCACCCGCGGGCCCGCAAAGCCGCCCGCTCTCACCCACGGAGCCACCTGTCCTCACCATACCCCACTTGGCTGCGGGCCCCATAGTGCCCGCGTGTGTCGCTATGGCGGTAGTTCCGCCACTGGACTGGAGCTTTATGAATAGCTTCAACCTTAGAATCAGTTGGTTGAATTCCATATTCATCAATTCTGTATCCATCAATTCTGTATCCAAGCAAATCCATGCTGTTTACCCCCAAAACACACTTTTCTTTTTTAAGTTTGAGGCCAGCATCAAGAAAATGTTTCAAAACAAGTTGTAGATGTGAAGCCAAAGACTGAATGCAATTCGCTCCAATAAGAACATCATCAAAATAAGGTACTACACCTTGAAGTCCAGATAAGAGGTCCTCCATTAATTTCTGGAATATGCCGGGAGCAGTGGAAACTCCAAAACTGCAAACGTTTTGCTCAGAAAGCTCCTTTGTGTGTTATTATTGTTTGTGCATCCGCAGCATCGTCTTTCACAGGTAATTGTTGGTAAGCTTGTGCCATATCCAGTTTGGCATATACCTTCCCTTATGCCAACGTAGTCAGAATTTCATGTACATCTGGAATTTGATAGGGAAGTTCCTGCAGTGCTTTGTTGATTGTACGTTTATAGTCAGCACAATTTCTGACGTCACCATTTGACTTCAATACAGGTTCAAGTATACCTTGCTCCACAAAACGTGTAATCTCAGCATCAATTTTTGGTCTGAGAGCTAATGCAACTTTGCGCGGTTTTATACGAATTGGGGTTACTGTAGGGTCTAATTTGAAAGAAACAGGATGGCCTTTATACATGCCAAGGCCTTTTTCAAAAACTGCACTAAAGTCCTCTATCACATTCTGTAGAGTAACTGGAGATATATTATGAACTCCCTATAATGAAATTCCAAGGGGTTCAAACCACTCTCTACCCAGCAAAATTGCTCTTTGGCCCTTAGTAATTATTAAGCGTAAGCATCAGGGGTCAAGTCCTGCGGGAACGCATGGGAATGGAGTTCCTGCATTTTTTCCACAGCAGGAACGCCGCTCCCGTTTGCACCTCCTGCAGGACGTGGCTGCTCTCAGTGGGGTGCCACAGATTGCGGGGGTGTCTGACCGGTGCCGCTCAGAGGTGCCTGGCGGAATGCACATCCATGTGGGGAAAGCAGCTGGGCTGCTCCTTCAGCCTGCACCACTCACCCCGCCTATTCGGTTCAGCAGGCAAGGCGGGGAGTGGAAACTACCCAGCTGCCCTATGACAACGTGAAGGGGGAAGGAGCTGCGATGAATCACGGTCCCATCGCCTGTCAGACAGGAAAAAAAGTAAGTGCTCGTCTGTACAGCAGATTCCCTGTGTGCCTGGTTAAGAGGAGTGGTGAGGGCAGCAGCATATAGAGGAACTGATCTTTCCATATTCCTCCTGTAACTGCTGAATGCCCGCTTCTCCTCCTCTCCCTCTTGCAGGCATTCAGCGGTTGCAGGAGGAATATGGAAAGATCAATTCCTCTATATGCCGCTGCCTCCGTCACTCCTCATATCCAGCTTCTTTTGCTGCCCCCCCATGCTCTTCAGCTCCCCCAGTGTTCTCTGCTCCCTTTCCCACCCAGTGCTTTACAGTTCCACCCAGTGCTATCCAGTTCCACCCCCCTGTGCTTTACAGTTCCCTCAAGTGCTTTCACGTTCTCTGCAGTGTTTTCCAGTTTCCCCCCCCAGTGCTGTCCAGTTCCCCCCAGTGCTCTCCGGCTCCCCCAGTGATATTCAGTGCCTCCGCCCCCTGTGCCCCCCCCCCAGTGCTATCCAGCTCACCCAGTGCTATTCAGTTTCCCCCAGTGATCTCCGTCCACCCCCCAGTGCTCTCTGCCCCCACCGTGCTCTTTAATCCCCCCCAGTGTTCTCCATCCCCCACAATCTCTGATCCCCAGTGCTCTCCAGACACCCCCCCAATGCTCTCCAGCTCCTCCAGTGCTCTCTGTCCCCCCAGTGCTCTCTGCCTCCGCGCTCTCTGATCCCTATTGCTCTCCAGCCCCCCCCCCCCAGTGCTCTATGGCCCTCTAGTGCTCTTTTATCTTCTATCATATCCTCAGTCACTGACCATCTCCTGCATCATGTCTGCAGTCTCTGACCATCTCCTGTACTATGTCTTCAGTCTTCGACCATTTCCAGTACTATGTCTTCAGTCTCTAACCATCTCTTGTACTATGTCTTTAGTCTCTGACCATCTCCTGTAGTATGTCTGCAGTCTCTGACCATCTCCCGTATCATGTCTGAATTGTGAAAATGGATGAGGATGACTCTGGGTGGGGATGAGAGTTAGATTGTGGAGAGCCTCTTCACTATGTAACTCTCATCTCTATTCAGAGTCATCCTCATCCATTTTTACAATGAAACTCCATCATCCTCATCCAGAATCATCAATCCCTCTCCACAATGTATCCCCATCCCCGCTCAGTATCATTCATCCCTCTCCACAGTGTATCCCATCCCCACCCAGCATCATCCATCCCTCTCCACAGTGTATCCCCATCCCCACCCAGCATTTCACACATGTAAAGTAAGGGATTAGGTCAATAGCAGTGGGTTCACCATCACCAGATTGTGGAATTATAGATTTGTGCCACTTGTTTTTTTTTCTTGCCAAAAATGGAGAATTGCATAACTCTGGCTATAGACTTGCAGAGCTCTTGCTGTAGACTAACCACTGCAACTTTGCTCTTGCTAGATACTTGCCACGCACATTTGCTACAAATTGGAAGTGTCAACTAGAACTTGTGCTTCAAGTGCTCTGAAATTGTACAACTTGCCAGGGAAGATGTGCATCAAGTTCACAAGACTTACAATTCAATACTGCCGCTAGGGATGAGCCGAACACCCCCCTGTTCGGTTCGCACCAGAACATGCGAACAGGAAAAAAGTTCGCTCGAACACGCGAACACCGTTAAAGTCTATGGGACACGAACATGAATAATCAAAAGTGCTAATTTTAAAGGCTTATATGCAAGTTATTGTCTAGCACTAGCTTAGCAAATCATTTTCAAACTTCCAGCTAAATTGCTTGCTATCTGGGTTGCCAGTACTTAACCTCCCTGGCAATATTCCCGAGTGTGGCTCAGGGTTAATTTCCAGTACCAATAACGGTAACCCCGAGCCACACTCGGGATTGCATTACAGTATCCAGGTACTTATCTTGTCCCTAGGATCCCGCAATATACTCCCGCTGTGTCCCCTGGCCGGAACCTCCGCTCCATGCATCACTGTTCCGGGTTCTGTTCCCTGGGGGAGGAACCGGTAGCAAATTTAAAAAGTACAAAACACAACACACACTCACTACATTTTAATCTGTTAGGATTACATTACTGTATCAAATCATTTGACTCCAGTTTTGTCCCTAGTGCTTTGTCCAGTGCCCTGCCTGCAGTTTTTTCATTCTTTCTGCCTGTAAACTTGAGAACGTCCATGGCATCCAAAAAGCATCCCTCTACGTCAAAAGCGGTTTTAGACCAGCTAGAAAACAGCGATAGTGAATTAGAAACACTTGCAGAATTGAGCGATAGTGATTAGTGGGGAAATTCATCAGACACTGAAAGTGACGACAGCGTCGATTCTGCGACTGAGCTCAGTGATGTGCGAACTTGGTACTCTGTTGACTGTGGTACGGATCATGCAGAGCCCCCAAGATTCCCATTTACTGGAGCATCTGGTATGAAAGTAGACATTGAAGACGACAACCCCTTGGCATACTTACAACTATTTCTGACCGATGAGGTTATTGAAAAAGTAGTTACTGAGACAAACCAGTACCAAGAGCAACAATTAGCTACTACACATCGGAAGTTTCCAAGAAGCAGAAAGTGGGAACCAGTGACCAAAGATGACATATGGAAATTTCTGGGCCTAATAATACTTCAGGGAGTGGTGGGGAAACCCCTGCAGAAGTGGTATTGAACTAATAAATTACTTGCTACTCAATTCTTTGGTACGGTCATGTCAAAGTACAGATTGTCCCTGATCATGAACCATTTACACTTTGAAAACAACAAAGAATTTGATAGAACTACTCATCCTGCACTAAAACTCAAGAAAATTTGGGAAGTATCTCAAAAGATTCTAAAGAATTTCCAATGGAGCTATGTGCCAGAAAGTAATATCAGCATAGATGAAAGTCTAATGGCCTACAAGGGAAGGCTCAGCTGGGTACAATACATTGCATCAAAGAGAGCACGATTTGGCTCAAAATCCTTCATGCTATGCGAATCGTCAACTGGCTACATTTGGAATTTACTCCTATACACTGGGAAAGGAACAACATTCAATCCAAAATACAGCAACTATGGAATGACATTATCTTCCGTCCTTTCACTCATTAAGCCATTGCTAAATCAGGGCTATTGTGTAACAATCGACAACTTTTACAGGTCTCCTGAACTTTAGGAGTTTCTTCTGCAAAAAAAAACAGATGCCTATGGAACTGTTTGGGATAACCGGCACAACATACTGCCAATGTTTGGCAATAAGAAGCTGAAGACTAGAGAAATGGTTACCTGGCAGAAAGGCAAAATGATGGCACTCCAATGGCATGACAAGAAAGATGTGTTGTGCCTAATGAGTACAGTTTATAATACATCCACTGTTATGGTACGCACGAAAGGTGGGAAAGAATTCATGAAGCCACAAGTAGTGATAGACTACAATAAAACCATGGGAGGTGTTGACAGAGCCAACCAAACAATGACATTCTACCCAGCAATGAGGAAATGGCAAAAGATGTACTACAAGAAGATCTTCAGGCATCTTCTTGAGCAATGCTTGTGGAATGCCTACATTCTGCTAAAAAAAAAAGAGTGACAAGCCTGTGATTCATTCTGATATAATTTGGAAAGTTGCTGAATCGATCTTTGTGAAGCACCAAACACCATCAATGGCTGTGACTAGAACTGTACATTGTGCTATTGGCATTGTCAACCCGGAAAACCTGACTGGTCGTCACATCATGGACTACATCCCACCAACCGAAGAAAAAGTCAGCACCTACAAGGATGTGCGTGGTTTGTTGCTTGAAGCGAAATGACAGTGGAAAGAAAATCCGAAAGGAAACTAGATTCCATTGTCCTTATTGTGACGTCGGACTTTCTGCAGTCCCACATTTCAAAATTTATCATACCCGGGATGTTTACTAAACCAATATGCATTGTCTAGTATTACAGTCACTAGTAATATTGCACCCTTGTTTGGACAAATTTCAGTGTTTTTGATTTGATTACATTATTGAATAAAATTTGTTAGAATTTTTTATAGTGCTTTATTATATTATAATTTATGATTTCGTGTTTCAAACTTTATCATACCCGGGATGTCTACTAGACTTTTGTTTGGACAGATTTAAGTTAGTTAATCCTAAGATCTACAGGCCTACAATATAAAACAACAAATTTCCATGCAAAACAATGTACTGCTTTGATATTCAAAAATCAGACATAATCATACCGCCAGGGAGGTTAAAGGAGGAAGCTCTTTTTGCCCTACTTCTCCTATGGGTCAAAGGAGTGCACCTAGTTCTGCACTCCTGTGACCTATATTCAGCTGACTATGGGCTAAAGTCCACTGTTGGCTGATGTCACTAAGCCGGTCTAGGCTCTGGAGAAATCCCAACTTTATTGCAGCTGGATCAGCCTTTCAGAGAGCAGCTGGGAGACTTAAGCCTCGTACACACCATACGATTGTTGGCCAATGTGCCAAGGGCATGTGCCAGGATCTTGTCTTGCATACTAACAGTACACAATTGTCGTGCCACAAACATGAACGTAGTGACGTACTACGAGGAATTTCAGCTCTTGAGCGACACCCTTTGGGCCCCTTCTGCTAATTTCGTGTTTGGTGAGCATTGATTCCGAGCATGCGTGTTTGTACTTTTGACTTTTGTGTGATGGATTTGTGTACTGACCATATGAAAATCTGACGTCAAACCGTTCTCCGCCGAAAATTTACTAGCCTGTCATCCAACATTTGTTGGCAGAAAGTTGGACAACAGTTGTCAAAAGGAGCGTACTAACGGTAAGATTTTAGGACAACAGTCTGTCAACAGACAATCCCCTGCCAACAATTGTACCGTGAGTACGAGGCTTAAGCATGCCGCTCCCACCACCGTCACAGTGAGGCGTGAAGGGGCTCAGTGAAGACCAAGAACTTACCGATCAGCAGTCTTTGATGGCTCAGTTCTTGGTCTTAGAGGCAGCAGGGGACAGATGAAACATGAGACTGATGCTGTATCCACCTAGGTGAGTATGTATGTTTGTTTTTCCAGTTCCTGAACTTTTCTTTTAAGTATGCAATTTTATGTGTTTTTCGTGATGAGGGGGTGTTACCCATGTTATTATTGTTGTTTTAGGACATTCATTCTCTCCATTTGACCTGGAGTAGGTATATCAGCCTGCGGGGCATGTGCTATATGACACACTTGGAATCCTCCAATAGCAGTGCACATGGAGCTCTGCAAGGGACAGAAAATTCAACATGCCTGTGAGTATTCCTCCTCTCAAGGTTAAAAAAAGATGTTTAATTTATTTTAATTACATTTTGCATATAGTCCTTGTAAAGTATACTCCAATACTTTACTAATTGCCGTGTTACTCATAGTACAGATGTTATAAAAACGGTTACGCAGCCATATTTATTGTTAACGGTTTCCTTTGTTTGTTCAGCATTTCCAAACCCTGCTAAGCATTATTCTGTCTGCAGGTGTCCAGTGGCCCAGAACACACCAAAAGATTGGCAAGCTCATTTATATCCAGGTGCATTTGCTCCCCAGTCCAATACTAAAAAAATACAGTGATCTGATGGCCCTGAGTGGGGATACTTAACTATTTAGATATTAATCAAACCAGGGTCCACAGTCATTCATACATGCTGGATATTATAAGGCCCCATTCACACTTGCAAGGATTTCCAGGGATAAGCTGCGGGCGACAGTCCTATTGAAGTCAATGGGCTTCTGATAGCTTCCGCAGCTAATTCCGGCCGCAAATAATCTGCCCTTGACTGCAGTCAAAGGAGAAAAAGTTGAACAATGTCTCTTCTGCATAAAATTACGCCTACCTGTCTGCTCACAATACCCTGTAGAATGTACCCTGAACTCTGCATTTGCAGTTCAGTTGACATTTTGGCACACTTGCTATGTGTCAGGATGACTGCACTCCTATGCATGAGTAGGAGTAACTTCATCCAGCGCCCAATGGCCGAAGACTGACAGCCAGAGGAAGCCTGGGACAAGATTCTGGCGGAGGATCTTGCGGATGTGGTGCTGGGTGGAACAGAGATAAGTAACTGTGTCTTTAGTTACACTTTAGGTACCCAATCTTCCATAAGGGAATCGAGGGCTTGGGAGCAGGTACCTCATACTTTTTTAAACACTCTAATCTAGTTGAGACAGGACCTTAAAGTGGTTCTAAAGAAAAAAAATAAAAAAAAAACTTACTTGCTCAATGCTCTGTTTTGCACAGAGCAGCCCCGATCTTCCACTTCTTGGGTCCCCCGATGGTGCTCCTGGATCCTCCCCCCTGCCAAGTGCTCCCATAGAGTGCCATAGAGTGCCTGCTATAGGGGCACTCATGCAGACTTTCTCCCGAGCTATGCCCTGTATGCCCATTGATACACAGAGTGCAGCTTGACCCCACCCCCCGCTATCTCCTCACTGGCTGTGATTGACTCTCTATCCAATGAGGAGAATGCGAGCTGAGAGTGCTGCTGCTCTCATGCACAGAGCTGGAACAAGATCGGGCTTAGGTAAGTATAAGGGGGCACTGCATGCACAAGGTGTTTTACCTTTAGAACCACTTTTACCTTTAGAACTTAGAAACATTTTTACCTTTAAAACCAGTTTAACGGTGGATTCTCTGACCTGGGGGGTGAAATATTTACCAGATGGAAACCTTAGTGTAAGTTAGTTTTATTCTCAGGCTGATGCACCTTTCTCTGGCCTGGCTGACCTATATAGAGCTGATGAAGTTTGTGGATATTGCAACAGTGTAGGTACTTCTGGCATGGGTGATGAACACAACCAACTGGACTTTTCATGGTAGGTACAAATTCTTCTTTTTTAAAAACATTGCACTAAATTGTGCTATGGTGCCTTATTGATTGGTTGGCTTGGTGAAAGGCTGATTTTCCTAAAGGACATAATTTATTGTGGCACTCCTTTTCAGATATTCAAGTATCATCTTCAATTTTGGCTCTTGTCATTGGGTCACGAGACATCTCAGGGAAGCCTTTCACACTGAAGGTGCTTTTCAGGCGTTTTTGAGCTAAAAATAGCACCTGTAAAGCGCCTAAAAAACCCCTTTCAAGCTACCCCAGTGTGAGAGCCCGAGTACTTTCACACTGGGGCAGTGTGCTTGCAGGACAGGAAAAAAAAGTCCTGCAAGCGCCATATTTGGGGCAGGGCGGGACCATGTATACACCGCTTCTAAACTGCCCCTGCCATTGAAATCAATGGGCAGCGTTGCCGAAGCGCCTGCAAATCACTTCGGCAGCGGTACTTTGTAGGCACTTTTAACCCTTTATTTGGCTGCTAGCGGGGGTTAAAAGCACGCCGACATAACAGCTGTAAACTGCCGCTAAATCTAGTGGCGCTTTACCACTAAAGCCCCCCTGCCCCAGTGTAAAAGTAGCCTAATAACCTATTGGTTTTCAATATGAGACTAGCATGCAAAAAAACATATTGTGTGTGAGGCTTAAAGGGTTACTAAACCCACAACAGTAAAATGAGTCTGTATATGCAGTAAAGCATGCTTGTTATACTCACTGTGGAAGCAAAGGGGTTAATCATCTACATTGTGTAAAAAGGCTGTTTAAATCCTGTCTTCTCTGATCCATCCCTTCTTCCACAGTCCCAAATCCAGACAGAGAGTTAGGAGTCATGAAACCTCATAGGATAGTCAGAGGAGAATGAAAACTTCTCTTACGAGCTTAAAGTGGTGTTCCGGACGAAATTTTACATTTTAAATAAAAATACCCCTATAATACACAAGCTTAATGTATTCTAGTAAAGTTAGTCTGTAAACTAAGGTCTGTTTATAGCAGTAGTTTGTTATTTTATAAACTTATAGCAGGCCGTGGGCATCTGAAGCCAGACTGTATTTCTTCCTGGATCTCATCCTTGCAGATCTCGCACATGCTCAGTGCAGCACAAGCAGTGTAATAGGTTTCTGGTCAGGTTTCCATAGCAACGGCAGTGTCAGAGGAAGTGGCCGCCCCTTTCCAGAAGGCATTGCAAACAGGAAATGATGCGATGGGCCACGGCCAGGGAGGAGGAAGTGAAAAATGAACACAGCAGATATACAGTAGGTGCTGAGAAAAAAAATTAAAATATATCCAATTCGTTTACAGTGCAGTTTAGTGAGGGATGCTGAAGAGTTGTAAAAGTGGGTGGAACTCCACTTTAAGACCTCATGCACGCTGGACGTTTTTACAGCTGTGGTTTTTGGCTTCATGTGTTTTTTTTTTTCTACAGCCACTAAACTCCCCAGCATGTTATCCTATGTGTCCATGTACACACACACAGGCTGTTATCAGTGTTTTTTGGCTGGGGCGTATTCTAGCTGAAAAAAAAACCCCTAGAACTAGTGGGTTTTAGGAGGAATTTCTCAGTTGTAAAAATGCTCTAACACTGATAAAAGCTGAAAAAGGCGGTTACTCTGTATTTATTTTTTCAGTTTTATTTTTTTTTTTCTCAATAACATTTTTTATTATAAGATCAAAAAAAAAAATAATAATAGAGCATTTGTACAATCATAATAACATTTGTACATATTCTTGAAATGATTAGGTACAAGCTATAAGTGTATTATGTTGTAACGTTAGAACTCTCTTTAGTAGTAATCAATCAAATCATTGCTGGATTCTTGTCTTCTCCAGTATCAATATGAATTTAGTATGCGGTATGAATTTTTAAAGTAGAAAAATAGTATGATATGATCGTCCGATCATTACATCAGTATATGTATTTGGCGTGCGTTATTGTGTTTATCAGCCTTAAGCTTTTGTGGGAGTATAGTTTTGCTAAAAAAACGCTACTGAAATTTTTATAACTTCCTGTGTTCATGAGGCCTTAACCACACACTACTTGAAGTCATAAGATTGTTATTTACTGCTGATGAGAAAAGGTATTTAGCAGTTTATATTTACTAAAATAATTGCATTTCCATGTTCTGTGTACTGTGTAGGGTTGCCACCTCATGCCTTTAAACTTAAACACATATTAATTACACAGGTTCTGAGGCTAATTTAATGCAGATAAGGCACTAAGGCTGGGTTCACACTGCTGTGCAGATCACATGCAATGTCTGTGCGATGCAAATTCAGCCATACAGATTCACATCGCATTCGCACCAAAATTGTGCAGGAGCCTTTTTTTGGTCCGCACTGGAATCGGATTCCATGGGTGTCCACACCTACATGATTTAATTCCTGCACCATTTGACAGTTCGCACTGCGATATGCGCCCGCCCGCCGGGAGCTCCATGAGCGTGAACGCGGGTCCTGCGGACTCGATGTCCACGATCATCTCACAGAGAGGAAGAACGGGGAAATGCTAATGTAAACAAGCATTTCCCCGTTCTGCCTAATGACACTGTCACTGATCACGCTCCCTGTAATCGGGAGCAGATGATCAGTGTTGTGTCACACACAGCCCCTCCCCCTCACAGTTAGAATCACTCCCTAGGACACACTTAACCCCTACAGCGCCACCTAGTGGTTAACCCCTTCCCTGCCAGTCACATTTACACAGTAATCAATGCATTTTTAATTGCACTGATCGCTGTATAAATGAATGGTCCCAAAATCGCGCCAAAAGTGTCTGATGTTTCCGACGTAATGTCGCAGTCACAATAAATAAAAAAATATTTAAAAAAAAAAAAAAAAATCGCTGATCGCCGCCATTACTAGTAAAAAAAAAAAAATAATATTAATAAAAATGCCATAAAACTACCCCCTATTTTGTAGACGCTATAACTTTTGCGCAAACTAATCAATATATGCTTATTGCGATTTTTTTTTTTTTACCAAAAATATGTAGAAGAATATGTATCGGCCTAAACTGAGGAAAAAAATGTTTTTTTATATATTTTTTGGGGGTATTTATTATAGCAAAAAGTAAAAAAAAAAAATGCGTTTTTTCAAAACTGTCGCTATGTTTTTTTGTTTATAGCGCAAAAAATAAAAAACGCAGAGGTGATCAAATACCACCAAAAGAAAGCTCTATTTGTGGGTAAAAAAGGACATACATTTTGTTTGGGAGCCACGTCGCACGACCGCGCAATTGTCAGTTAAAGCGACGCAGTGCCGAATCGCAAAAAGTGCTCTGGTCTTTGGCCAACCAAATGGTCCGGGGCTTAAGTGGTTAACTTTGTATTGACACCCGCAGCGGTTGGCATAGGGCAGTGTGAACTGCCTGCAAGTTCTATGTGATGCGGGAACCGGAACTGGGATCATGCTAGTGTGAACCGGCCCTTAAGGAGTTTAAATACCACCTTAAATCAGCCACAGAACTTGTATAAATAATACGTGTTTGGTTTTAAAGGGATGGGGTGGCGAACCTAGTACTGTGGGAGAGCAGATATAGTAAATTCAGGGTCCTGGGTTCCAGCCGCAGCTACTACAAGGATCCCCACTGACTGACTTCCATACCCTGCTACATAGTAAGCACAGGGGGTCGCTCGCTCACAAGTGCCATTCAGAGACTGCTTTTTGCATTTTCTCAATGAATGCATAGCATTCTCTGATGGGTCCAAGGCAGCTGAACCAACATAACTATGCAAAAAAAAATGCCTATACCTAGAATTAAGCTTAGAAAAAACTAATGGTTTATTGATCTTTAGACTTTCAGCACTGGGTGGTCAGCTGATAAAGTGTAATGGAGAAAGTGACAGTCCAATGTAAAGCACATAGTGGCCACAAGGACAGGGAAGCACCATGTACGGCTAAAGGGCTGCAGGGAAACCTTGGTATATGTAATACTGGTGTTCCGTCAGATTAGGCGACCCGTCAGATTTCGTAAAAGTGACGTTCAGTCACAGACATCTTGGTACACCCACACTCAACCACACTAAGCCTACAGTCTGAAGTTGCAAAGCGGACAGCTTTTTACACCCACCAAAATCTTGCATACTTATTTTTATCACTAAATTGATCTTATATCATGAAATACAGTATTTGGAAATCCGTGACACTGTTTTGATGTTGAATTATAAAAGCTGCGACAAGCCTGCTGATCTCACAGGCTTGCTTATCAGTCAGAATACTGCTGCTTTTAAGATTCAACATCAAAACAGTTTGACGCATTTCAAAATCCTGTATTTTTCGAAATAAGCTCAGTTTACTGGTAAAAATGGGTGAAATGCAAGACTTCGGTGGGTGTAAAAAGATGTCCGCTTCGTGACTTCAGACTGTAGGCTTAGTGTGGCCGAGTGCGGGTGTACCAAGATGGCCGTGACAGAACGTCACTTCAGTTGCACTTTCTGATGGCTTTCTGATACAACACTGGCAGCTGTGATATTGCAGGATTACACTGAGATCTCGCAGTGTTTGGGATATGGCGAGACAAGGGAGACAGAGGGATGGGTGGAGGAGGATGGGGAGGGTGCTGGGCTAGTCTTGTGTGAGGTGAGGTCACTGACTCTAGAAGTCATAGACAAAGGCTGGGGAGAGGAAGCTGCGGTTTCCTATACATTGATAGAAATGCCTGTACACTTCCCTAATTTTATAATGTATTGTGAGCCAGTGCACTCATTATTTACTAATAACTGTTTCTAAAATAGAACAGAAAGTTGCTGCATTTGGATTTAGTATTCGGAATTTTATATTTTCTCAGGATGATTACTTAGAGCTCATTCACATCCGATGTGATTGGAAACACAGCAAAACTGTACACATACTGTATTTCTAGGGTTGCCACCTGTCCGGGATTCACCCGGACAGTCCGAGGTTTTAGATCCTATATCCGCGTTTCAGTCCACCTGAAACCCGGAGACATCAGTGGCATCCCTGCAGCACCAGTCCTCCTATCCCCCTCTCCCCTCCCAGTGTTTTTAATTATACTGGTGGGGTGGTGCTTTACCTGGAGTACAGACTGGCCTGGGGGGATTATACTGGGGGACAGATGGACCTGGGGGAGATGTACTGGGGGACATACTGACCAAGAAGGAATTATACTGGAAGACAGACTGACCGGGGGGGGGGGGGGACTGCACTTGGTGACAGACTGACCTTGTTTGATTTAAAAAAAATAAAATAAAATTTATATACAAAACCGTTTTATATTTTGCAAACAGATAATTTTTCTCCTTCATTGATGTACGCTGATGAGGCTACACTGATGGGCACTAATAGGCAGCACTGGTGGGCACTGATGAGGTGGCACTGGTGGGCACTGATGGGCGGCACTAAAGGGCACTAATAGCAGTGCTGCCTATCAGTATCACTGCCAGCTAGGTGGCACTGATTGGCACCATTGGTGGGCATTGATAGGTGGCACTGATTTGGGGCACTGGCAGGCGGTACTTGTGGGCACATATGAGGCCAGCTTCGCCTCTTCATCTTCGGGACCAATGTCCCTTCAAACAGAGCCGGCGCTTGGCTTTTTTTCTTCTAACGCTGTAAGCGTGAGAAGGAAAAAAAAAAAAAACACACACACGATTACCGTTCCTCTGTTTACATCACGTGATCAGCTGTCATTGGCTGACAGCTGATCACGTAGTAAAGCCCCTTACTCGGATCTTACTCGTCATTCGGCTATAGCGCGGATCTGAACAGTTTAAACTTCTCCCATTGTTAACACAATTTGGCCACACCCACTGTTCCTCACGGGACACTACATGGGCTGCAATACTACTCTTCTTGGGGCACCCAAAAGGTGCTCTAGGTCTTTAACAATCCTATAGTGTTAAATGCACAAAAGAGAAAAAACAATTGCTGCTAAAGTGTTTGGGTTTGGCTTGATGAAAAGGTGGCAGCCCTATGTATATCCACCTGACCTCAGGCCTTTTCCAGACACTTCTGTTTTACATGTAAAAAAATCAGAATACTGCTTAGAACTCCCCAACATTATTTTTTTTTTCCTTTTAAAGCAGATGCCATAGACTACAGAATAAAATGTTTTTTGCAGTCTTTTATATCACACGGTATTTGCACAGCAGTTTTTCAAACACAATTTTTGGGGAAAAATCCACTTTTTTGAATTTTAATGCAAAAAACACAATGCATAACTTAATTTTTGGGGGAAATGTAAAAAGATGATGTTACGTAGATTAAATAGATACCAAACATATCATGCTTATGCAACCGCGTGAATTTTACTATCTATAGGTGACTTTAAAAGCTTTTACAAGTTATCACTTTAGATGGACACAGAAGGACTGGTTCTAGAATTATTGGCCATGATCCTGTGGGATGATCGTTGTTTGCGTGTGAGCAGGATGGATGTGTGCGTTTGCCTTTGTGCATGGGGACGGGGACACTTTAAACTTTTGTTTTAATTAATTATCTTTACACTGTTGCTTTATTTTTTTTAATAACTTTTATTGCTGTCACAAGGAATGTAAACATCCATGTGACAGTAATAAGCAGTGACAGGTACTATTTATGGACAGATCTGGCAGATCTGAACACTGCCATTTTTGTAAAACCTTTACCTCAAAAAGAAAAAAAAAAAACCTCTGCTGTAACTGCTTAAAAAGTGTTAGCTGGAGTTTGGCTTCAATTTGTTTAGTGTATCCAAGTCTGCTAGTATATTTAAAGTGGTTGTACACCGTGTACAACCACTTTTACCTACAGGTAAGCCTATATTAAGGCGTACCTGTAGGTGCTGGAAAGATCTCCTAAACCTCCACGGTTTCGGAGATATTTACAATAAAGCCGTGCGCCGATGTCTACGGCACATGCGCACTTTAGAAAGGGCAGATCGTGCCATTTCTAAAGGGGGTTATGCTGTGACTGGTGGCTCCCGCGCGGGAGTGACATCACACGACTCCGGCCAGTCACAGAGCTGGAGTTCGTGGCCCCGGAAGGAAGAGGGGTGAAGATGGACACTCGCTGACATCGCAGGCTTCAATTTCAGGTAAGTGACACATAATGGGCTACTATGCTGTGCATAGTAGCCCATTATGCTTTACCTTTGCAAAGAAATAAAGAGAAGGTAAAATCCATCAGGGTTTACTTCCTCTTTAACATTACCCTTCCCCAGAAAGACAATGTTGCTCTCCAAAAGGTGTCTCTGTTGCTCTTTTAAGCCCCTGTCACACAGGCTTTCTGATCAGGTCTGCCTGTCAGTTTTTCTGCTATGGAGCAGTGGATGTCAGCGGTGACATGCCCACTGATATCTGCCTTTATCCATTCTGATCCGATCCTATCCATGAAATCCAGACGGATGGTGACCCTGTTTTTCATCCGTCTGGAGGATCGGATAGGATGGGATCAGATGAAAACAGACAGGCAGTCCGTATTCATCCAATCTCCCCATAGAGGAGAGGGAGCTCTGACAAGTCCGTCTCTGCACAGTATGCGGTGACAGACCTGTCATCTGCCTGCTCAGCGGGGATCAGCAGATTGATCCCCCTGCTGAGCAAAGCAGAGTTCGTTGGGCAAACTACCTGTTTAAAAGAGCCCTTATCCAGAGTATAGGTACTTTAATAAAAGAGGTGTGTAAAGCCTTGTACACACGATGCGATTGTTGGTCTGACCAAGTTTTTGATTTTTGTCAAAAGGGCGTGTGCCAGTATCTTGTCTTGCATACCAACATTACACAAATTGTCGTGCCACAAACACAAAGGTAGTGACGTACTACGAGGAATTTCAGCTCTTGAGCGTCACCCTTTGGGCCCCTTCTGCCAATATCGGTTTTGATTGATTCCGAGCATGCGCGTTTGTACTTTCGACTTGTGTGACGAATTTATGTCCTGACCATCCGAAAATCTGACGTGGAGCAGTTGTTTGACAAAAATTTACTAGCCTGTCATCCAACATTTGTTGGCCGAAAATTGGAAAGCAATTGTTGAAATGAGCGTACTAACGGTAAGAACTTTGGACAACAGCCTGTCAAACGACAATCCCCTTCTGATTTTCGTCCCGTGTGTACAAGGCTTTAGTGTGTGGATCACCAAGTGAAAATAAAGGAAAAACAGCCTAAAAAGGAAAGCTAATACAGCCAACACATTGATTAGCAAGCTACAATATACAGTATAGGGTGTACCCAAAAAATGTATACACAGTTTGAATGATTATACAGTCAGTATTTTTTTACCATACAGTTCACTTTCACATTTAAAATAAAATACATTATATTTATATGTATTTTTGTGTTTGGCACAGTGGTGTAGTGGATGGCACTTTCGCCTAGCAGTAAGAAAAGTTGCTGGTTCAAATCCCAGCCACAACACTACCTGCCTGGAGTTTGCATGTTCTCCCTATGCCTGCGTGGGTTTCCTCCAGGTACTCCGGTTTCCTCCCACACTCCAAAGACATGCTGGTAGGTTATTGGATCCTGTCTAAATTGTCCCTAGTATGTATGAATCCGAGTTAGCCTCGGTTCACACCAGAGGCGGCACGACTTGCAGGTCGCCTCACCAACCTGCACACGACTGCCGGGGCGACTTGCAAGACGACTTCTGTATAGAAGTCTATGCAAGTCACCCCCAAAGTAGTACAGGAACCTTTCTTCTAAGTCGGAGCGACTTGCGTCGCTCCAATTAGAACGGTTCCATTGTACAGAACGGGAGGCTAGGCTAGGTTGCCTGACAAGTCGCCCCCCGTGTGAACCGAGCATTAGGGACCTTAGATTGTAAGCTCCTTGAGGGTAGGGACTGATGTGAATGTACAATATGTAAAGCGCTGTGTAAATGGAGGGCGCTATATAAGTATCTGAAATAAAAAATAAAATAAATAAAAAATAGACTGGAGGACAACACTGAAAAGAAGGCGACTTTAGAAGCAAGAGCTAATGTTATGGAGCTGCCAGGGACTGACATTTTTTTAAGTTTTGCTCAAGCTGAGGTTGGGCTTTAAATTTGGAAGGCAGATGACATGAATCCAGGATTTAAATAAAAGGTTGGCATCAGCAAGACATATTAGGTTACTTTTGCCAGGCAGGAGACATGAATCAGTTATCAGTTAAAAGCTGATATTGGCAGATTGCTCAGCTGGTAAAATACAGCAGACTGTAGATATAAACCAGATGACGGGCAAAGATGGGTATCATGTGAGCAGACAAGCACTAACTGTGGCAAGGGAATGTGGAATTCAGCATCTGATAGCACCAGAATATTGAGAGAGTCTTCAAAGAGGGTGTGGTTTTTTATCAAGCTTTAAGCCCAAAAAAAAAAAAAAAAAAAATTGTATTTTTTTCTACAATTCGGGTTGCCACAAGTGCTACATTTCAGTTGGGATATGAACCTTTTTACTGATTTTTTTCCTGTAACTGGGGCGGGCGTTGACGGTAAAACAACGCTAGTTTTAGTGGCGTACTTGGCCACTAAGTATGTGAGAGTCACCTGCGCATATATAATAAATAAATGAATGTAAGTCCTATTGTGGTTGCTGCAGTAAAAAAAACAAAAAAAAACCACTACTAATATGAGTGTTACAAATACCAAAAATATATAATGTTGCCTGCGCCACCTTGTTATTATAAAATTGAATACTCAAATCAAAAAACGCAATATTAGGTGATGCAAACAATATATGTATATATTGCCGTCTGCACCACCTTACTATCTTAAATTGAATACACCACTAATTCCAATTTACTTATGTGCTCAAAATTTCTATACTTCAATGCTATATCAAATCTACAATCTATAAGTGCAACGTGCCAAACACCAAAGTTGTCATAAAACCTTGTACAAATTTCAATCTTTATATAAATATAAGGTGCTACAGTGTTCAATTTATATCATGTGCCAATATTGACAAAAGTGCTCTATGGACTGTCCTTTATAGATAAGTGATTTTATCTTCCGTTTCTCCTTGTGACATTTCCACCAATAAAAGTGACAATTCCACCACTACCTGTATTAACCACTCACCAGATGCTGGTAGTATGCGCCTTTGGTTCATTAGAAGGGATAACCACTCCACTTTGACCTTTCTCCTTGCTGGCCCCAATTACCATAGGCAAACCATATCCATCCTCATAAGAAATAAACAGCGATCATTGCGCAATATGTAATGGATGTTTTATTTAATATTAAGGTTGTAAAAGATTTTTATATACAACGGTACTTGCTTGGGAGGCTGCCTGGGAATACCAGGGTTTCTTTATAGGATTATACCCTTGGTGTGGCTGCTATATAATATAGTTTGCATTTTTTTCCTTTCTAGTTTGTATCTTTTAAGTTATTTGTTTTAGTGCAGTAAAACCTTATGACAGAAAGTATTTACATGTCTTAAGCCGGCCATAGATGGGGTGAATCTTGGCTGGTTCAGCAGGGATAAACCAAGATTCGGTCCATCTATGGGCAGGCTTGTGGTACCCAAGTTGATCCATTGATTGGATTTTTTACATGAGATTACTGTTGGTGACTATAGCCGCTAGCAGTAACCATTGTGTTCTGTCGGCCAAGAAGCATCCTCACCAGCAGAGCACAAATAGCCTTGCGGGAGGGATTCCCCTAGTAACACTGACTGTTTATGGAGGAATCAAGCGATTTTCTTTGGGTGGAAGGAAAGAAAATGGAATCATCGATATGGCTTATGCCATCACATATCCCAAATTAGGATAGTTCTTCTTAATTTTAGGATAACGGACAGAGGCATGCAAATTATTGCTATATTCCCCATCAGACAAATGCACATCCAGTACTGCTGGTGTAGTGCAAATACAGCCTAATTTTACAGAGTATTTTATTACAAACTGCATACAGCTGTTTTAGGCTTTTTGACCATCATCGGTGCAGTGTATGGGAACCATACACCTTATAGCAGTGTTTCTCAACTCCAGTCCTCAAGGCTCACCAACAGGTCATGTTTTCAGGATTTCCATTATTTTGCACAGGTGATTTGATCAGTTTCACTTCCTTAGTAATTACCACAGCTGTTTCATCTGAGGGAAATACTGAAAACATGACCTGTTGGAGCGCCTTGAAGACTGGAGTTGAGAAACACTGCCTTATAGAGTAGAGATTGGGACAAGATGAGGGAGTAAAACTATACAGAGTGTAGTGAGAAGGGACTAAAGCAAGGGTGCTCAACCTTTTGAAGAGCGAGGGCCATGTAAGTGATTTGGTCACCAGTCGTGGGCCACAATGAAATTAATTGATTCAAAATTAATTTTTTTTTTTTTTAAATAACTAAATGAAGATTTTAAACAATCAGGATCATCATTTTTTGTGGGATCAATCCCCATTGGATGTTTACCCACTGTTTAAATCACAAAAAGAAAACAGACAGGCGGACCAGATCAGACCGATCATGAAGCAAAGGCTGCTTTCACACTGATGTGCTGTGGTTTACCTGCACAGTGCACCTGCGGCTTTCCTGCGAGTTAGCTGCACTTTGCCATAGTCCTCTATTTTATTTTTCAGGTATGGTGGACTTTCCTCAAGCACACTAAAGGCCCATACACATGATCAAACTTTCTGTCGGGAAATGTTCGATGTCAGGCTGTTGGCGGTAAATACGACCGTGTGTATGCTCCATCAGACAATTGTTGGACTTTCCGGACAAATTTTGGCTAGCAGGTTTTCAAATTTTCCACGGACAAATGTGTGTTGTCGGATTTTCCGAGCTTTGTACATAAGTCCGTCGGACAAAAGTCCAAAGTACAAACACGCATGCTCGGAAGCAAGGACAAGCCAGAAGCGGTCGGTCTTGTAAAGTAGCATTCGTAATGGAGAATTAACATTTGTGACGTGGCAAATTATGAAATCTAGAAATGCAGCGCACATTCTCTTCTTTAATGAGATAATGAAGCTGCTTTGCTGGTGATACTGATGGAGTTATTGCAAACAAATTTTTAAAGGCTTTTTTTTTTATAGTGATAAAGAATAATATTTTTATGCTTTTTTTTTTTATTTGGGCAAGTTACCACAGCACCATTATCCTGTAGTTTTTAAGATCAAAGATACAACTATGTTGGTGTCCCTTGTCAAATTTACATTGTATTTTTTTAAATTTAACTGCCTACTCCCAAACTGTCATTTGAAGTAAAACACATAGCCAAGTATTATTCTCCACAATTTTTTTATTGTGCATTAAAAAAAATAAAATAAAATTAGACATTCTGCCAATAGAACTTAACCAAAAAGTGCATTCTATGCATCCAAAAATATACCAAATCATTATTCAACCAAAAAAAATAATGTCAAAGCAATAACTCCAAGCCCAATAATAAATAACACGTTATCTCCTCTGATTCCGCAACATGTCTGGTTGACGAACGGCTGTTCAGAAATGAACTGAAAAGCGTGAACTGAAAAGTGTGAATTGAAAAGTGCGAACTGAAAAGAACAAAATGAAAAGCGCGAACTGAAAAGCACTAAATGAAAAATGCAAAAAGAAGCGTGAATCAACACTCAAACTTCTACTAACAAAATTACCAGAAGGAGCCCACAGGGTGGCACTAAAGAGCTGAAAAACCACGTAGTAGGTCACTACATTCGTAATTGTTGGCCGACAATTGTGTGGCCGTGTGTATGCAAGACAAGTTTAGGCCAACGCCCTTCGGACAAAAGTCCATGGTTTTGTTGGCCAACAATCTGATCGTGTTTACGAGGTTTAAAACTCCTGCCTTCAGGAATTTTGTTGGACTTTCAGAAAGTGCACCAAACCCGCATAATATAATAGAAGTCTATGGCTCAGTGTAGCTAACCTGCAGGAAAGCCACAGGTGCACTGCGCGCCACCTGTGGATCAGTGTAAAGGCAGCTTTTTTTTTTTAAATGCTTATATATGCCCATTGCAAAACTATGATGTATAATACATAATATACCATTGTTAAACTGTGATGTTTAATAAATTAACCTTTTATCTTCCAGTTTCTGCTGGCATCGCTGACTGTTAGAAAGGTTGTCTCAGGTGGATTGATACCAAATGCGCTTCCCCTGGGAGAGGAGCCGGCGCTATAGAGGAAGCATCGGCTTATGCGGCTCCTGCTCCATCCACGGCTGCTTGCTTTCTCCAGCGCAGACTCATTACACTCTGATGCTCTGGAATGGCGGGTTGGCAACCTTCAAATACATGTCAAAGAAAATTTTCTAAAACATTAGCAGCGCTAGTGCAAAAATAGCAAATATTTAAAAATATCAATGAAATTGCTTAAGAGTCCACTTAAACAAAGTATCAAATGGTGATCCACTCAGTGAAAGTCCATTAGGAAAAGGCAGGCGAGTATAAACTAGACGATCGTGGAAGAAAATATTAGCAGCGATCCCAAGTCTCCATCACCACACCACTTGTGCCACAGCCCTGTAGGTAATCCACTTACCAGACCCTGCTGATTAACACACTTATCAATCAAAAGGGATAATCGCTGATCAATGGACACTTTATCTGTATTTTGCTCATTGCAAGCAATAGATAAAAAAAATTCCACATAATAATTTAATTATTTAAAAATTATCCCACAAAAAAAAAAAAACCCACCACACAATGTTTGCATAATATAAGGGCATGTAACATCAATACTATGTCAGTCGTGCATTCCCCTCTAACCTCTGACCGCTCCCGCGGTGTTCCCTGGAAGGACAGACGAGGATAAGCCGACTCTGTAGATAGCTGCGTAGCAACACCCTGTCACGGATGCGTTTGTCATCACTTTGGTCAGAGGGCGTAGCTACGCAGCGCAGAACTATAATTACACACTCTGTCAGAGGGTCACTCCTACATGTGCTGCAGACTAATTGACAACACACTTCACCTGTCAATCCTAATCTGCATTAGACTTAGCATTTGTATATACTCTCTTGCATAACATTACAAATGCAAAATAAAAAAATAAAATTTAAAAAAAAACGTTTTGCTATACACACACACACCACTTAAACTTATAACATCAGGAGTATATTAACATATTACACAAGCAAATCAAGTCATCTCAAATGCTCTGCAACTAGATTATGATCACTCAATCTAGATTGCTCAGTGTATGGTGCCTATACTATAGAAACACTATAAATCAACAAACTCAGGATGTCTGCATAGTGATATCAGGATAAATCTACCTTTACATCACCTAATGAGCACAACATTAGTTGTAGTAAAGGTAATACTATCCCCATATTTTATCTGTCAAAAAAAACTTTAATATTATCGTGAGGACTTGACCTAAAAATCGGAAATGTATTCCAACTGTGATAAAATAAATCACATATATAGCTTAACCTTCAATGTATAGTGTTTATAATAATTTTTTGTGCGGCTTTATAAGATACAGTCGCTACCTGATATTGATCAGTCATGCGACTGATAACACCCAAACATAATTAAAATTTAAAAATACTCTAATAAATAGTCAGGCATTACAATAGTATCATTTTATATTCTAAGATATAATAAAATTGATACTAAAATTGAAAACTATTAAAAAACAATTAAAAATCGCTAATAAAACAATTTAGATCTAACTCCACTTTCATACCTCTCGGACTTAATGTGTCAGTTAAATATATCCATTACGTCTCACATTTGGACAATTCTCTGACTTTATTACAACCCCGCCAATCTGGGTGCAATTTCTCTACGCCCCAGAACTTTAGTCCTGAGGGGTCTCCTTTGTGTTTAATCTTAAAATGCATTGAGACACTGTGGTCCTTATACCCTATTTTAATGTTGTTAATGTGTTCGGACACCCGTTTACATAAAGTTCGTTTGTTGCGTCCGATATACATCAGATTGCACGGACATTGAAGTGCATATACCACATGTGTGGTCATGCATGAAATAAAATCCCTAATTTTGAGTTAGCTGTAGATTGAAATTCCGTTACGCCTCTCAGTCTGGTATGGACTTGTCTGCACGAAATACACCTACCGCATGTAAAGAAACCCGGGTTATTCCAAAACATAGATGGCTTGGTCGGGGGATCCAAGATTTTTTTCACAATCTTGTCACCAAATGATTGTCCCTTTCTGTAAATAAAAATTGGATCTTCTGTAATTACTTTGGTTAAAATTTTATCGGTGGTCAATAATGGCCAGTATTTTTTGAAAATGGTTTCCACTTCTCTATATTGGGCATGGAACCCACTAATAAAACCCCATTCGTGTTTGGTATAGATGAAATACACAATATACCTCGAGATAATCGATCAGATAGTTATCTTGAGGTATATTGTGTATTTCGTCTATCGTTTTATCCAAAACATCCACTCCATAACCTTTCTCTACAAAGCGTTTTTTTTAGAATTTGCACTTGATCCAAATAGTCATTATCTTGTGTGCAGTTCCGCCGTACTCTTGTAAACTGCCCCTTGGGGATATTTAAGCCATCTGGGATGGTGTCCACTATGTATTGATAAATATCTATTGCGATCGATCGCTAGGTTTGAGAAAACATTTGGTAGTCACCCGTTGGTTATTTAACATCACCGTGAGATTAAGATAGTTTATTGATTCACGACTCCATTTGCATTCCAGTTTAATATTGTTTGTATTATTATTAAGATCAATAATAAAAGATTCTAAAGAAGATTCCGCACCCACTCATAAAAAAACAGATCAATAAATCTTTTATAAAAAAGTAACTCTTTCTTCTTTTGTCTGTATATAGATTCGTCTTCCCAGACACTCATAAATAGGTTAGCTAGCGATGCTGAAAACCTTTGCGCCCATTGTTACACCTTTAATCTGCGTATAATATTTACCAACATACCAGAAATAGTTATGGCTTAAGCAATAGTCCAAAGCGATCCCTAAAAACTTTTGTGCAAATGGTAGATCATCTCTCTTGCTTAAAGCCCATTTCAAGGCTAATAAGGTATCATCATGATTTATCACTGTGTATAATGATGCTACATCGTCCGTAACTAAAAACACATCTTTGGCATTTGGGATGTTCAGACCTTTCAGGAGCTGTAGGAATTGTCTTGTATCCATCCTTCAAATATGCTCTTGTTTCTTCCACACTTTTTTTTTGTTTGTTTTTTTTTTGTTTACAGAAAAGCGTCCAGATACTGGCTCACTTGGGCCGATACCAAATTAATACTATTCACTATCAGTCTGGCAGGTGGATTGTAAGGATCTTTATGAACCTTAGGTAATGTGTACAAAGTTGGTACATGACTGAAACTTGGAACCAAAATACTTTTTTTCTTTTTTACTCAATATTCTCATATTATATCCATATTCCACCAAATTTATCAGGTCTTTTCGATAGTCATTAGTGGGATCTTTGGTTAATTGCATATAAGTGCTTTTATCGGATAACATATCCGTCAGTTGAGAGTGATAATAGGAACTAAGATCACCACACCTCCACCCTTATCTGCGGGTCTTATAACAACATTTGAGCCCATCTTTAATGTACTTTGGGTTTATTTGCTTTTTTGGAACCAATTTTTCAACATCTTTTAAGACCATTTGTTTAAAAACATCAACATGTTTGTTTAAGGATTGTGGTGGGTTAAATAATGACTTGTTTTTTAAACCGCTATCCACACCCAAAGTGGTATGGTCTATTTTCTTACCAGTGCCCACATTGGTGCCCAAAAAGTACCTTTTCATGTTAATTTTGCTTATGTACTTCTGAACATCAATGTAAACACTAAATTTGTTGATCGGCAACCTTACATCTGGGCTTGTTGACCCGCCATCCCAGAACAGGAGGTCACTGGCCACATCAGAGGGCTCTGCGGGCCATCGGTTGAGCACCCCTGGAGTAAGCCCTGGTTCACTCTGGAGCGTTTTGACATGTCAGATCAGCAGCAATTGCCGTTAACGGCACTGTCCTAGTCGTTGTGACACCACATCTGCGCACTGCAGATGTCTCTGAAATCGCGGCAGAAATTGGGACTGACATGCGGGAGTGAAACGGCTTCATTCCCTCAGTTCAGTGTGAACCTGGGCTTAAGCAATTAGAAAATTGTATCAAATACTTACCGTAATTTTCCTTTCCTGACCCCAAGACATGGCAGCATACATATGATATAGCTCCGCCCCTATATCCACTCACAGGACTTGTTTAGCTCTATAAAAGTCTGACTGAGAGCTACCTCCCCCATTCTCCATATAAAGAAAAAAGATCAGAGGGAGGGTTCGTATGCTGCCATGTCTTGGCGTCAGGAAAGCAAAATTACGGTAAGTATTTGATACAATTTTTCATTTTCCTGACGCCAGACATGGCAGCATACATATGATACATAATGAGCTTTTGAGAGAGAGGGTTTAGTGCTACAAACTTAGTCTTTATTTGACAATAGGCATAAAAGCTTGGATGGTTTTCCTCCCAAACTCTACTGTAGTAAGAGCTGCTGGATCCACCCTGTAGTGTTTTAAGAACGTATGATGTGATGACCAGCTAGTCTTTTTGCAGACTGTCTGCAGAGACAATCCTGCCCAAGAAGATGACATCACCCTGGTTGAGTGATGAGCTCTAACCACCTCTGGAGGATCCTTCCCGGCTCTATATGCCCGGTGAATAATTTTTTACTATCCAGGCCGAGGTGGTTCTGGCCGAGGCCTCTTTCTCTTTAAAATTTTCATGATGAAAAAGTCTGCCAGAACTTCTGAATATAGAGGTAGCCTGGAGATAGGCTTTGAGGACTTTTGGAATGTCCAACTTGTGCAGATCAGCATCAGATTCCACTGGGAAGGCTGGAAACACCCATTCATTGGAGATGAAATATCAATGCCATTTTTTGTAACAAAATGATCCGGTGGTCTCAGCACAACCCTATAGAAAAATTGGTTGGAGATCAATACTCACTATTAGTAAACACATCACTGGGTGTTCAACATACCTCTGATGTCCCAAAATTTGCAGGCTCACCAATAATAATAAATGCGGTCTCTGTGCCTAAAATACTATAGAGAGAAAATATTTTTTTTCAGGGGAAGACTCCCACTGAGAGGAGACACAGGCGGACCATGCTGCTTAATAAGGGATATGTTTTATTAGAAAAATATATTTAATACAAAAATAGCCAAGACCAGGTACCCACCACCAATACCGAGATCATATTAAAAATTAGACAACGTTGTCTGTTTAAGGCTGGGTTCACACTGCTGCGGTGCAGGAACGCAGCGAATTTACTGCGGGTTCCCGCACCGCACCAACTCGCACGGCAGTTCACACTGCCATATGCGAACTGCTGGGGAGTGTCATACAATGTTAATGACACCCCCAGTTCAGCCCGCATATCGCAATGCGAACTGACAATTCGGACACTTTCGGATCGCATAGGTGTGAACACCCATGCGATCCGATTTTGGTCCGAACAAAAAAAAGGGTCCTGTGCGAGTTTGGACCGAATGCGGTGCGATATCAGCCATACTATCTGTATGGCTGATATCGCACAGCACAGACATCGCATGTGATGTGAACAGCAGTGCGCTGCGAATCACATGCGATGTCTGCAACGGCAGCAGTGTGAACCCAGCCTTAGAGCAGCTGCATCACGCTTCAATCATGCATGCACACACCTGTAACAAGGCTATTGGTAATGGGATTAAATAATATTTGTGGATCAGACTAATGGTTTCAGTGACATGCACCATACATGACAAAGTCCGTCCAGTCACTGTATTTAAATAGAAACCCCTTTTAACAAAAGACCCCTGTTTGAAGGTTAGTTGATTGAGTCAAGTTGCTAGTCCCACAGAGACAGCCTTAGTTAGAGTTGTAGCAAGACATAGCTGTCAGTGTGGAGAGATGATTATAGTCCACAGTTAGTATCCAGTCCAAAGACACAGAAAAACAGTTTCCCAGAATGGGATTGCATGTATTCACAGGGTCTAACTGTTGGAAAAACAATAGCTCAATGACGTTGTTTATGAAGTTGGCTGATACTGGCTCAAAAGTAACAAAAAGCAGGATGCAAAGTAAAAAGGAGGCAGTTAAAGGACCTATGGTCCGCTCACCCAACCATTCATGGAGCGATATAATCAGTCCTGTACTATCTTTCTCTGGTCCAGGGGGCTGTATGTGCCGTCCTGTATGCTCCGTTTGTTGAGCGGGGTCCGTGGGGCTCCAGTGAGCAGTTTGCTGTCAGCACTATATAAGTGTCAAGTCCTCTGGGCCACCATCTGCTTGTATCAGCCAAAGTAGTCACCACTGGCTTCAGGCAATCAACTGCACATGCACGGGCGTGATGAAATAAGTCATCCACGACGCATAGAGCGTCTGTCGTGATGCCAAATCCGACATGTTTCATCAGGGACTCTGTTTATTTTCAAGGATAGGAGAGGCATGATTTGTGTTTCTATTTATACTGCATTCAATACCTCCCACTTTCAATTTGAGTTTGCTATACAAGGAATCACCACTAGATGTCATCTCCCATATAAAACATCAAACCTTTCTCTTCCATTATTCAGAGGCACTCAATTATGGCCACACATTTGCAGACACGGATCAATACGTTTTTTGCAAAGTTAGAAATTAAAAATAAAACAGGTTGACTTAATATCTCAAATAGTAAAGATATAGAATCAGACCTACATAATGATAAACAAGGCAGAGAAGACAGAAAAGGGGGGCTGAATAAAGATTATGCGACTAATTGATTGCTATGCAACTTTTTCAGCAAACAGTCGCATATCACTATGGATTGATTAGGGCTTAAAGACTGTATGTCTCTCTATCTTTTATTACTATACTTTATACACAGCGGCTGTATTCAACAGAACAAAAGATATTCACATAATGTGACATGCGTCCAATGCGGCTCAAAACAATGCAGATAGACTACTCATTCTGGATAGGGCCTAAACTTGCGTCAGGTAGATTTACTTTAGGATAGTCAAAAATTATTAAGAAAGTTATGCGATTATTACTTTCAGGATAACACAAGTTTAGCAAAACCTGGAAAAACGCATGTTTCATTATAAATTGGTTTGAGCCCAAGGGGGATGCATAGATGGATCTTAGTTAGTCGAATAACAGCTGCCTGATGTAAATAACTTTACACACAGCAGCTGCATTCCATAGAACAAAAGATATTCAGATAATTCAGGATAGAGATGATAGAGATAGAGATGATAGAGATAGAGACACACTTTAAAGTAGTCAGATATGGAAATTATGCAATTCTTGATCCCAAGATCACATAAATTTAGCTATACCTTAAAAAAAAAAACGCATGTTTCAATAAAAATTAGATTAGGCCCAGAGAGGATGCATGTATGTATCTTAAGTAGTTGAATAACAGCTGCCTGAAGTATATAAAGAAACCACATACCTCAGATGTATATCATATTGTTAGGCCCTAATCAATCCAAAAATGGCTGGAGGCTACATTCTGTGTTTAGGCCTTGAGGTGTAAGTGTTTTTAATCGGAAGATCCACATCTTCTCCTTTTGGAGCAGGATCGTGTCAAAATCGCTGCTGCGTGCAGGTAAATTTAAGGTATAGATCCCTTTGATATGGATGCCAGCGGTATTGCCATTATGGTAATCTGCGAAGTGTAATGCAAGTGGGGACATGTCCTCTTTTTTGTTTGTTATCTTCTTTGACTGCTTTTTTATGCTTCTTAAATGTTCCCCAATGCGAACCCGGAGCTGTCTTTTGGTTTTTCCAATGTAATATTTGTGACATGGACACTCCAGCACGTAAATGATCCTGGAGGTTGCACAATTAATAAAATTCTTAATTTGGAATGAGACTCTCCGGGGGAGGGGGGGGCAAATCTGATAACCAATCTGTCTTTCTTTTCCTGGTGTATTCCGAGTGTACAAGTACATCTTAAATTCCTTGCTCTCCTGGCAATCATTTGAGGGCGAGAACCAACAATTTCTTTCAGCATTGGCGATTTTGTCAGTAGCCCCCAGTGTTTTTGAAATATGCCTGTTACCCGTTTCCACTGTGCCCCATAATTAGTAATAATTCTGCTTGTCAAAAGATTTTATTGTACATACAATGAGGTACTTGACATTACAGTGAGTACAAGTTATACAATAAAGGAAATGAAGCTCAGAAATACATATTTAAACAATGTAGATTGTATATTGAATTATAAGTTCTTATGGTATTGATAATACATACAAATGGTGCTGGTTGTAAGAGGAATTGTGTTCTATGGTTAGTATGAGCTTCCAAATAAAACAAAAAAAGAATAAGTAGAGAAGAAAGGAGAGATAGAAAGAGGAAGTACTAGAAAGAATAGAAAGAAGAGTCCGTAGGGCTGAGTCGAGGCGAGGTATTAGTAATAATTCTTAATGGAGGTTGCGTAGAGGTTAGTTTTTTTGTTTCCATTTGTGGAGACTATTTTGTCAGCCAGAAGATCCTGTCTGTCGAACAGGCCTTTTTGCGTGCTTGTTTCAAAGTTTTTTTGGAGTAACCCCCATCTTTAAACCTGGCAAACATTTCACTAGCCTACTTACGAAAGCCATAGTCTTTTGAACAATTTCTGCGAAGTTGCAGAAACTGCCCCACTGGGATGCCTCTGATTAGATAATCTGGATGGTGACTTGATGCCTGCAGAAGCGTATTTGCTGCTGTGGGCTCTCTGTAGGTATAAGTCACCAGTCGTGTATCCACACGTGTAATCTGTGTAGCGCTGGTAGATTTACAATCTACCGCAGATTAGGTAAATTTAGTAAATTGCGTTAGGAAGGTTAACAGTTCACCTCTGTTCCAGCTTGGCTGACGTGTGTGCTTCCATGCTGACCGGTGGGTGTCGCTGTTACCATTAGTCAGTGTTGGAAGGGCAACGTGTCAAAGTGTATAGATGCACCTCTGTCTCTGAGACAAGCTCGGTGGAGGTGGTCCTCCAAGTTGCATTCTGGGAAGGGGGTATTTATGGGACAGACGCCATGTTCTAAGGTTTTTTTGCAGCCACCTGCTGGCCCTCCTGGCCGACAGGTATGTGTTAAGGAGCTACCTCGTGGTCCTCCGATCGGGAGGCCCACCATACTACGGCGCAGAGGTGGGTCCAGAGGCTCGTCTGGGGCCTGCCGCCGCGGCCGAGGAATGGTCCTGAGCTGTCGGTCCTGTGTGAAAGGGCTGGAGGGCCGAGGAGATCCCAGGGGAGGACCCGTCTTGGAGAGATCACGCAGCGTGCTGGTCTATAGAAGGGGCCTGGTGACTCGGTTGTAGGACGTGCTGCGTACTGGCTGCTAGACCGGTGAGAGAGGCCTATCCAGACGAGCAAAGAGTGCTTCCCATGAGGGGAATGCATTCCACATAATTATTTGAATTCTACCGAGACATTTGTTGCTAAGATCTTGTAAGAAGATATTTGAGTTTCTCCTGAAGGTTTCCTTTTCCGTATCTTTCCTGCTACTTCCTAAAGTTTGACTGTTCAATAAAGCATTGAAAACGTACTCCAGCAGTAAACTCAGCGGAACCCCTAGACCCGGTGCAACAGAGGGAAGAAAAGTGAAGGTAACCGACCCACTTAAACCAGCAGCTCCACCGTGAGTTATTGCTACATCTGCAAGTCAAGGAAGGAAATTGTATTGGCATCTATCACATGGGTCAAGACGATGTTTCTGTTATTCTTATTTAGAGTCGACAGAAACTTGTCAAGTTCTTCACGGTCACCCAGCCATACCATGATGATATCAATATACCTCAGCCAGGTCAGTACCCGGCTGAGGTACATTGGCATTTTATAGACCACATCCCATTCCCACAGGCCTAGGTGGAGGCAAGCATATGAGGGGGCCCAGGGAGCTCCCATCGCTGTGCCCCTCATTTGCCGATAGTATCCATGGAGGAATTGGAAATAGTTGTTGGTCAATGCCAATTCCAATAGTTCCAAGATGAATTCATTTTGTGCCCCGAAGTCAGGATGCGCTGTTTCCAGAAAGAAACCGCTCTGAGGCCCCAGTCATGGGTTAGCGACGTGTAAAGTGATTCCACGTCGATACCCACAAGTAGGGCCTCAGGCGGTATCTCCAAATCATGTAACTTAGCCAAAACGTCGCAAGTATCGCGAACGTACGATGGCATAGAGGTCACCAAAGTTTTTATGAAGGAATCAAAATATCTCCTAATCCTTTCTAGAGGGCCTTTTATTGCCCAGACAATCGGTCTGCCGGGGGGGGGGGGATTATCGAGGGATTTATGGGGTTTTGGGATTATATAAAAAAGGTGGGATTATTATATTCTCCCACTCTCAGATAATCCCATTCCTTCTTTGATAGAAGGTTCACTTTGTGGCCCAAGAAAAGTTGTTGGTTTATTTTCTTGACTAATGCAGGAAAGGGGTCACCCGGCAGCTTCCGGTAGGTGGTGGTATCACCTAGCTGCCGAAAAACCTCTCCTTCGTACATGTCAGCTGATATTTAAAACCACGTTACCTCCCTTGTCACTAGACTTCATTATCAAGTCGTCCGCACGTTCAAGTTCAGAAAGTGCTTGTCTATCCTGACTTGATAGATTATCTGGGCCACGTTGAGTCCAGTTACCGTATTTATCGGCGTATAACACGCACTTTTTTCCCCTTAAAATCAGGGGAAAATCGTGGGTGCGTGTTATACGTCGATCCCCGCTATTTTGTGAACTATCGGAGCGATTGCTGCGATCGCTGCCGATATTCACATAGCGTGTATTTTTAAATATGGCCCCGTATAGTTCGGAGGGACTCGGGGGCGCTCGTTTAGCTGAACGAGCGCCGCCGAGAACACAGTGACTGGGCGGAGCCGAGATACACATAGCCGAGGGTTCTCGGCTCTCTTCGGCGCCGTTCACAGTCCCGCCATTGGACCTCTGTTATGTCCATCATAGGGACTGGGCGTGACTGTGAACGGCGCCGAGAATAGCCGAGAACCCTCGGCTATGTGTATCTCGGCTCCGCCCAGTCACTGTGTCCTCGGCGGCGCTCGTTCAGCTGAACGAGCGCCCCTGAGTCCCTCCGAACTCCGCGGCACCATATTTAAAAATACACAGTGTAACTTGTGTATGTCGGCGGCGGTGTATGTTGGGGACATGGCTGCACTGACCACTGGGGACATGGCTGCACTGGGGACATGGCTGCACTGGGGACAAGGCTGCACTGACCACTGGGGACATGGCTGCACTGGGGACAAGGCTGCACTGACCACTGGGGACATGGCTGCACTGGGGACATGGCTGCACTGACCACTGGGAACAAGGCTGCACTGACCACTGGGGACATGGCTGCACTGGGGACATGGCTGCACTGGGGACAAGGCTGCACTGACCACTGGGGACATGGCTGCACTGGGGCAAAGCTGCACTGACAAGGCTACACTGACAATTCTGCACTGGGGCAAAGCTGCACTGACAAGGCTGCAGATGGACACCGATAACGCTGCATTGATGGGCATTTAAATGTAAGTTTTTTTTCCTTAAACTTCCTTCCTAAAAGTTATTTTCCTTTAAAATTCCCTCCTAAACTTGGGGTGCGTGTTATACGCCGGCGCGTGTTATACGCCGATAAATACGGTAATTTTATTAAGGTCATCCTTTACAAAATCAAGGAACACCCTAATCCAATGGCGTTTATGCAGGTGAGGCATTTTCTTGGACTTAATTTGTAAGTTCCTCGGTCTTCTAACTGGTTCAGGATTAAATTCATTGTCTGAGTCAATCTGCTCATCCAAAAGGGCTATCAGACTCTCTAGGGCTAGGCTTTCTTCTTTATCCTCCGGGGTCATAGCAGATGTAGGCCCCTTGTCAACTACCCTTCAAACAGGGGTCTTTTGTTAAAAGGGTTTCTATTTAAATACAGTGACTGGACGGACTTTGTCATGTATGGTGCATGTCACTGAAACCATTAGTCTGATTCACAAGTATTATTTAATCCCATTAACAATAGCCTTGTTACAGGTGTGTGCATGCATGATTGAAGCGTAATGCAGCTGCTCTTAAACAGATAACGTTTTCTAATTTTAATATGATCTTGGTGTTGTGGATGTGGGTACCTGGTCTTGGCTCTTTGTATAAAATATATTTTTCTAATAAAATGTATCCCTTATTAAGCAGCATGGTCTGCCTGTGTCTCTTCTCAGTGGGAGTCTTCCCCTGAAAAATTTTTTTTTTCTCTCAGCACAACCCTGTCTGGGAAGAATATGGAATAAGGTTCTGCCACCCCCAATTCTTGGAGTTCCGACACCCTCTCTCCTGAAGTTATGACTAATAGGAAAGCCGTTTAAGGCGATATCCCATAATGAACAGTCTTCTGTCAAAGTACGAGGAGGGTTTGCCAGAAAATTGAGAACTACTGCCAGGTCCCATTGAGGGAACCTATTTCTCTTGGGTGGGCGTAGTTTCAGTACTGCTCTCATGTAGTGCTCCACCAGCAGGTTTGCTGCCCATTTCTTTTGGGTAAAAGCCAAGATGGCTAAAATTTGCACCTTAAGTGAACTGAGCCCCAAATCCAATCCGGATTACAGGAAAGACAGGATTTGAGATACATTTGGGTCACTAGGGTCAAATTGACGTCCAGCTGCAAAGCTTGTGAACCTATTCCATATTCTGGAGTAGATGGCATTGGTTGACCCTTTTCTGGAACTCTGTAAAGTTCTAATACCCTCTGGAGAACATCCAAACTCTTGTAACCCCTGCTTTACAAATCTCCAGGCCGCCAAGGTCAGTCGTGATGGTTGCAGATGTAGGGTATCTCCTTCAGACAGGAGATGAGTCACCGGCAGAGTGATTGGTGTGCACACGCTGAGATCCATTGCCAGAGAGACCCATGGTCTGTGAGGCCAGTAAGGAAAAACTGATGACTGTCAAAAATCTCCTCAGGAATTTCAGTATTAAAGAAAATTGGAGGGAAGGCATAGGCCAGTTGCTCAACCCAAGGATGGGTAAAGGCATCTGTCCCCTCCGCTAATGGATGAGGGCAACGTGAGAGGAACCGGCTCACCTTGCAGATGGTTGATGAGGCAAAAATATCCATCTTGCAGACACCCCCACTCATGGATTATCTGTTTGAACACTTCGGCGTGAAGGGATCATTCGCTGGGGTCCATGAACTGTCTGGATAGGTGATCTGCTTCCACGTTCTAACAGCCTGGAAGATATATGGCCCTCAAATCTGGGAGATATTGTTGTGCCATGATGTCATGATTGGTCCCACCTCTCTCAGGAGGGATTGGCTGTGCTCCTCGCCTTGTCGCTGTATGTAGGACACTGCTGCCGTGTTGTCCAGATGCAGCAGGACTGGGCAACCCTGTATGTATGGCAGCAAGGTGGCCAACGCCATGAATGCTGCTTGAAGTTCGCATACTCCAAGTTCTGCGCCCCACTCACATAGCACTTGCTACGGATGTTAAAGCAATGGTGGGTTTACAAGCACCACCTGCCTTGAGGTAAAACTTTAAGTCCATGTCAATGCGTCAATCAAGGATATCGTGAAAGGAGGAAGAATCTTCCATCGGAATTGTCACATTCTTGGCCAGTCTGGTGACTGCCGCATCCACCGTTGGTGGGTTAGATAAAGGAGTCGCATCCTTCCCTGTAGTGGATACAACTTCTGCAACCTATTGGTTGAGGATTTTCTCTCCCCCTTTTCCCATTCCTCCTGAAACAGGCCTCTTATTTCTGTCATAAGAGGAAAGGTAGCTACCTGTTTCTTTTAGATTCCTCCTATGGAATCCAAAGGCTTGTTCACACTTGCAGCAGGATCTGCTATTGCACTGAAAAGCAATCTGTGTTTAGGTCACTTTTCAGAGGCATTTGATATCACAGAGGGGACAGGTGTTCATGCTATGCATCCATTACCTGGCCATTTGTTCTCTGCAAATAGATCACCTTAGAGCAGTGATGGCGAAGCTTGGCACCCCAGATGTTTTGGAACTACATTTCCCATGATGCCTACCTACACTGCAGAGTGCATGAGCATCATGGGAAATGTAGTTCTAAAACATCTGGGGTGCCAAGGTTAGCCATCACTGCCTTAGAGAGAGACTCTTCCGCTCTCTCTCACCTCTGTTCTAATCAAAAAAAGGGCTAGTACAATTAGGAGGGCCAACGCCCATCCACACAAAAGGACACTTTTAAGCTGGCTACACATCATACAATCCTCTGCAGATTTTTTCCCTCCGATTTACCAAAACCACACAATATGAGGTTGAACCTTAAGAGCCTCAATTTGTACGCAATCAGGCAGACCCCCAGAAGGGGTTCCCCACCTTGTCGGTGCGTTTAGCCACCTAAGATGTGGGACTGCGTGCTGGGAGATGCTTGATCCCAGATAGACTCTGACCTAGTCGGCAGGTAAGAGCTTTATCCTGAGTTTAATGGTCTGTAGCCATTGATCTTTTGAGGACAAAAAGGAGAATGGGGGAAGTAGCTCTCAGTCAGACTTTTATAGAGCTAAACAGGTCCTGTGGGTGGATATAGGGGCGGAGCTATATCATATGTATGCTGCCATGTCTGGCGTTAGGAAAGCCATCTACCAAATCTGGGCGTAGCACACTAAAGCCTTCAGTGCACGGATTTGTTTGTCCGTTCTCCCCCTGACATGTTTGGGTATATGGTCTCATATTATTTGATTTGTACATCTGTAGTGAATTGTTTTATAATTTGTTTTTCCCCTCTTAGCAGCAATTTTTAAAGAGTTAAATAGGAATATATTGGTTCCCTTTGCTGGCCATCTGTTTGTACAGTACATTAGCTACTATGTTTGAATGTGTAATTGTGTGATTGGAATGACAGGAGGTGATACCATACTGTGACGTGCGATTAAAACATTTAGCTTGTTCACAGTGCTGATTGAAATGCATCATCCACAGCATTTTTCCCACCTTGCATTGTTTTTAACCCCTTAACTTGGTTGCATGGTGGGGGGAGGGGGAGTGGAATGTGGAGGGTATGCCTATCCATGTGACCACTGTAATTGGCTGTCACATTCCCTATCATTAGTACAGACCAAAAGTTGTCTTTGACTTTTTCTTTGTGCTGGGAGTGTGCAGTGAGCGCACTCTCGGCACAGAAATCTCTGCTACCCATAGACCCATGTGTGGGGTATGTGAGCAACAAAGCCCACCCCCTATACCACGAAACATATGTGTTATGTAGGTGGCAAAAGGTTTTAAGTGGTTTTACTGAAGGACTTTTTATAATCCGGCTGTGTTGGTCAATTTATTGTTTGAAACCTGAGGAGGAGAGCACTGATCATACATTCCAAGTTTATCTCCAATGTGAGCATATCGAGTGTGAACTGTTTTGAACATTTATTTTCATTTGATGGCACACCTGTGTATCTGTTCCTCCCACTGCACTTACTCCCTGAGCTTCTGTGAGCTATCCATTATTTTGAATAGAAGTCATAGCAGTATGTTTTCTTCAACTAGTGGCACTGTGCCATTCTCTTCCTTTCCTTTTCTTCTTCTGTTAAAATCCCTAGCAGGCCAAACAGCTTCTTACTTCTGAGATGTAGATGTTGATCTACTAGTGCGGGGATATGCAATTAGCGGACCTCCAGCTGTTCCAAAACTACAATTCTCATCATGCCTCTGCCTCTGGGTGTCATGCTTGTGGCTGTCAGTCTTGCTATGCCTCATGGGACTTGTAGTTCTGCAACAGCTGGAGGTCCGCTAATTGCATATCCTTGTAACTAGTGGATTAACAGTTCATTAAATAACACATTTAACCTGAATTAACCACTTGCCGACCAAACCATAGCCGAATGACAGCTACAGCGCGGTTGGACAACTCTTGGAGGGCGTACTACCATGACATCCTCCCAGAAATGCGCTTCCTCTGGGGCACGCACCCAGGAATGTCTGTGACTGTCGGGTCTCCCAGACCCAGCATGTCACGGATCAGGGTAAAGGGCCAACGAAAGCGGCCCTTTACCACGTAATCACACCGTCCAATGACGCTGTGATCACTTGTAAACAAACTGGAGCATGTCCGGTTCGGCTCCTCCCTTCTCCTCACGCTGATCGGTACAGCATGTGAGGAGAGGGGGGGAGCCGGGTGTAGCAGCTCTGTGGGCTGGATCTGAAGTGCCAAAGCGCTGATCTGTGCCCAGCCATGGCTCATGGCATATACATGCTTCATTCATGCTCCATCCATCGCCATTCATGGCTCATTCATGCTCGCTCACCCATCCCCATCCATGGCTCATTCATGATCATCCATGGATCATCCGTGCCACATCAGTGATCATCCATGCCACATCTGTGCCACATCCATGCCACATCAGTGATCATCTGTGCCACATCCATGCCACATCAGTGATCATCTGTGCCATATCCATGCCACATCAGTGATTATCTGTGCCACATCCATGCCACATCAGTTCTCAGTGCCACAACCATGCCACATCAGTTCTCATTTGTGCCACAACCATGCCACATCAGTGCTCATCCGTGCCACATCCATGCCACATCCGTACTCATCCATGCCACATCAGTTCAGAGTGTACAGCTTGTATAACAGTGTTAATTTGCTGTACCCTCAAAATAACTCAACACACAGCTATTAATGTCTAAACCGCTGGCAACAAAAGTGAGTACACCCCTAAGTGAAAATATCCAAATTGGGCCCAAAGTGTCAATATTTTGTGTGGCCACCACTGCCTTAACACTCTTGGGCATGGAGTTCACCAGAGCTTCACAGGTTGCCTCTGGAGTCCTCTTCCACTCCTTCATGATGGCATCATGGAAATGGTGGATGTTAGAGACCTTGCGCTCCTCCACCTTCGTTTGATGCTCAACAGTGGCGGTGCGTCCATAAAGGGCGCAGGAGCACCGCCCCCTCTCTCCTGGCACCGCTCAATCACCATAGATAGATCCCACAACCATGCCCGACTGTAGGTGAGACACACTTGTCTTAGTACTCCTAACCTGGTTGCTGCCACACACGCTTGACACCATCTGAACCAAATAAGTTTATCTTGGTCTCATCAGACCACTGGACATGGTTCCAGTAATCCATGTCCTTAGTCTGCTTGTCTTTAGCAAACTGATTCCGGGCTTTCTTGTACATCATCTTTAGAAGAGGCTTCCTTCTAGGACGACAGCCATGCAGACCAATTTGATGCAGTGTGCGGCGTATGGTCTGAGCACTGACATGCTGACCTTCCACCCCTTTAACCTCTGCAGCAACGCTGGCAGCACTCATACGTCTATTTTCCAAAGACAACCTCTGGATATGACGCTGAGCACGTGCACTCAACCTCTTTGGTCCACCATAGCGAGGCCCGTTCTGAGTGGAATCTGTCCTGTTAAACCACTGTATGGTCTTGGCCACCGTGCTGCAGCTCAGTTTCAGGGTCTTGGCAATCTTTTTATAGCCTAGTCCATCTTTATGTAGGGCAACAATTCTTTTTTTCAGATTTTCAGAGAGTTCTTTGCCATGAGGTGCCATGTTGAACTTCCAGTGACCAGTATGAGCGAGTGAGAGTGATAACACCAATTTTAACACACCTGCTCCCCATTCACACCTGAGACCTTGTAACACTGACAAGTCACATGACACGGGGGGGGGGGGGTTAATTTGGCCCAATTTGGACATTTTCACTTAGGGGTTTTTTCACTTTTGTTGCTAGCAGTTTAGACATGAATGGCTGTGTGTTGAGTTATTTTGAGGGGACATCAAATTTACACTGTTATACAAGCTGTACACTCACTACTTTACATTGTAGCAAAGTGTAATTTCTTCAGTGTTGTCACATGAAAAGATATAAAACATTTACAAATATGTGAGGGGTGTACTCACTTTTGTGAGATACTGTATGTGTTGGAAATATCTTATAAATGGACAACTTTGTGTAAAAAAAAAAAAAAAAAAATAAAAAATAAAAAAGCAGCCATTTTATGAGGTGGATGTTCCATTTCTCTCACAACCTTTCGTTGTGAAGTTATTCACAGTCAAATTTTATTACCAACTTATTTTATTTAGTGCAGTTTTTTGGCTTATATGTGTATGTTATTTGTTGGTTGTACCCATAGTACAGCCCAAAAACAATAGTGCACATTTTTTTTTACCCTAGCTAAAACACACTAACACTGATGCTAATTTAAAAAAAAAAAAAAAGTCCAAAAAATACTGACCCTGACCTCTAACCCTGGCCTTCACCCAAACACTAACCCTGGCACTGACCTAGATCAAACCTTGACCTAGGTATTTTTTTTTCTTTAATTATTGCTATTTATTTATTTATTTTTTCTACACACTCTGCAAGGACAATGTATCTTTCTCGTCTATTCACAGAGACAGAAAACACGGGTGACTGATCACTGTGATAGCCAATCAGAGGCTATCACAGCGATCAGGTGACTCGGAATCTCGAGTTCCGGGTCCCGAACGATAGTATGGGGCCCGGGACTCACAGTGAGTCCTGGGACTCTGTGCTGGAAACGCACCATGCGGCAGGCTCCCAGTACAGACGGAGGAATGCAAATGTGTGTGTGTATGTATGTATGTATAAATTTTTGTTTTTTTTTATTTACATTTTTTTGTTTTGGAACAAGTCTTTCTTTTTGTGATAAGAAAAAGTAAGAAAGTAAACAAAACAAAATTGTATGCTCATACAATTAGGGCTACTGCCCCTAGTGACAGATTGCTCATTGCCTGCAAGTTAGACTTGTAATTTGCAATATTTCAATAAAATGTATTGAAAGTTAAAAGTGCAAGTTTTTTTCTGTCCCGTGTGTCATTTACAATTATAAAAGGGTTTTTTGATACAAGCCATGCCAACATTTGCAAATTAAATAAGGGCATGTTTAATTTTTTTGCAATGTGATAGAAGTGAAGAAATCTAGGACTTCCACTGTGCCACATCCAGAAATATATGTGGAAGATGAGATAAAAAATGCAGCCTATATAGAGCTACCACAGAAAAACAAATGTTCAGTGAAGGTTTAATTAGGGAAAAAGTTCAAGGTAAAGTGAAACTTAAAGGATATCTAAAAAGTATTTTTTTTAAACAAACATGTCATACTTACCTCCTCTGTGCAGTTGGTTTTTCCACAGAGTGGCCCCAATCCTCCTCTTCTCATGTCTCTCAGCGGCGCTCCTGGCTCCTCCTCTTCTCGAATGCCCCGTCGGAGAAGCGCTCTCCCTCGGGGCAGCCGTCAGAAGGACTAAGCCCTGCCCCCGCCTCCCGCGTCATTGGATTTGATTGACAGCAGTAGGAGCCAATGGCTGCGCACTGTCAATCTATGCAATCAGGACACGAGACACTGGCTGGAGCTGGTGTGCTAGTTCCCGGCTTGGGAAAGACAGGGTTCAGGTAAGTAAAATGGAGGGTGGCGCTAATGTGAAAATGGTAAGTGATGAGTGAAACAAATATATATGAAAATATTGCTGGTAATGTGACACTTAGCATCAACACCACAATGAATAAAATAAAAAAATAAAAACTGTGTCTAAATACATACAGAATGTAAATAACATGACTGAGCAAATGATTAACACCCTGTGACAAGTGTGAAATGGATGTGTCACTTCTCAAAAAAAATATTATAAAAATATATATATTAATTATTAGAATGCATGAAAACAGTCCATATTAAATGTGAACAAAAGTCCAAAGAGTGATAAGATCTCTGGTATGAGAAACAGTATGATTCTTGTAATCATCCACCACACCACAGTGACGTGATTCGACTCCCCTCTAAAAAACACACTCACCAGCTGCTATAGCCTCACACTCACGTGTTTTGCCAGAATCGCCTCAACCCACTCACATGGGGGTAAAAATCAGATCTCCAATATTCAACGGTAGTATGTCAAGCACTCTCCCTGAAGTAGTGGCTGTTGCGATGGCAAGACAGATAAAGGCCAAGGAAGAATGTGTGCAAAACTGCAGATATGTGAAAAGGGATGTCAAATAAGGCAATCCCTGTGTAGAATCAATAGCTTGCAGCAGTAGTGTAGAGGTAGAGTGTAGACTGTGTAGAGGTGCAAAGGAGTCACCGCGCTAACTAGTTCAAACAAAGTGAGCAGCTACATACAGTCTGACAAAAACCATGAATAAATTAAAATAAAAAAATGTAGCGCATAATAAATAAAAGTGTAATCAAAGACAAAGAAAATCCTTGCTTGTACTTCGATCAGGAAAAAATAATAATGTAACATCAGCCCAAATGGCATGTAATAAACATAAAGTCAATATAAGTTGTATATGTGAGAGATGTGATGTCCCACTGCACAAAATTGTGGATGTACTTCAGGGGGTGATGGTATTCAAATGGTTGGCAGAAGTTTGACTTCACAAAGAAGGGGCACATCAACCAGATGAGGCGATCATGGAAAGGATAGTGAGTATAAAACTCTTACCAGATCCCGTGGATTCCCGTGTCAGCGACAGGAAATCACATGAGCAGTCTGCCACCAAGGGTGTGGAGAGGGACGTCCTGTCGCTCGAATCCTCTAGGCTGGACTCTGCATGCAAAAATATGCCTCCGCAACAGGGCATATGCCCCTGTTGAAGACCCCTAGGTCGAAACGCGTCGGGATCATTTATCATCCTCCATGTTGCCCATTTCTTTTATTTTATTGTGATCACGTTTTTATTGTAAAAAAGTTTTTTTAGAAATAAAAAACACCCCCTTTTTTATCTGCACCATGTGGAGGCATATTTTTTCTTTCCACATACTCTCTGAATAAGTTCAAGTGTTTGCTTCAGCTCCACAAGTGATGTCTTTGCCTATTTGATCCACATTCTGGTTGCCTGCTGTCAGGACCTACCTGGTGGCCCCCGGAGATCCATGCAGAGTCCAGCCTAGAGGATTCGAGCGACAGGACGTCCCTCTCCACACCCTTGGTGGCAGACTGCTCATGCGATTCCCTGCCGCTGACATGGGAATCCACGGGATCTGGTAAGAGTTTTATACTCACTATCCTTTCCATGATCGCCTCATCTGGTTGATGTGTCCCTTCTTTGTGAAGTCAAACTTCTGCCAACCATTTGAATACCATCACCCCCTGAAGTACATCCACAATTTTGTGCAGTGGGACATCACATCCCTCACATATACAACTTATATTGACTTTATGTTTATTACATGCCATTTGGGCTGATGTTACATTATTACTTTTTCCTGATCGAAGTACAAGCAAGGATTTTCTTTGTCTTTGATTACACTTTTATTTATTATGCGCTACATTTTTAATTTTAATCCCTGTGTAGAATCAATAGCTTGCAGCAGTAGCGAGAACTGTCCCTTGTGAAGTGACAGAGAAATCACTCTCACTTCACAAGGGACAGTTCTCGCTACTGCTACAAGCTATTGATTCTACACAGGGATTGCCTTATTTGACATCCCTTTTCACATATCTGCAGTTTTGCACACATTCTTCCTTGGCCTTGATCCGTCTTGCCATCGCAACAGCCACTACTTCAGGGAGAGTGCTTGACATACTACCGTTGGATATTGGAGATCTGATTTTTACCCCCATGTGAGTGGGTTGAGGCGATTCTGGCCAAACACAAGAGTGTGAGGCTATAGCAGCTGGTGAGTGCGTTTTTTAGAGGGGAGTGGAATCACGTCACTAAGGTGTGGTGGACGATTACAAGAATCACACTGTGTTTCTCATACCAGAGATCTTATCACTCTTTGGACTTTTGTTCACATTTAATTTGGACTGTTTTCATGCATCCTAATAATTTAATATATATATTTTTATAATATTTTTTTTTGGGGAAGTGACACATCCATTTCACAGGGTGTTAATCATTTGCTCAGTCATGTTATTTACATTCTGCATGTATTTAGACACAGTTTTTATTTTTTTATTTTATTCATTGTGGTGTTGATGCTAAGTGTCACATTACCAGCAGTATTTCCATATATATTTGTTTCACTCATCACTTATCATTTGCACATTAGCGCCACTATTCATTCTTATACTTATTAGAGGTTTGAAGTTGGTCTACATGTTTCCTTTTTTAAGTGGCAGCTATAAAATTGTCTTTTTTTCATTTCCTAGAGCGCAGTGGTGGAATTATAGGTATAGGCGGATTCACTTGTAGACCAACAGTTTGGAAGTAAAATGGAGGCATTGGGGGGCTGCTACACTAAAAGGAGGTTTTTCACCTTAATGCATAAAGGTGAAAAACCTAGAGGGTTTACAACCCCTTTAACACAAAAGAGAATGTTCCGCCTCCCCCTCCTCTCCCACTTTTGGACACTTTTTCTTTTTTGGGAAGGGAGCGGGTACCTAGTTCTAATAGGTACCCGCTCTCACTTCCGCTTAGATTGCTTAGGTGATTTGAGTAGAAGTTCGACCCCTAGAAGCAGGGCCGTCTTTAATATTGTTAAGTTTTCTTGCCCCCCCCCCCATGCAATTTCACTCTCCACCTGCTCTGAGACATACAAAAAATAGCAGCTAGACTTAAAATCAGTTTACTGTATCAGATCAGGCAGCAATTGCGATTGGTTGCCAGCGGTTACAGCACATCATTACTGCTTACTGACTGGTTGCTAGAGGTTACAGCACACATTACGGCTCACTGATTAGTTGCTAGAGGTTACAACACATCATCTCCTCACTACAGGGGAGCATGATATACATATAAATGCCGCCTTTATTTTTTTTTAACAGAAAAAGTTTTTATTGAACAATAAGACTGTACAGATTTAGAAGGTGTCATACAGAAGATCTGTTGATAAATAAACAGCTAGAATTCTACAGTAGTATATACCCATTAATTTTCATGCTTTCCTCTAACAGGTTATGGTGTATCCAAGGGTCTTATTAAAGTTTCTGATGCTAATAGGAGTGTAATAACGTCAGATGCATTCATGTGAAAAATAGAATTAAAGAAGGGCTAAAAATCCCATCCTATGTGATAATGGCTAGTCCCTGTCCCCCCGACCAGGAACAGAGGAGAGGAGGGGAGGGGGGGAATGTGGGGAGCAGAATGGGATAGGAAAGGGGGGGGAGGGGGGCCAGCATCAGCCTCATCTCGCTTTAATAATAAGCAAATTTTTTTTAGCTCCGGGGTCGGGCAGCTAGCACCAGCTCACTTTCCGCCTCGCTATGCAAGATAAATTACAAGTGTTAGCCAGCATAGTAAATCAGCAATCCCCGGCACTACTCATCCGCATGCATCTACCCAGTTCGACCAAATTTTGTCATATATCTGTGGGCAGTTTCTACTTTCGTAAGTAAGTCTATACAAGGGTAACACACCATTGATCGATTTCTGCCATGCTTCTATAGAAGGGGGTTCTTTTTGCTTCCACCTAAGAAGTATCTCCCTCCTAGCGTAAAATAGGGAGTAGGTTAGACAAAGTTTAACATAGCGGTCTCCCTGTATATCATCTAAATGACTCAGTAACAGGGTTAAAGGATCAAGCGGTATTTTGATTCCACATATTGTGCCTAGGATATCTGCCACTGAAGTCCAGTACAGGCGTAGCTTAGTACAGGACCAAACTCCATGGAAGAAGGAGCCCACCTCCACGCCACATCTATTACAGCTGGGGCTAAGTCCAGGATAGATATTAGCCAGCCGTTTTGGCGTGTAATGGGCTCTGTGCAAAAATTTTAACTGAACAAACCTGTCCCTGGCTGCAATCATAGAGGGGATGAAAGCAGTTAGGCACTCCTCCCATTCCTCTTCCCCCAAAGAGGGGATATCAGCTTGCCACCTGATCATCGACCTATTCGTTTTAACATTGTGTGCCACTGTGAGGTGTAGGTATAGGGTTGAGAGAGGCTTATCCAGCATTCCCGAGATCAAGAGACACTCAATCGGGTCTGGTTCGAGCATCACCTGGGAGGGAAACTGAGCTCTGAGAGCATGATGTAACTGCCTATACCTAAACAAGAAGGATTGTGGCAACGCATGGTTCGACTTCAGCTCCCGGAACAAAACTATAATCTCCCTTTAGATAACCCGTTTCAATTTAACAATACCCTTCTTGGCCCAACTCGCCGGATCAGGGATAGTAAGTAAGTGAGAGAGCATGGGATTAGCCCAAAGTGGGGTGTGCGGGGAGATAGAGGATTGCCCCAGGAGGGCAGCTCTGGAGGATTTCCATACCTGGATTGTAGCCCTCATAGGGCCTGTAACTGCAGTGCTGGCTTTTACTCCTCTATATGGCAGATTAGATAAGGCTGCGTATGACCCTAAGATAGCCGCCTCCAGAGTGATGCTGGGTTAAGTTGGGGTTGCGAAAACCACCACCTCACCGTTACTAGGACAGCTGCCCAATAATACATCAGAAAGTTGGGCAATGCCAAGCCTCCACTAGACAATGGGAGATAGAGTATGTGTTTTGCTACTCTCGGGGATTTCCCTGCCCAGATAAAGGAGATCACTATACTTTCCAACCGATGAAAGAATGATTTGGGAATTGGTACTGGAGTGTGCCTAAAATAATATAAAAATTTTGGCAGGTATATCATTTTTAGGAGATTTCCCCTCCCTACCGGGGTCAGAGGGAGAGACTTCCAGGTAGAGCACTTCTGTTGGAGTTAAGAAAGTAGTGGAAATACATTCTTTTCTAGGTAGCCAGATAGATCATTCCCCACTCTCACCCCCAAATATTTGAACTCCTGTGTCCACTGTAAGGGGGTTCCAGTGTCCACCAGGGGCATTGTTGGATTAAGGGGGAAAAGGACCGATTTATTCCAATTAATTTTAATACCAGAAAAGTAACCAAATTTGTCAATGATTGCTAGGGCTGCTTTAAGGGAATCAGAGGCATCTGCCAAATACAGGAGGGAGTCGTCGGCATACAGTGAAAGTTTTTCCACCAAGGGACCCACTCGGAGCACCTTGACCGAATCATCCGCTCTCAGAAGGGCAGCAAGGGGTTCCAACGCTAGGGCGAACAGGGCCGGGGACAACGGACACCCCTGCCTCGTACCTCTCCCCAGTGTGAACGCCTCAGAAAGAGTCCCATTGGTGCGGACTCTGGCTGTTGGATGGGAGTATAGCAGTCTGATCCAAGCCAGAAATTTGGGCCCGAAACCAAATCTGCCAAGGACCTCCCAGAGGTAGCCCCACTCAACTGAGTCGAAAGCCTTCTCGGCATCGAGTGAGGCCACCACTCCCTGCCCATCAGAGGGGGTGATTGCTATGTGTGTATGTAGGCGTCGGATGTTTATGTCTGTACCCCTCCCAGGCATAAATCCCGTCTGGTCCGGGTGTATTAAGGCCGTGATGACCGTATTAAGTCTGTTTGCCAGTACTTTGGTGAGAATTTTTGTATCTACATTAAGAAGAGATATGGGACGATATGATGAGCAGAGAGTCGGGTCCTTCCCCGGCTTGGGGATAACCATTATTACCGCTTCATGCATGGAGTCTGGGAGATGTGCCTCCTCCATAGATTTAGCAAATAGAATTTGAAGTTTAGGGGCTAGTTGTTCAGCATAGAGTTTGTAAAACTCTACCGGGAAACCATCAGGTCCCGGCGTCTTACCTGTTTGCATCATTTTTAGAGCCTTTTGGATTTCCTCAATTTTGATAGGGGCATCTAATTTGTTAGCAAGCTCTGAGTTCCTCTATTTCATAAGACACCCTAGAGCTATACAATGTTTAATAAAAGGAGGAGAATTCCCGGTTGATTTCGGCTGGGGTGGAAAGTAGTGAGTGATCTGCTGCCCGAATCTGCCCTATAGACATTCCCATGGATTGCTCCTTGGAGAGCCAGGCTAGCAGGTGACCTGTCTTTTCCCCTTGTTCAAATATCCTCTGTGTTTGATGTAGGAGTTTCTTTTGCGCCAGAGAGGTCCTTAACAGGATTGTCTCTCGAAAAAGGGACTGCAATCGGGCGTAAGACTGTGGGTCTGGCGACCTAATGTATAATGCCTCCTGCCTTGTCGCCTCCGCTTCTAGATTGGTGAGTTCCTCCCTATGTTCCAGATGGACCTTCGCTATTATACGTTGGTATTGTCCCCTGGAGAATGCCTTAAAAGCATCCCATACGGAAGAGGCCGAAGCTGTATCCGCGTTTATCCCCCAGTACGAGTCCAGTTCCTCCCTGTATTTCGGCTCCACCTCCATGTCCGAGACCCAGTATCTCGACAACCGCCAAAGTTTGTCTGAAGGAGCCAACGAAAGATCTAGCTCCAATAGGAGCGAAGCGTGGTCCGAAATACCCTGGGGGAGGATCCTGACATCTAGAACCTTGGGGAGAACCGGACCTCCCGCATAGACAAGATCAATGCGGGAAAAAGTTTTGTGAGAGGCAGAGTGGCATGTATATGCTCCTATCTTGGGGGAATTTCCAGCGCCACAGGTCAAAAAGGCCATAGGTGTCCGCCCAGTCTGCAAGCCCCCTGCGGGACGTACCGGAAGGAAGCAACCTATCCATGTCTGCATCTGGCACTAGATTAAAGTCCCCTAGAATAACTACATTCTCAGTGGAAAATTCAGCGATTTTTGCCGTTATCTGGTTCAGAGTTTGAAGAGAAGCTGGAGGTGGGAGGTACAGGCCTACTATTACCCAGGGAATATTATGAATTAATGCATGGATCACCACAAACCTACCATTAGGGTCTAGAGCTAAATCGAGGAGCCTGAAAAGGGAGTGATTTGAGGATTAAAATGCTTACCCCTCTGGAAAAGGTAGAATAGGTTGAGTGATAGTGGTAACCCACCCTTTTTAAGGCTCAACGTCTTCTTTCCGACTAAATGTGTCTCCTGGAACACACAGATATGGGGCTGGTAAGACTTGACAAATTGGAACACAAGGGAGCGTTTAATAGGTGAGTTAAGGCCCCTGGTGTTCCAGGAGATTATCTTAAGGAAAGACATCTATAGAACTAGCAAGTAATGTGGGGTGACAAATATGCAACAGACTTCCCTCGATCAGGTGTCCAGACCCACAAAGGCCTAGAGGGGACCTTGAGAACCAGAGTACAGTGTCATGAACATTCATCATCAATACTGTCTTGTACCATAAAGAAAAAAATAGAAATAAAAATAATAAAAACAACACAGGGCCCGCAACGGCAGACCGAAATAACCAGTGGACCCCCCCACCCCGCCCATCCCCCATTTCAGTAGGAGGGCATCCCTCCCCAAAAGGAAAAGAGCTAACCAGCCCCACATGAGGGCAATGTGCAAGAGGCGCTCCGCCTCTTTAATAAATGTTCATGGAACAGTCCAGCAAGAATGTCTTGTGTAAATCACCCGGATCCCCGGGGGCTCATACTTCAAACCTGGGGGGACTCAATAAAACAAGAAAACTAATTGGTACCCCTGTTACTGATAAAAGTACCTGGCAAGCTATGGTTGCGTACCCAAACCCAACGTCTACACATCTCTTCAGACTTGTGCACAGAATGGAAAAAGTCCACGGCCTTTAAAGGGGACGTCCCCTGGAGGTTTTCCCAACATTGAAGGTAGTTGCAGGATATGAATGTCATAGAGTTGAAATATCTGGAGGAAAAGTTTCAAAGGTGATACCTGTTCCCCAAGACCCCCCCCCCCAGCATAACCATGGCTTCCTCCGAGGTTAGGGTCCGCTGTGGGAGATAACCTTCATGAAGAGATCTGGGAAAGCTGGGCCTTCATCCTTGCAAGGACCAGGGATGAGTTATCCTGCCTGCGGCAAAAGGGGCTACCCCCAACCCCCAATAACTACCTCAGCCCCCTGGGTCATAGGATAGCAGACTGAGACCGAAAAAAGAGCTCCAAACAGCACCTGACCGGGGCCTGCATTTCAATGCATGACTTTTTGGAGGAGTACCCTGCAGGGGAGGAGGGGAGAAGTCCTCAGGTGGTCATCAGGTCCTCTGATCTCAGGGCTCCCCGTTCGTACCGACCCCAAATCAAGATCCAGCTCTATGACGGTGGATTGCAGAGAGAAGGGGCGATCATGCTATGTAATCTCCAGGATTACGTACCTTCAGTTCACAGCAGCAGGGAGTCCTCCACAGTCAGGGGAACTATTTTCTCAGTTCATGGGTGCACACAGGTAGTGTAGACCAACAGCAAGCCAGGAAACAAAAGTCACAACATACCAGATGGTGGATCAGTTAGGGAGCGATTCAACCCACGCCGTGGCATCTCTTGGTGAGGCAAACTGGACTCGTTCCCCAACCTGGACTCACAGCTTCGCCGGGAAAAGCATGCTATATTTTAGCCCTTTCTGGCGTAGCATTCCTCTGACATGATCAAATGCCTTCCTTTGACGCTGAGTCTCTACAGTATAATCCGGAATTATGAGGCGTTTCGTGTTCTCAAATTTTAGCTCTCCCTGCAAACGGGCTGCCTTCAGCACTGTATCCCGGTCTCGGTAATGTAGCAGCTTGAATATGAAGGTGCGCGGTGGAGCCCCCTGGGGACCTCTGGTTGCTGGGATGCGGTGAGCTCTCTCAATAGAGAAATGCTGAGAAAATTTAGCCCTGGGGAGTAAGGCTGGCAGTAGGCCCTCCATGAACCCCACTCGATCCTCTCCCCCCGCTCCCTCCGGGAGGCCAAGAACCCGCAAATTGTTACGCCTAATGCGGTTCTCGGCATCCTCAGCTCTAGTTTCCAGGTTCTTCACTTTCACTTGTAGGGCTCGAATGTCTGTATGGTGGTCCCTCAGGGTATCTCCCGTGTCTGAGACCCTTCCCTCCACCTCCGTCACACGCTCCCGGAACTTATCCATATCTCTACGGATTAGTGCCCTTTCAGTCTGTACATGCTCGATTTTGGCAGTCAAAGCTGCCTGACAGGTAGAGAACGCCGTCATGAGGGCCTTAAATGCCGCCGAGCCCGCTTCTATGGCTCCGGCAGGCGGCAGGTTCGTCTGAGTCCCCATGTGAAGTACCTCGTTGGGAGTAGGCCGCGGCATGTGTCGGGTGCTCACCGGGGTCGCAGCGTTCGATTTTGTCCCCGCTTTTCTGCCCGCGGGCATCGCCCGAGCTTCTCCCCAAGTTTCCACTGGAAGGTGTGTGCAGGACGAGTCTTTTACACCAGGATTCGTACAGGATATTAAAGCCGGAGAGAGGAGCGCAGTTAACAAGCGACTGCTCTCAGCGCCATCTTGGACACGCCCCCCAATGCCGCCTTTATTTACATATCAATGCCACCGCCCGGAGCTATTTACTTAGTAATGCCGCCGCTATTTACATATGAATGCCGGGTTACATGTAAACACAGGGTCTGCGGGTGAGTCATCTGTACACAACAATAGGGCAGAGCTGGGCAGCATTAGTACCAGCACTTCACACTGAGATATCAGGACGCAGAATAGGACTAAAACTTCAAGGGACAAGGGAATTTAAACTGGGATAGTTGGCAAGCATGAGGCAGCTGCTTTGGGCCCCACAACAATGACAGGGCCCAGGGTAGCTGCCCCTTTTGCCCTGCCTTAAAAACTGACCAGTCTAGAAGGCTGCAGGACCATTTACACATTACAGCAATTCTCGTGCAAATTTTGGGTGAAAACATTGATAAAAAACGGTATAATTTTATTATATATATATATATATATACACACACACACACACACACACACACACACACACACACACACACACACACACACACACACACATATATATATATATATATATATATATATATATATATATATATATATATATACTGTGTGTGTATGTATAATATATATATATCTCAAATTGAAGTGAATGTAAAGTCTAGCTTGTTTATTTCTATAACAATAACAAACATGTCATACTTATCTCCTCTGTGCAGGGGTTTTGCACAGAGCAGCCTGGATCCTCCTCTTCTCGGGTCCCTCTCCTGTGCTCCTGGCCCCTCCCTCCTGTTGAGTGCCCCCACAACAAGCAGCTTGCTAACGGGGAACACGAGCCAAGCCGCAGCTACGTGTATCCATTCAGCCCCACCCCCCTCTCTCCTTATTGGTTAACTGACTGTGATTGACAGCAGTGGGAGCCAATGGCTCCGCTGCTGTCTCAGCCAATCAGGAGGGAGAGCCCTGGATGGCTCAGGCACTCATGAACATCGCTGGATCGAGATGGAGCTCAGGTAAGTATTAGGGGGGCTGAGGAAGCTGCTGCACACACTTAATGCATAAAGATAAAAAAACCCTCTGCCTTTAGAACTACTATAAGATGAGCATACGGTAAGTATTGCAGGCATATAACCACTTACTGACTGCACAATAGCAGATTTACTGCTACAGGGCAACTCTACTGTGCAGAATAACGTGTGTATATATATATATATATATATATATATATATATATATACATACACACACACACGTGAATCTGCACATGGGCCGATTCTGCTGTGATTACTCACAGCAGAATCCATTCAGGGGGTGCCAGGCACTGGATGTCCACCGACACCCACCGATCATAGGGCAGAGACTCAAACTGGAGCTCTGCCTATGTAAACCACGCAGAGCTTCATTCTGACAGGGGGGAAGGGATGGATTTTGTGTCTCTGCAAAGCAGGGACTAAAATTCATCACTTCCCTGAGTAAAAGCAGCACACACAGTACACCAAAACACTGACTAGGCACACAGTTAACCCTTTGATCACCCCTGATGTTAACCCCTTCCCAGCCACTGTCAATAGTACAGTGACAGTGCATATTTTCAGTACTGATCACTGTATTAGTGTCACTGGTTCCCGCAAAGTGTCAAAAGTGTCAGTTAATATCCGATTTCCCGTCCCAATATAACAGTCCCGCTATAAGTCGCTGATCGCTGCCATTACTATTAAGAATTAAATAAATAAAAATCTCAGTATACTGTGTATACTATAGTTTGTAGACGCTATAACTTTTGCGCAAACCAATCAATAGAACCACCAAAAGAAAGCGCTGCGTAAACTGTTGGCGCTATATAAATCGTGAATAATAATAATAATAATTTGCGGGAAAAAAACAACATAATTTTTTTGGGGGGGGAAGTACAGCGTTGCATGACTGTGCAATTGTCAGTTAAAGTAATGCAGTAGACATGTGCATATCGTTTCGTTCCGATTTCATTTTTCTACTAAATTCGACAAATTCTTTAATTTGGAAATATTCGAATTAAGGAAAACCTGTTTGACTAATTTTTCTGAAAAAGGGAATTTTCAAAAAATTCAGAAATTTGAAATTCAAAAATCCGAAAATAAGAATGAAAATCAAAAGAACGAAAATCCGAAAACCCGAAAATCCAAAATGATAACTAACTAATAATAACTATTACTAATTATTAAATTATAGGCATTGGAATTTCCTTTCAAATTTGGCTGTTAGTGAACGTAACAAATACAAATTTATACGTAGTTGCGTATTGACCAAAATAATGAATTCCGCATCTAAACAAATTGAACGTAACAAATTAATAATAATAAATAGCAATAATAAAAAATGTTTTATTATTATTATTATTATTATTAATAATAATAATTATTTTTAATTTGTTACGTTCCATTCATTTAGATGCGGCATTCATTATTTCTGATTATTTGTAACTTCGGATAAATTCGTATTCATTACGTTCACTAACAGCCAAATTTGAAATTAAATTCCAATACCTATAATTTAATAGTTATTATTAGTTAGTTATTATTTTGGATTTTCGAATTTCGGATTTTTCCAAATGATCAAGATAAACAATACCGCATCTAAACGAATGGAACATAACTAATTTGAATTCTTACGAATGTACAAATTTATTCGAAATAACGAATTTCGATCAGAACGAATGACCCGAAAAACGAATAAAAGAAACAATCGAATGAAACAGAAACAAACACATTTTTCGGCAGTGGTCATGTCTATAATGCAGTGCTGCATCACAAAAAAATGGCCTGGTCATAAAGGGGGTAAATCTTCCCGGAGGTCAAGTGGGTATTCAGTGATTCAGTTAGCAAAAATAGGTGACGTTTGGGTGAAAGTTGTGTAAGCTTGAGTGAAAGCATTAATAAAAAAAAACGTATAATTATATTTTATATATACAGTATATATGTGTATAATATATATAGCTCAATTTCAGGAAGATGAACATAATGCAGTTATGTATTAATTTAAAAAAAAAAATCAATAAATGTATTTTAAAAGACAGCAAGTATAAATACCTGATTTCAATTAAGTATCATGGTTTTATAATCCCCATATCAAGAACACTCAGACTGGATGAAAGAAGGACAGCACTAGTAGCCAATTAGTTGTGCTGCCTTGCACATGTACTGACAAGGAACGTGTGCAGAAAGACCAGAGGAATGACCTCATCAATCTACCTGCTGCTTGCGTGCCAGGGGGCAGAGAGGTGACCTAGCTGTGTTGCTTACTTGTAGCAAAGAAGATGCACGACTCCAGTCTGGATTTGTTGTCTGGTTGGGGCATTTAAATATTAGGACTGCCTGAGCATAATTAAAAATCCTTTGACATTTTAAATGGTACCTTAATGCTCCTTGTCAGTGACATCAACTCGTGCATTTCAGCATACCATAATGCACAGACCGGAACCATCTGCATATTGTGGTATGCTGCAATGAAAAAAATGTTATTTATGCTTGGCAACCAATTTGTATTGGAGTACATTTTTTAATGGGACACTACACACAAAAAAAGAAAAAAGAGAAATAGTTGTCATAGTATGTTGTGTCATAAGTTTTGTGGCTTGTCTGACTTTTAGAACATTGATTTCAATGGCCTGCCCTAATGCAATGCACATTAATGCAAATCCGAAGAAAAATGACATGTGGGGCATGTGGAGGGTAAATCAACTAGGGAGAAATAAAGTTAACTAAAGGTAAAAGTAGTAAATAGGAACAAAATGAAAGAAAAAAAAAAACAAAAAACTGAAACTCTCTCTTTTTTTTTTTAAATTACATTCGAGATTACCTTGTCATCAATTATAGATCAAGGGAAACACCATTAATCTTTTTACCCAATGAATAGAGTAAAGGCAATATAATGTTTCTTGTCATTTTGACAGTCAGAAAATGCCGGTAACAGCCAGGAGGTAGTGCAAAAGGGGGAGAGGTAAATTGGTTAATGAGGGGGGCACAGGTTTTAGGCAGAGAAGGAAGGCACAGTCGGCAGGGGGACCAGTGATGAGGATAGTACTGCGACCGCTAACAGGAAATCAAAGGAAAAGACACTAGAAGGTGCACTAGACAATTCAATATTTTGTATTTTCATATCCGGCATTCTTGACTTTTTCACATTTTTTTCAGGTTTCCATTAGGTTATATGTAGTTAAAATTATTTTGTTTATATAGCTCAATAATTCATGCTGAAATGTACACACAGGAATGAATGAGTCAGAGAAATGACTTATGCCGCGTACACACGAGCGGACTTTACGGCGGACTTGGTCCGGCGTACTGGATTTCGTCGGACAATTCGATCGTGTGTGGGCTTCAGCGGACTTTGTTTGCTCAAAAGTTGGACGGACTTAGATTTGAAACATGTTTTAAATTTATCCGACGGACTCTTCTTTCTAGCGGACAAACCGATCGTCTGTGTGCTAGTCCGACGAACTCAAACTGACGCATGCTCTGAAGCAATTACAAGACGGAAGCGCTCGGTCTGGTAAAACTAGCCTTCGTCTTGAAGCTAGCACATTCCTCTTCTGTGGTCTTTTAATACAGCCTTTTTTTAGGATTGATAATGCGAGAGGAATGAAGTTGTTTTTCTGCTTTATATTCACACAGAGTTCTCACAAACTACTTTCTTCATGATTTATCCTCCTGCCATGACTAATATAATATTTTGAAAAAGCCAGATCTCCATAAATTCTAAAAATTAAATTCGATTTTGGACTCATTTTTTTTTTTTATTTCAACACTTATCTATTTTACAATGTGTGTTAAATGATAACCACATTTTTTGTGTGTATTTTCAAGTTACCACAATAACATAAATCAGCAGAGCTTCCCCTAATTTCAGCTCTTCCCCTCAGATTTACAGTGACTGCACTTCCAACAAGTGCACTTGCTGTGCAATTTCTCAAGTGAACTTTTCACTAGTACTTTTCACTTGATATTCTAAATGATTTAGTCTTTTGTCAAAAACACACATAGGGGTTGATTTACTAAAGGAAAAAAGACTGTGCACTTTGTAAAGTGCAGTTGCCCTCTGCAAGAGCAGTTGCTCCAAAGCTTTAGTAAATGTGCAGAAGCTCTGCTGACTTCCATCATCCAATCATGTGCAAGCAAAAATGCTTTTTTTATAATTTTCCTTGCACAGGATTGGGTACTCTTTGCAAAGTCAAGCTTTTAACTAATTTCTGATGCTCTGGAGCAATTGCACTTGCAGAGGGGAACTGCCCTCTGCAAAGTGCACAGACTATTTGCTTTTCTCAAATCAACCCCATAGTCTTTTTGACCTGTACCTGCCTACTCCCAAACAAAATGGCGTTTTTTAATCAAATCACATAGGCAATAATGTAAGGTAACCAAAAATGTATTTATTTTTTTTTCTACCAAAAATTAGGAAGGCAACACTGGAGACACTTTTAGAATCTGGGAAGCCTTTCGTCCCCCAGGACACACATCAAGTTTGAGGACAAGAAAATTGGTATCTTGCGACTATAGGGAGCACAGAGAGCACAGTCAGACCAGACAGAAGCCACGCAATCACTTTCGACTCTTCCATGGAGCCTTCCCTCCACGCTTCTCTGCAGCCTTCCCTCCACGCTTCTCTGCAGCCTTCCTTGGAGGTTGTGCCTCTGGTGGTGTACTTGGGGCAGGAGGAGGAGGAGGAGTGGCTTCATCTGCCAGATATGTGGTAGCAGTAAGCTCCCCTCTCAAGCCCTTCTGGTAAGCCTCAAATATCAGACCCTCACAGAGGAGGCGTTGGCCCTTTTCCAACTCCAGCAATCTGCTGGCTATATAGGTGCCATACGCCTCCTCGGCATTGGGTGGTTTGCTGAGGATGAGGCTTGCTTCCCGTATGAGGCTAGGGATTCCTGCTCAGTTGGTGTCATTCTCCTGGGCCTTTTGTGGAGAATGCGGAGGGGAGGCACCTGACACTCTGTGCGGCTTTGACTTGGCCCAGCCACAGCCTCCTCCTCTCTCCCACTGGGCAAGGCCTCCTCCTCTCTCCCACTGGGCAAGGCCTCCTCCTGGCTGAGGTCATCCTGTGTAAAAAAAAGGGACATATAGTTGTAATTTTGTGTTAGGCAATCACACACAATTTTCAGCTCATGACTTTCAAATATAATTACACAAAATAGTAAAGGCTATCTATTTGACACCACCATTATTTCAGATGATCAACAAGATCTGAAGTTAAGTATATTTTTGGCCACTACTGTCTAGTGATATGTCTACATATTAATCTTTGTGCAGATGTCATTTTTTATGAAGCACTTTCAAAATTAACACGTTAACATCATTAATAACATTTACACAATCACAAATTTAAAAAAAAAGGATACCTGGCTGAAGCTGGGCGCATCAACTTCATCAATGCTGAAAAGGCCCAGTTCATCCTGGGACTCCTCAGCTGGGGTGGAGGTGGATGGAAGGCTGGAGGGAAGAGTGGAAGGAAGGCTGGAGGGAAGGGTGGGGGGAAGGGTGGAAAGTGATTGCCTGGCTTCGGTCTGGTCATCCAGGACACTTTTCGCATTTTGTTGTAGTACCACAACTTGGGTACATATACTTGGTCAGCTGCTGCACCGGATCTGAGCGACTCCTGGATTTTTTTGTGTTCCTGCTTGTACATGTTTCGCAAGATACCAATCTTCTTGTCCACAAACTTGAGGTCTGCCTGGGGGAGTCGAGTCTTCACAAACTCTAAAAGTGTGCCCAGTGTTGCCTTCCTAACATCCCTATTATAATATAGGGGGTGTTTGACCTCCCACAGGTTTTTCTTGTCCTGATAGAGCTCAATAAATTGGCACAAAAATTCTTCCTCTTTAAAGGGATTCAATTTTTCTGCAAGACAAGACAGAAGATCCAAACTAATGTCAGTCACAAATCACAGGATTAGTTTTGGTTGTAATCTAGGGGACACATACATACATACATACATACATACATACATACATATACACACACACACACACACTTTAATCTTACCTTCATTTCTGACGCTCGCTACTTCCGCACGGACATACGTAGGCCATCGTAATAGCTTTATATACACTGCGCATGTGTCATGCTCCGTCTGCGTCGCCCGCCCCTGACGTTCGTAAGTACGATTTGGCCCCGCCCCTTCACTCTTCGTTGCGCAGTGGGAGTAGATAGCAAAAGATGGCGGAGAGAATCAGTGGAAGTAGCGCGGAGGAAAGCCCGGAACCCCAAACATCCACATCCCGGAGGAGATAAAAGGCCACCAACATGGCTTTTGAAGAGATGGTGGAGATGGTGTCCATATTGAGAAGGGAGGACTATGATGGCAAAAAAGGACCGTAGACACGACCGAATATGTGGAAGGACAAAATAATGTCCTCAGTTGTCACCGCTCTAGAAGAAAAATTTGGCACAAAACGGTCGAAAAGAACAATTGAGGAAGCGGTGGTCTGACATCAAAAGTCGGGAGCCAGAACAATATTGGCGAATAAAGAAGCTGCTTAAAAAAAGTAAGTACTTGTTGTGTTTTACTATTGAGATCCTTATTTTTGGACTTTATACAGCATCGTTCGTAAAGACCGTTCTTTGTAATATATATGATACTTTAGAAAATGACGTTATTTTTTCGCCAAATACGATGGGACAGGGTTGGACATACATTTATGTCTTGATAATTTGTCAAATTCCCACAATTTGTTGATGTGGTGTAGATGTGTTTGAAAATATAATACTTCTTCAAAAATGATTCAGTGTACTGTAGGGACAGGACACAGCAGCTGTTTCCACATCTGGACTCACGAGCACTATAGTGTACTATGTGACCATAAAGAAATTTTAGAGGGGTTATACACATAGGAGAGCATTGAGGTGTCTGCATCTGTGAAACTTGCCAGAAAATGTGCATTGTTTATAATTGTTGTTCAGAGGGAATGTTCATCCTGTCTTCAAAATTTATTATGATGAAAAAAGGCAATTGGCCACAACTCATAACCAACGTTTAAGTTTATTTATTAAAAGCTAAAATATCACTGTGCTTTAACTATACTTTTGTTCAATTCTCATAGGGGACAAAAGACTCAGACAACAGTCAAAGGATCCCAGGACCCCCCCACGTCACCAGCCTGAGGCAGAAGATACCCCAAGCCCCAGCCCAAGACCACGCCCACCCGACGACCTTGAGGAAGGAGAGGTGGAGGAAGTGTGCGAGGTTTCAAGCCCACCAAGTGAGTGACTGACACCCCAGCTTGAGTTACTGTATTTTGGCGTGCATATTGTAAACCTTGTTTTTATTCACTCATTTTAGGTGAGTTTCTGGTTGTGGAAGGCCAAGCGGCAGAGCCCTTCACCACAGACAGTGCGCAAAGACTGATTGGCCAGATAATGCTGTGGAATGGCCACATCGATAAAATGCGTGACCAAATTCACAGCATGCAACTTCGCCTGGACTCCATGCAACAGGAAATGAAGAACATGATTGATGTTTTGGGCCGAATATAATCACGTTTGGCCTAAAAACATCAATCATGTTCTTCATTTCCTTGGGAAGTTTGTTTTTTGCCAAAAATGTTTTTTTAATTTTTGGGGTATACCCAAATTTACATTCTGATGCACACGGTGTGTCATCATGTGCTATCTTCCATCATGGGTTATCAATGTACTTGTTTTGTGTTTGCAACCCCTTCATCCTGAAAATTCTTTGGTGGTGATAGGAACTAAAAAAGGGATTGCACACACAAAACACGTACATTGCTCACCCATGATAGGAGATAGCACATGTTGACTTGACCCTTTTGTAAAGCTCAATTTTGAGCATATTCAAAATGAACGATTTCCAAGGGTGACATCACATGCACCGTTCTCTAAATGTTGAACTTTGTAAGTTCTTTATTTTTTTTTTTTGTTTATAAAAACACTGTTGCGTATGTAAATCTTTTTAGAAAGGTCTATATATTTGCTAAAATATGCCTTGAATAATTTTGTAAACAAACAATTTTTTGCACAAAGATTTTATACAAAAAAACATAAAAAAAAAAAAAATGCACCTTTAATGTGCACAAAGTAAAATTTTGTTCAGAATACAATGTGTGTGGCTGATTATTGAAGTCAAATTTTTTTGTTTGTTTTTGTGGGCCTGATTAACTAAAGCTAAATGCACTTGACACTACTACAAGTGCACTAGGAGACAGACATAACTAAATGCAAAAAAGAATAAAAACAAGATATTTTTTAAAAATATTATTTTTTTAATTTTTGTAAGAAAATTACAGCTGTTGCTGAATAGCAATGGCCCCCCGACCATTAAAATAATTAACATAACGGTCACGCACTTGACGTGCGGTTCGGGGGGCCAAGCCAATACGGCCAATTTCTAGGCCTGTCAAAGTGGTATCCTGTTCCAGTCCGGCCTCAGGCCCAACAGAGGATATATATGTTGCTGAATGTCTCCTTAAAAAGTTATGCAAGATGCAGCAAGCAAGGATGACGTAGTTTAGTTTATAGTCCGCCAAATGAATTGAAGAAAGGAATAAACGGAACCGGCTGGCCAGAATCCCAAAAGCATTCTCCACAACTCTTTTTGCTCTGGCCAGCCGGTAATTAAATACCCTCCTCTCAGGGATGAGTGTCCTTTGGGGGAACGGCCTCATCAAGTGCTCACCGAGAGCAAACGCTTCATCAGCAATAAAAACAGAGGGGAGTCCATCCACATTCTCGTCATCAGGTGGCAATTCCAGGCCACCGGTCTGGAGACGATGGCACAGCTCGGTCTGTGCAAAGACTCCTCCATCAGACATCTGGCCGTTCTTCCCCACATCCACAAACAGAAAGTCCAAATGTGCCGAGACCACCGCCATCAAAACTACACTATGGAACCCCTTGTAGTTATAGAAATAAGACCCTGAATGCGGTGGGGGCACAATCCGGACATGCTTCCCGTCAATCGCACCGACACAGTTGGGAAAGTCCCAACGGTCAGCGAACTGGGAGGCCACAGTCTGCCATTCCTGTGTACTTGAAGGAAACTGTGGAGTGCAAAAAAGAAAAAAAAATAAGATAAGGACTTTAAAAACAAAATTGGATATCAGATTACACCAAAACATTAGTGAACAACAGCAGTCAAACATTATTAAGATGTGTGTTTGTAATTGAAATGTTCTAAAACATAAGGCACACTTATAAGATTAATCACCCCCTCTGATGGCCCATTGATACATTTGAATGTGGGGGGAGGGGTTCTAATTAGGTTAACAAACACACCTGACTGGTTCTAACATTTGTGGGGTGGGGGAGGGGTTCTAATTAGGTTAACAAACACACCTGACTGGTTCTAACATTTGTGGGGTGGGGGAGGGGTTCTAATTAGGTTAACAAACACACCTGACTGGTTCTAACATTTGTGGGGTGGGGGAGGGTCAAACAAGACAATGGGGCAGACAATATACATTGTTCAAGGGACTATAGGCTAGAGATATAAAAGGACCCAGGATTGCATGGTGGGGAGGTTAATGAAGGAAAATATGCATGTAGGTCAATAAATGATTAATGTCCAAAAACAGTCATGCATGAAGATAAAGGGGACATTCACAGCATATTGAAAGCATGGCAATTAGGTAAGGAGGACAGTTATACAATACATCAAAAAACATTTAATACATATCATGTAATGTTAAAGGATAAAACTTACCTTCATATAGTCCTTCTGCAGGACCTGAATAATAGCAGAACAGGTCTCTGGGATTATGATCCCCAGAGCCTGGGGGGAGATGCCTGACGAGAACTTCAAGTCTTGAAGACTTCTCCCTGTCGCCAAGTAACGTAACGTGGCAACTAGCCTCTGCTCCGCACTGATGGCTTGCCTCATGCAGGTATCCTGCCTGCTGATATAGGGGGTCAGCATAGCCAGCAGACGCTCAAAGATGGGGTCCGTCATCCGGAGATAATTCCTGAAATCCTCAGGATTATTCTCACGGAGCTTACGGAGCAAAGGCATATGAGAGAATTGGTCACGCTGGCGCAACCAATTCTTCATCCATGAACTCCTCCCCACCCTGTTCATGGACTGGACTTGGGTCAAAGTATTAACCCCAACACCAAGTCCCCACGCAGCATGAACTCGAGAACGAGAACGTCCACGCGACATGGCTTCAAAACGGTCGGCTGCTCAAACAAACAATCTTATAACAAACGCACTGAAGAACAGCAAGGCCTATGAAGAACGAGCTGAAAATCAGGAACGAGCGGACCAGAACGGCCTGCAAGGCAGGGTACGAACTGACCAACACGCACTGAAAAGCAGATACAAACCTCACAAGCACAAACTGAACCGCAGAAAACGATCGAAATAAGCTGAAGTGTGAAAAGCGCGAATCGTCTCTAACCAAACTTCTACTAACACGAGATAAACACGAGATTAGCAGAAGGAGCCCAAAGGGTGCCGTAGTGGAGCTTGAACTTCCTTTTTATAGTCCCGTCGTACGTGCTATACGTCACCGCGTTCCAAACCAGCGGACTTTTGCAGTGAGCGTGTGTGGCCAAGTCCGTTCGTTTTTAAGTCCGGCGCAAGGAGCCAACAAAGGCCGGCGAAAAGTCCGCTTGTGTGTACGCGGCATTAGCCTTCTCCCTCGCCCTCCTTGTCTGCAATTTTTGAGAATGCCATAAACAGAGTCCAAAAGGCAAGAGCTTCTTGCTTCTCTGCACCTGGGGTAGCTGCCTCTCCTGCCCACCCCTTTTGCCAGCCCTGGGGGCTCTGTGGAAGCATTTAATCAAATAAGCCCATTCCTAGACAGTCTGCCTTCCATGAACCTTGTCTGCCAGTCCAACCCTAATGCCCCATACACACAATCGGACTTTCTGCCAACAAAACAGTGGATTTTTGTTCGAAGGATGTTGGCTCAAACTTGTCTTGCATACACGCGGTCAAATGTTGGCCAACAATTACGAACGTGGGAACATGGTGACGTACAAGACGTACAATGAGCCAAGAAAAAGGAAGTTCATTAGCCAGTACGGCTCCTTCTGCTTGATTCTGAGCATGCGTGAACTTTGTGCGTCGAGCTTGTGTACACACGATCGGAAATTCCGACAACAAAGTTTTGTTGGTGGAAAATTTGAGAACCTTCTAGGCAACATTTGTTGGTGGAAAGTCCGACAAACGTTTGATGGGGCATACACACAGTCAGACTTTCAGCCAACAAGCTCACATGCAACATTTGTTGTCGGAAAATTAGATCGTTTGTATGGGGCATAAGATTAGACAGCCTCCTTGCAACATAAATCCCATGCTGCCTGCTCTGGGAGTGAGTGCCTACCTGGCTCAACAGTCTTCACTCCTGGTCATGGGAGGGTCAATGAAAGGAGTGAGCCAGGGATTTTACAGTGCAGCATGGCTGTGTAGTAATGCAGGAGGTATCTGTATCATTAAGTGATAAAGAGGTGTGTTCTCGGTGGGTACCCTACTCTCTTCCTTCCACTGTTGGCTGCTATTAAAAAGGAGGAGAGAGCAGCATCCTATAACAAACAGTGGATGGGACCTTTTTGCATGTAACATGTAATTTTTTAACTTGATTTTCTATATGCCATTTTGAGATATGCTCTCTTTTATCACAACCTTAAAAGGTGACGTCTAAAAAAAATTATATCAACATTTTGCTCATTATATAAAGCTGAACTTTTGTCATTTTTTTAGAATGGTTAGATTGGTAAAGCTTGGACCAATGTAAGTATGTTTGTGCCATACCTGTGAGATTCCTGTAGAAGCTGAAAACCACTGTAGAAGGCACCTCTAATAGAGTGAACTCCACTAGCATTCGGTTCCCTTGCTAATCAGCTGCCCTCCTGCTTACTGAAAACAGAAGGTCACCCAAATCGAGCGGGCACCGTTTAGAGAAAGCGTAAAAATGCAAAGTGTTTACTGACTGGCACCTATGCAGAACCAGTGACCTTGTGTGTTTACAATGCAGCAAGCTGCCGCTTGGCAAGGGAACTGGAAGCTAGTGGACATCATCAGTACAGTAGTGGTACCTACTAAACTGATTTATAGCTTCCATGGAAGTCCAACAGGTATGGCACATACATACCGTATTTACAAGCAGGATCATTGTAGTTATGTAAAAATTACATCTCAAATAATATAATAACAACAAGTTCAAAAGCACTGGAATCCAACACAAGTTATCCCATTGTGTGCATCTTCAAAGGTTAATACAACTTGCACAGTATCATGCAATAACTGTACCAGCAAATCCCATTTGCATCCAGCGTTAGGAACTTTTAACACCATCCAGTGTTCACATGACACACCTTTTTGCATCATGATTATATATGGTGATGCACCTAGTTTTGTACTATATTTTTTGTTCTGGTAATTGTACTTTGATCATTCATCAGCTGTAATGTTATATTGTATAACAATATGTTAATATATAGAACATGTATGATTTTATCAGTTTCAGTCAGTTCATATCAATGTAACCATCCAAGAATTGATCTGTGAAATCAATGCATACTTTGGCCTTGTGCGTATTTTGGTCTAGATGACGTATTATATAAGAACAATAAACATCTTGTCACAACGAATTCAGCTCAGGATTAAGGGAGATTTTAAGAAATCCTTTGGTGAGTCACAGTGTCAAGATGTGAAATATGAAATGAAACACGCAATAATAGATCTTAAGGTAGTAATGGTGCACACTATTACTCAATTCCCCATTTCTACATAGCAATAGAGGCATATAGAGTAAAATAATATTAATATTAAAATGTATTTATAAGTTATTAAACACATTTTGAAGCTGCAAATCTAGACATGACAAGGAAAAGTATGTCCAATGCTTTTTTTTCCCTACTTCTATGGATCACAGGTGTACCATTCATTCTGCACTCCTGTGACCCTTTTTCAGCTGACAGCAGGCTAAAGCCCACTGTCAGCTGACATCACTCAGCTGGTCCAGGCTGGGGAAAGATCCAGACTGCCTGGACTGTCAGCTGGCTTAGCCTCTCAGCTGTGACGCTGGGAGACTGAGCCAGGCTCCTCTCCTGACCAGGGCTCCAGTTAGCACTGGAGGGCAGAGCAGAGAGCCAGAGAACTGAGCGATCAGTGGTGTTCGATCTTTCAGTTCTCGGTGCAGATCCGATGCTGCATCCACCTAGGTGAGTATAAAAAATTTTTGTTTTTTTTTAATACCCAGTACTTCTCTTTAAAAAGGCACCTGTGTCCAGACTAATGATGAGCTGAACATACCTGGGTTTGTTCAGACAGATTCAGCGAATTTGAACCTCACTGAAGTCAGTCGGAGCCAAATGTTAAAAAACAACCATGGACATTTTCTAGGCAAACAGTAAAGGGATTGTCAAACAAATGGCAGGGGGGGCTGAAAAATGTGCCAATGTAAAATAAAAGTAAAAAAAAAAAACAGTTTGGCAAAAATCTGCGATTTTAGTAATGATTGAAATGAGACATTAAAAATGCTAAATTTCTTTAAAGCTGAACTCCAGGAATTTAGCCACTTTTTAAAATGTGCTTGATTACTATGCCACCTCATAGACTTAACCTTCTAATTTACAATTTACATTTTACAGAGTGCCAGGAGCATAGCTATCACTATACTGGTGCTCTGATGCTGGATCTTCTGGTCTCAGCTCCGACCCTACCTTTCTTCTGCCCAAACTTTTATTACTTTGTATTATGTTAACCAGAGAGCTGTATGAAAAAGCAGCATTGCTCTTGTCAGAATATAATGATAGCTGGAAAATCCGTCAGTTGTAAATAAAAGATTAGGGTCTACAAGGTGGCATGCGCCGCATTGGAATTAAAGTGGGAGTAAACTTCTATGCATGATTTTTACTTATTGATAGGCTTATAATAAGGCTTACCTATAGGTATAGTAAATATCTCCTATACATGCACAGTTTAGGAGATTTTTACTTTAGAGGCAGCAAGGGACGGTTACCAAATGCAGGTTGCCAAACACAGGTCACAAATGCAGTGCATTTGCCCACACCAGATCACATGGCACAAAAGTACCATGCAATCCAGTTGCAGTGCGGTTCCAAAATTGGTGCATGCACGACTTTAGTGTGGTGCGATTTGAGCCCTTTTTAACAATGAATGGGCTCAAACTGCACTCCAGTGAATCGCATGTGAATTGAACAGGAGTGTGGTGCGGTTCCTGTGTGATTCACATGTGGTTCATAGCGCAAACCGAGGCTTAAGGACAGGTCTGACAGATGACAGCTGATATAAACAAAGGGCCAGGGTCTCTGGGCAATCGGGAGGGACCTCACTCTAATGTTTTTTTGCCTGGTATCTCCCTTAAAATTTATACCAGACTTATGACCTATGGTGGGGGGGGGTGTGCACATAATTTTTTTATACTATCCCAGTATTCCATGCACCGTAAAATATTCTTAACAAACAGTAAAAGCTAGTTAAAGCAAGCCATCTGTGACATTTTTGGCTGCTTGTGCTGTTAAGTAATTTATCTTCAAAATAAATGGTCCTCAAAAATCACAAAAGAGACTGTAAAGTTGGGTATAGGTCAGTTTCTAACACCTTACTAGCACCTGGAATTTATTGACATTAGAAGCTTCTGCCCAAAGTAGAAAATAAAGGACAAAAATGTGATTTCAGTACCTCTTTTGTGAATTTTAAAGATACATTTCTCAACAATGCCTGTAGTTACAGAGGTGAATAAGACATTTTGCAAAGTGATTTTTACTGATTGTTCAGAATATTGTAATGCTTTCATTTGTATAGCCTGGGTAAACCTTCACTCTAAATAGGTTTCTATTTCACTTGTATATTTCAAGGGACAGTCCATCTAAAGGTGATAAGAGTGCTTCTAATTCCGCGTACACACGAGCGGACTTTCCGGCAGACTTGGTCCGGCGGACCGGACTCCGTCGGACAATTCGACCGTGTGTGGGCTCCAGCGGACTTTTTTTCCCCAAAAGTCCGACGGACCTAGAAATAAAACATGTTTCAAATCTTTTCGACGGACTCGAGTCCAGTCAAAAAATCAGCTCATCTGTATGCTAGTCCGACCGACTAAAACAGACGCTAGGGCAGCTATTGGCTACTGGCTATCAACTGCCTTATTTCAGTCCGGTCGTACGTCATCACGTACGAATCCGACGGACTTTGGTGTGATCGTGTGTAGGAAAGTCCGCTCGTTGGGAAAGTCCGTCAGAAGTCCGTCGTATAGACTGTCGGACCAGTCCGGTCGAAAAGTCCGCTCGTGTGTACGCGGCATTACTGAATAAGAGCTCTTCTGACTGGTCAATGTCTGAGGATTGGCTTGTTATTGTTGCGGTTACAGTTGTCATGTGCAGACACAGTGAGATAAAAAAATGATTAAAATCGGTGGGGAATAATTACTGGTTTTAATGCACAGTATAAGGTGATAGAACATACAGTATATATAAAAAGTATTGGCTGATCCTGGCTGAACACGTCTTAGGCCCCCACCTACCAAGAGCACCTACCCTTTTTTTACTGGAATCACCCAGTTTTGGTAGTCATGTAGTGAGAAATATTCTGGAGAATCCATGATTTTTTAGATCAAAAGGATCTTTCGCTTGTGGTAGATGATATGTATTTTGAATAAGTAAATCTAATTTTAAAGGAAAAAAAAAAACGTGTCCATACTTACAGATGGGAAAACATGTTGGATCCAGGATTTCATGTCTTGCGACAACACTCGTCTGGTTTATGCCCCACAGCACCTATACAGGCTTCAATATATAAACCGCACTAAGGGAACACTTAGGAAACGCATCTCTGAACAAATGCACAATAATGTGATGTTTCATTACACCACAGGGGAAGTGCATAACAGGTATGTTAGTTAATTGCAATTTTGGAGTATTGAGTCTGCTAGACCCCATAGAAGAGGTGTAAATAGAATGATGAGTATCTCACAAAAGGAAACTAGGTGTAATTTTAATATGGACACAATCCTTGAAATTCATGAGGACTGGCACGGACAGATTGTGCAAAATTGTCTTTTATGCATTCTAAAAGTGGTAAAGAGTGCGCCAAATTCATGTACCTGTCTAGAATTTGTACTTGATTTTGGCTCAAGCTGCACCACCTTTAGAATGCAGGAGAGACACTTTTGCAAAATCTGTCCGAGACAGTTTTTCTCTCTGTACACCAAAAGAGAGTTTATATATATATATATATATATATATATATATATATATATATATATATATATATATATATATATATATATATATATATATATATATATATATATATTTATATATTCCTTGTGCCATTTTAACTGTTTCTGGTAGAATAATGAGCAGGTACTGCGTATTTTATATATTTATACATGGTGTAACATCGGGGGTTGGTTTAGCTTAAAGGTAGAGCTTACCAGTGAGCCGAGTTCACGCCAGATACGCAGTTTTAAGGGCTTGTAGGCCCACTTTTATTAAAGAAAGAAAATGTCCGATAACAGAAGTGTTGCCCACACAGGGGTTTCAGCTTTCCACAGCAACAAGTAAGTTAAATCAGAAATACCAAGCCACCTGGCTCTCTTTAGCAGCACTGCTGCTCAAACTTATGCTTCAGCCCTCTCGGCTCTATAACAGAGTTCCTGTACACCCAGTACCTCAGCACTCTTTTCCAGCTTCCTTTTCCAGCCCACAGGCTTGGACCCTCTGTCTACTCTGACAGACCTGTGCAGACATGCACACTTCTCCCTTGCTTGCCTGGACTCCTCGGGAGGGTGGAGCCCAGAACTATGGTCAGGTGTCTACAAATAGCCCAACACACACCTGACCAGTCAATATGCTGGTGGATCTCAAAATCTGGAGAAAGCTGCAAAAGCAGTTTTCTCCAGTCCACATTTATGCTGAAGCCTTGCCCCAAGCAAATGTGCATACTCTGTGTCCACTTTAACCCCATTTTCATAGCAACAGGGACTCTCACTATTACATATCCCCCCCCTTTGTTTCGATCCGGAGGGAGGAACACCAGCACCCGTCATGGTTGGGACACCTCTGTGCTGGCTGTCAGCCACGTAGGCCCAACCCTTTTTTCGGGTGCGCTTCCAGGTACGTCCCACCCTGGATCTTAACAGGGTCCTACATTTTCCTATACTCAGCCTACTCCCTCTGTCCTTGGGGTTCCTGAGCTCTCATTTCTTTTCTGTTGGTCCCCTGCCTTTCCTGCTACTTCCTTCCAACTCAGTTTCCTGATTCTGTAGAGAACCTGCTCCAGACACTACGCCTGATGAGTAACCACCTTTTCCCTCACTGGTACCCGTTTTCCCCATCACAATAGGTCTCTTGGGTTTACCAACTCTTTTGCCTCCCCGTTTCAAGTTTCCTGGTTTTCCAAAACCTTTCTCAGCATTACTGTTCTGAGACTGTAGGGGGCCTATTTTTATGGTGTTTATAACGAGACCCCTCCTCTTATTTCTGGTACCTGACTCAGCAGTCACTAATTGTTTACCAGGTTTACCTGTACCTTTGGACACCACATTATAATGTACCATTAACACACTACTTGATTCATCATTGACAGACATTTTCAAACCATTACACCTCTCAATGTTGCACATGTCACCAATGCCTTTTTTTCAGCATTTGCTAGGGCAGAGTCTGCAGAGGGCACACATACCGGAGGGCCGCCATCACCCACAGGAACCTCACAGGATGTCACCTCCCCTGGGTTCACCCACTCTGCAGACGGCTGTCCTACCACTTGACCTTTAATACCACCTGGATTTCTATCCAAAACCGGAACAGGCGAGCTCTCGTCTGATCCGCATACCAACCTTATTGCACTTTTTACCCATTTCTCTGTCTCAGGGACCATATCAGGTTTGTCACATAAACCTATTATTGGACTGGTGACCCCAGTCTCTTTAACCACCTCTGTCTGAGCCCCGGTCAGGATTTCTGCTGTTCTCTGGTCCATGCTCGGCCCTTCCATCTCACGTGGTTTGTCCACCGGTGCAGTATACGCGCCCTTCACCGACAACTGACCAGCACCACCCTGGACCATAGCTGCAGAAATACTTCCCATCGGGCTGTTAGGAGGTGAAACCTCAGACATTTTGGACTCATTTTTAATTTCTCCAAAGCATCTCCCATATACCATTTAGGAATTAACCCAGCAGCATACCCAGAAGCAACTTTTAACAAGAGTAATACATTCAAGAATAAACCATTCCTGTTTTGTTCTCCTTTGTTCTGTACAGCCCGCCATTTAGTGCTCCACCTAGTGGTACTCCACAGTACCAGGCCGTCTGACTGTGGAGGAGACACCCCAATATAGATTGGCTGTACGTCCCAAAGTTTAAGCATCTCCTTTAATGCTTTGGTTACAGACCAGACCCTTAATCCCAGACCCAAGTCCTTTCTGGGGACTTTCATTACATTGGGAATGCAGACAGACTTATTTGCTGAGACTTGAGAAGTTGCAATTGTCAAACAAACATCCTCCCAGCTGGAGGTAACCACAGCCTGGTGCTCACCCAGAGCGCTGCCAGGTGCTGGACTCATACCCAACTTCTCAGGCTCAGCATCAGTGAACTGCACCAGAACATTACCAGTGACAATGTCACTTTGACACTCCATGTCAACCTCAGTTTTGTGGGTCACGGATAATGTCTCTGCTGTGCGCTCACCCTTATTTGGTTCATCCTGCTCATGAGGGTTAACCCCTGCAGCAGCCACTGCAGCAGCCACTGTGCCCTCCGGTACAAGCTGTTCTGCAGTCCCTCCTGCTGGCACAGCAGAAACCGTGTCCACCTTACTTTTGTGCTTAAAAACCTTATCTATCAGGGAGATTAGATTTTTACCCCAACTATCCCAATCAGTTGTATGCGTGCTCCCTGCAGCGGTATTCCTCAGCACTGATCCATCCGCCCAAGGAGACACATAAGAACAGACTGGCTTAGTTGCAGACTCATTACACAAGTCATTGTAAATCATGTCAGATTGTGGCAATATGTGTTTTAGCATAGTAGGTTGCAATACCCCATATTCACCACCTTGCTCGGCTGGTGCTTCATAAACCTCATACACCTTTGCATTTTTCACAGTTTGTGTTAACCCATCATTTACCTGCACATTTTTAGTACTAACAGCTTGTACTAACACATTACCATTACACGGTAACAGTTCCACTCCGTCCCACCAGAGTGACATCGCAGTTGTCCAGGGCAACCTCCGACTCCAATACATGAGGTTCCCTGGAGATGTCTAGGGATAACTGTGCTGTCTTACCACCAGTTGCTATGGGCAATGGCCCATTTTTGATTACAGCTTTTGCTTTGCAAGAACCTGGGGGTTTCCCAACAGCAATACATTTTCCATAATCATCAACATTGACAGCATTTGTACCTCTTGCAGACTGTCCTAGCCCATTGCCAACTTGAGACTGACAGTCATTAGACACAACACTTTTAGTCATCAACACAGGTTCTATTTGGACTTTAACCCCTGCATTCCCACTGGGTAGGGAAAAGTCATTCTCAAATGCACATTCAGTGGCCCCATTAACTGGGGTCATTCTCACATCATCATGGACAGTCTCGTAACCAGTCCTTTTATACATGAAATCAGCAGTTCCAGCCATCACTTCATTAAAGTCAGTCTTACCCACCGCAGTAGTTGGGGGTCACCATCTTCATTTGAGTACGTTGTCTTATGAACCAATCCTCTGCTGCACTTTTACTGGCCAACTCCCCCTGGTGGCCACGGGATGAAACTACAGCAGGCATCTCCCACTGTTTAGCACCACCTGCCGACACAACAGGAAACTCCTTCTTGTTGCTAGGGGTGACTGCAAACATATTTTCACAGGAATCTGGGCCCGCAGATAAAGACTTTTTCTCAGCAATATTATCTCCAGCTGAATTCCAGAACCTAGGACAAGAAAACATGCCACGCCCCAGCTGGCCACATTCCAGGCATGGTACTGGACGATTTTTTACCAGAGCGCTTCTCTCCTGGTGATTCCCAGCTGGCAGGAACGCACAAGCCTCTTTGCGGGGACGCTGAGCCAAATCTCCTCTGCAGCTTCTCCTGTCCGGCACCACTTTCACTCTCGTCGCCATGGGAGATCGCACTCTCCCAGCAGAACTTTGCTGGCTCTCTCCAACATGATGTATCGGCTTCTCCTGAAGCCACTTGCCACAATCCTGTTTAGACATACCCCATGGTACACAGACAGCCCAACTGGCTTCCTCTCTGTTGCTATGGGCAACCACTCTTGGTCTCAGCCTTTGATCAGCCTTTCTCTTCGTAATTAGCATGGGCTTCTCTCTGCTGGATCCTGACACATTGACATTTTTCACAATAGCTACTGTTTTAACTGCAGCAGCATTGCCAGGGGCAACAACACCCCTCTTCCAGTTATGGACATCCAGCCGCTCTCCCCTTACACTGAGGGTTGGCTTTCTTTCCTCTGTAGCTTTGTCCAGCGCTGCCAGGTGCTGCTTGCACCAGTTCACAGCCGATTCAAACACTGGTGGACTTTCCATATTCGCAGTCACTTCACTGCACTTTTATTTTAGGATTTTGTCCTAGGTCCCCCCTAAAATCCATACCAGACCCCGATCCGAGCATGCAGCCCGGCCTGTCAGGAAAGGGGGTGGGGACGAGCGACCCCCCCCCCCTCCTGAACCGTACCAGGCCACATGCCCTCAGCATGGGGGGTGGGTGCTTTGGGGGAGGGGGGCGCCCTGCGGGCCCCCCCACCCCAAAACACCTTGTCCCCATGTTGATGAGGACAAGGGCCTCTTCCCGACAACCCTGGTTGTTGGTTGTCGGGGTCTGCGGGCGGGGGGCTTATCAGAATCCGGGAGCCCCTTTTAAGAAGAGGGCCCCTAGATCCCAGCCCCCCACCTTATGTGAATGAGTATGGGGTACATGGTACCCCTACCCATTCACCTAGGGAAAAAGTGTCAATAATAAAACACACTACACAGGTTTTAAAAATAATTTATTAAACAGCTCCGGGGGGGTCTTCTTCCGGCTTCAGGAGTCCCTCCGGTTCCTCTTCTCCCAGCGTCCGGTTGGTTCTTCTCCGCTCTCTCCAGCCTCTTCTCCTGGTGTTCCAGTTCTGCGGCCGGCTCCTCCGCTGTCTTCAGGCAGCTCTCTTGCCAGCGGAGGTCCGGATTTCTGGGCTTCTTGGCTTCTTGTCTTCTTCCCTCTTCTCTTCTCCAGATGTTGACATGACGGTCTCTCCGGCTCGACTGCTCTCTGAGGGCTCCGTTGTGACTTATATAGGTGGAGACCCCGCCCCCTTATGATGTCACAGTCCCTGGGCATGCTGGGACTGTGACGTTTTAGGGGGCATGGTCAACATCACCCATGTAAAAAATCAGGTGTACAAAAATCCGCCCACTCATACACCCAAAAACGCTGCGCTGATGGAAAGAAAGTTGTATCTGAGCTGCTGCTTAAATAATAACAAGCATAAATTAAAAATTGATTCACCATAAACTCGCCCCAAGTGAACTCAAAATAGCAGCGCTAAAGCAATCCCTAATCATAAAGTGTCATGAAGTGAAAAGTGATAAAAAATTAAATCAGCCACATGATATAATCATAACATCACTCCTCCCCATTAATGTGCATCAAGTGATATGATCAAAAATTCACAAAAAATGGTGCGCAAACCAATAAAGTGAATAACATAACTGTGCACACAAAATAAATAATAAGCTGTGTGAATCGATGTGAATCAGTCCACAAAAATATAAAAATTTGTAAAATAATAATTATATAAATATGTGTCCACAAACAATCCAAAAAAAGAATAATCCAAAAAATTCCGTGACGTAATACAGTGCAGATCTTCCACTTAATTGAATCTTCCACCGCACCTCTGTGACTGTGAATCCACTCCCCTTAGGTAAATAAACTCACCGGCTCCTTTTGCCCACACTCTTGTGTCAGGGCCACCAAGCCTTTATCCCACACAATAAGGGGAAATATATGATCTCCAATGGTACACCTTTGGATGTATTGTCCTGATGAAGCGGTAAAACCGCGAAACATGTCGAATTATCGCGTCACCTGAACTTTTTAAATTATTTGCCTTGTTGTTCTCTTTGTCATCTTTTGTATAAATAAATATTGCAAATTTTATCAGTGATTTACATTATTAGTCATATCTTTTGTATATGCACCGCAATAGTCCACTTGCTGTCTTTCCATTGGTGAGTCGGGGCTGGGGCCCATACTCTCAAACTTTTCTCAATCACCAGACAATGGGATTTTACATAGTTCACTCAGGAACAAGTCTGTTTTTAACCCGCCAGTGAAAGATAATAAGCATATTGATGTTTTTAAAAAGATTGTTTTAGATGAAATAAAAGATGTAAAAATCAAGAAAAAAGAAGAACCTAATTATATTAAAAGTGGGATCCGCAAACTATCCAAAAGGCGAGATATTGTCATTCGGCCGGCCGATAAGGGAGGAGGGATTGTGATACTTTCTAAAGAACAATACCACAACACAATGACCCTCATGCTGAATGATAGCAATACATATACAAAATTATTAAAGAACCCAGTCTTTGGATGCCGCAAGGCGCTCGAACAAGTTGTCCATCTGGGAGTCAAAAAGGCGATACTGAATAAAAAGGAAGCAAGATTCCTCATACCAGAATCCTGTCGTACGCCAATTATCTATTCAGTCCCTAAATTACACAAAAATAAAACTGATCCACCCCCAAGGCCGATAGTGAATGGCATCGAGTCAATAACAGCTAGGATGGGCCAGTACATAGATGTTTTTTTACAGCCGGCGGTTCAGAAAACTGAAGCCTATTTGAAAGATAGTAAAGAAATGTTACGGGTCATAGATAACATCCAGGGAGAGAATAGATCATGGGTCATGGCCACTGCCGATGTGTCGGCGTTATACAAAATTATTCCTCACCATAAGGCCTGTGAAGCAGCAAAATGGGGTTTAAGGAAATATACCCAACTCCCGTGCATACAGAGGAAGTTCCTAATCAAATGTCTGGAATTCAGCCTTAAAAACAATTATTTTTGGTACGACAAATCATATTACCATCAACAGACTGGGGTGGCCATGGGTGCCAGGTTTGCGCCGAGCATAGCCGGCCTGTTTATGGCACAGTGGGAAGAGTACAACGTTTTTAGTGAACGCCCAAGCCAACTCGTCATATATAAAAGATATATTGACGATATTTTTATATTATGGGATGGAGAAGGACATCTAATCGAATTCCTCATGAAGCTTAACGACAATGATAGGAACATCTCATTAACTTGGGATATTAGTTCAGAAAAAATCCACTTTCTGGATCTAGAGATTTCACTTGATAACTTTACATTTAGCACTAAAACGCACTTTAAGGGAGTTGATAGGAACAGCTACCTCCCAACCACAAGTTGCCATCATAAAAACTGGATTTTTAATATCCCGAAAGGACAATTAATGCGAATAAAGAGAAACTGCACTAAAATTGATACATATTTTGAACAGACGGAGAAGATGGGCGAAAGATTTACCACAAAAGGCTATGATCGAAAATTTATCAAGACCAAAATTGATGAAGTTGCTAAGCTAGACCGGAACCAACTGATTAAAGAAAAAACTACTCAACAAGAAAACACAATTGAAGGAATACCTCTCATTCTAGACTTCAATATACAATACAGGAAAATAGAAAGGATAATCAAGCGCCATTGGCATATCCTACGGGCAGATAGGCAATTACAAGACATTCTCCCTGAGAACCCGAAATTCATATACAAAAAAGCACCAACGATTAGAGATATATTAGTAAAAAATGTTGTGGACCCACCCAAGAAACCTTTTACCTTCTTCTCCGGAAACTGATTTTTTCCATGCAAGAGGTGTTTTGCGTGCCTCAGGACCAAACGACCAAATAAGAAAGTGTTTAATTTCACTTCAACCAGCACTGGAGAGAGCCACGAAATTAAAGACTTTGTTTGCTGTAACACAGAAGGGGCAGTATAAGCACTTGAATGTAGCTGTGGCCTTCAGTATGTAGATCGCACCAAAAGACCCCTCAGAGTCCGTATCAAGGAACACGTCAAAAATATCCTTAACGGCTATGACAAACACTGCGTATCAAAACATTTCCTCACCTGCCATAACAAAGACCCGACCCATTTGACTTTTTGGGGTATTACCCCTTATATAAAACACTGGCGGGGGGGTCACAAAGTGAGAACCCTAAGTAAATTGGAATCCAAATGGATCTTCACCTTGGATACTTTCTGGCCCCGTGGCCTAAACATCGAGTTTGATTTGAATTATTTCCTGAGTGATTTTTAAAATATTTCAAAACAATTTCAAATTAATTTTAATTATATATCTTTTAGATTTAAAACCCATTTTAATTAAGATCGTATATTTATTTATTTGTCTTGCCTATTAGGCAAGTTTTATATATTCACGCAGGCCTATCTCTAGCCACCATTAGATATAAAGTGAACATAATCCCAAATATCTGGAGATATTTGGGTAAAGATCTTATTCTCTGGAATTTTCCCTTCCTCTACATCCCCCTCTATATACTTCCCCTGACTACTGATTTGTCATTCAGGGGAGTATGTATTAGCTCTTATAAGATTACCCTCTCTTCTAATTTTAATCGAGTATAGGGACTTTTTTAACCTTAATTAAATTTGATTTTTATACACCTTTATACATATATTAATAAAGTTAAATAATTCTTTTTAATTTTTTAATTTTTTCCTCAATAACAAATTTTAGGCTTTTGGTATCAATTTAATGCTATTTTAATATTTATGTAATATTGTTCTGTATATATATATTTTTATTTACTTATTATGTATATCCAGCACTCTATCAGTGTTTGCTGCCTCTCTCTTCCTTCGTCTTTATTATTTTATATATTATCATGTTACAAGCTCTGCCCGATTTACACCTATTTAGGGCATCATTAGACCTTATATATTATCCTGTAGGCAATTCCATATTTGTAGTTTAAATCATAATCCGATTCCCCTGTCCGCTCGGCTTCTGTCATTAGAGGGGATTCCTGTCCCCCTTTGCTGACAGTACAAGCGGCATCGAACTAGCTGACAGCCCTTATTGGCCATTAACTGTCAGCTGACATACATCTTAAGCGGAATCAGAGTCTAAAAAACCTCTAGGAAAATGGCCGTCGTAACTTAATATATTAGACTTCGGGAAAATGGCCGCTCATTGCCGGCCAATACTAAACTATTTAAGGACACTATTACAGCCTATACTTATCCCCTGAAGAAGTCACGTGTGGTGTGATGTCACGCGTAGGGACGGGATAGGCTGGATACACTGAGAGAAGATTACGAGCTCGCCGCTCGTCGGATACAAACATTGTATCATTTAATTGCCAATGTGAGTACCTGTTTCTTTGCCTAATAAACCAGTTACCTATGAAAACAGAATTACACTATTGGGTTCTTTTCTACTCTGCTTTATTCATAAATACCATCCTGCATCACATCTGAGGGAACCTCACCCCAGGACGGTGAGGAAAGCGCAGGAGCCCCTAGGTGGAAGAGATAAAGAACCTGTTTGGTCATAAGCTGTTGCCCCATTACTTTGAGGTAAGGGGCCACTACCCACTGTAGTGTTTGTACACGAAGCTGCATGAGATTTTGAGTCACCAGGCACTTTAACTGCCACATGCGCATGTCAGCACTTTACTATCACAGATTTCATCATGAATAAGGACGTTTTTTTGTGTGAATTTTCTTTTTTATGCATCAGAATTTTTGGGACATTCACCAATATTTTATAATTATACAGTTTGGAGTCTTTTTGCACATTTGCACTTCATACGGAATGTTTGTTGTCTAACACTATAAGCCAATATGTGATGTAGTTATTTATGTTGCACAGTGTTTTGCACAATGCACTTTGCCAATTTTGGAATGCTAATTATTTAGTATAATTCACGTAGCACTTTATTTGGTTTTTGTCACTTACGCTGAACCAGTCACTGTTATGGTCATCTATGGTGAACTAGTTATTGAAATGATGACCTAAGGTTGATATTTTGTTTACACCCACATTTTTTAATTATTTTTTAATTTTTTGTTTAGTGAGATACATCACTGGTAAGAATACGCCACTGGTTTTCCAGATTATTTATACACACTACAGTGTACTATAATATGACCCAATTTTAAGCCACCAGAGGTTTACATACAGGATTAGCGCTGCACCATCCATCCATATAATATCTATTTAGGTCAGGTGTTTACCCTAATAGGTGCATGCAGCTGTTCCACCTTTAAGCCATCTCCATATTCGATAGCGCAGGAATATCTCTATTAAACAATTGTCCCCTTTGGATGGTTGGGACTGCCATGAGTCCAGTCTAGCCATAAGAATAAATGAAGTGCAAGTTTCTAACTAAAATAAATATATATACATATACATATATTTGTACAATAGAAAGGGGTTGATTTACTAAAACTGGATAGTGTAGAATTTGATGCAGCTGTGCATGGTAGTCAATCAGCCTCTAACTTCAGCTTTTTCAATTAAGGTTTGACGAAAAAAATGGAATCTGATTGGTTTCTATGCAGAGCTGCACCAGATTTTTCACTCTCCCATTTTAGTAAATCAACCCCAATGTATATTTTTTTAGCCCTGACCATACCAAATAAAGAAAGTGTACACAAAGCCCATACACGTTTCCTTATAAAAGCTAATAGGTAAAAGAGGTATTAAGTAAAAGGTCTACTTGCGCAAGACAACAGCATCATTGGTGGAGTTTAGATACATTCACATATATAGTATGATGAACTATGGATGTTTTATTAGTAAAAGACAATAAATGTAATGGAAATTACACAATTTTAATTACTGATGTTAGTTTTGTGATGTGCTGCATAAGTAGAAATGAAAGATATATAGGAATGAGGCCAGGTAGTTCAGGCTACACAGCTATAGGTAGTTGAACAAATTAATAAAGAACCAAAATATTTTCCCGCTTGGGTGGAATGATGCATGACTTCATTTTCTGTAGGACTAGGAATGGAAAAAAATCAACCGTTATTACTTGCATGTTATTAACAGATTGACGGCTTCAAAAAGCTTTATGCATCACTATCCTATGAGTGAGATATCTATACATTCTTTTGGAGAATCTACCAGGAGGAAGTTCATCTTGTATTCATGTGCCCTCTGCAGGAATATATAGAGAACTAAAGTAAGTAGATGATAAAGTGAGCTTGGCTAAAAAGCCAAACTTGGCTTTTCATGAAGCTGTGGGATATCTTCCCACTGGTCTCATATTCTACCATAAATACTCAGCATGAGATTTAACTTTGCTTACGAGGTTGAGCCACTACCCTCCCACAACCTATGCAACTTTCGATTGACCGCTAAACGTGACAAGTTGCCTTATTTGCTAGTAGGGAGTTGCAGGGAGCAAGTGAAGTGATCCAGAACACACTATTCTGAACTGTGGTAGGAATGTGTTTACCGGCATATGCAGGTACTGTAAACGGTGCTGTTTAAATGCATTTTGGATTCTGGCACTTGGTGGCACATGTATCAGAGTCTAGAGGTTCTTTAACAGTATTGTATTCAACACAAGTTTGATTTCATTTAAAATATATATTTTCCTTTGTTTTCATTATCCAATTTCAAGATCAATTCCACATCAAGATCACATAGGTAACATTTTTCCTGGTCCTTATATTTGGGAAAACAGATAATGATATGTTGTTTTTGCTGTGCATTATGTATCTAAGTATTTATTTGTATGGATTAAACAATTTTTTTAAACATTTTATTTAATTAATGCCTATGTTACTTTCACATTAATCATATGACACATTTGTTGGAGTCATGTTCAGGCAATTATGCGAGTGGGTGTTTAATAGAAACTGTAGACGGTAATGTATTATTTTCATAAAGTGGTATTAAAAAGGGCCTCTTAACCTTCAATGTGTTATTAAAAGCACTCATTACTTTCATTTTATTTTATTAAGTTTACCACTTTTCTCTTTCAAATTCATGGTCTTATTTAGATAAAGTATCCTAATATTGTTACCAAATATAGGGTTTACATTTTTTGAAAGTCAAAATATATTACAGTGAAAGTCAGTTTTATTAAAGATATAGTTTAGCTCACTTGTTTCAATATATTGTTGATCAGCTGCACCAGATTTTGCACTATCCACTTTTAGTAAATCAACCCCAGTGTGTGGCTGTCCCCGCTTGACAGAAGTCAATCGTTTAATTGACTTCTGTCAAATTGATATGTTGGAAAATTGTTCTCGATCAGTGACTGCAGTCAATGACCAGTATATTCTGAGAGCGTTGAGTGCAAAATGTCCCAGTGGGGATGAATGATTGCTCCATTCACCTCATTTGTGTGAATGGAGGAATCTGTTAGTGTGTGGCGAGCTTTAGAATACCAATAAACAGAATAAAAAAAAGTTTTAGGTATGTTAAAAAGTTAATTATCTTTCTCAGTATTTATCACTTTCTGGATTAGAAATGGTATTATGAATATATTTAAATGCAAAATTGAATTAACGAACATATGCGAGCTGCCATGGCTTACTTAAAGGCTCCAGGGATAACATTCAGGCTCAGGCTTTACCATCTAGGGAGTCTTTGACCTGATACAAGCAACAACCAGGAAAGTCTAAAAAACGTGAATTTTAATATTGTCTGTTTATTTGTGGTAAATGACTTTGTAGTTGCTGAAGCAAGGATGGCCATAACAGCCCCAGGGCCTGCACCTTTAAATACAAATGGGACTTCCATGCAAAAGGTCAGTGGTCTCCAAACTGTGGCCCTTTGTTTGCCTTTAAGGCATAATTCCTGCCACTGACACCAACAATAGGGCATAATTCCTGCCACTGACACTAACAATGGGGCACTATTCCTTCCACTGTCACCATGACGGGGCACTATTCCTCCCCCTGACACCAACTATTTATCTCAATAATACCAAAGATCGGTCATTGTTTACTCCCACTTGGCACAGTCCGGCCCCCCTAAAGTTTGAAGGACAGTAAACTGACCCCTTATTTAGAAAGTTTGGAGACTCCTGTAATAGATGAAAAATGCCAGTAAGGTACTAATTCTATTGTGAACACTGCAATGGGCTGAAATCATAACGCTCAATTCACTTTAATCTGAACTACCTGTAATCTACTGCATTTGGTTTTCACAGACTTACAGGCTTCAGAAGGAGGAGAAGAAGAAACAGATGTCCTGGAGCCTGTGCTTTGTAACATCCTCTACATCAAGGTTTGAATCTGGTAACTGTGTGAGAGAAACAACAAGCACAATCATTTTCCTAATGCATGTTTGGGGCAGCAAGGAGCTTGTAGGTGTGTTACTACAAGCTGAAGTGTTCCCAGATCCCCAGAAAAAAGGACTGGGTTGACTGGTACAATACAACAATGCCCTGTGAGTACGCAGTGCTGTAGAAACAATGCCTGGTAGTGTGGATAGTACCGGAGGAGAGTCGAGGAAAAGAGCTGACCCTGGAGAGTTGGAACCAATCACTAACAGCACATTGAGACTCTCTTATTTAACCACTTCAATACCAGGCCATAGTCATATGACGTCCGAGGCTTAACGCCGAGGCCCGCCCGCAGCACGGCGATCGGACACAGCCCATCCCAGATCCGTATAAAGACCCAATAAAAAAATGGCTCTTTGCCACATGACCGGCTGTGTCCAAACACAGCTGGCCACATGCACTGTCCACATGCACGGCGCTCGTGCGCGCCCCTAGGGGGCGGGCAGAGCACCAATCAGGGACGAGGCTTGTCACCCTGACACAGCCCAACCCCAATCATTGTAAAGAGCCAATGAAATTGGCTCTTTACCACGTGAACGGCTGTGTCCAATCACAGTCGGTCACAGAATGTCAACAAACCGCGGTAAAGAGATGTTACCGGGTTCTCCTCCTCACACACCGATCGTGTGTCAGAAGGAGATTGCGGTAACAGCTCGTTACCGCTTACAGTGCACACCAACACACACTGATTGCCCCCCTAATAAAGAGGACCTGTCACCAGCCATCAAAGTACCTGTGATCAGCCATTAAAGTACCTGTCACCAGCCATCAAAATACCTGTCACCAGTCATCAAAGTACCTGTCACAGTCCACCCGAGTACCTGTCACAGCCCATCTGAGTACCCGAGTACCTGTCACAGCCCATCTGAGTACCCGAGTACCCTTCACAGTCCATCTGAGTACCCGAGTACCTGTCACAGTCCATCTGAGTACCCGAGTACCTGTCAGTCTGAGTACTTGTCACAGACCATCTGAGTACCAGAGTACCTGTCACAGTCCATCTTAGTACCCGAGTATCTGTCACAGTCCATCTAAGTACCTGTCATAGCCCACCTGAGTACCTGTCACAGCCCACCTGAATACCTGTCACCACCCATCAGAGTACCCGAGTACCTATCTGCAGCCCATCAAAGTACCCGAGTACCTATCTGCAGCCCATCAGAGTACCTGAGTACCTGTCACCAGCCCATCAGAGTACTCGAGTACTGGTCACCAGCCCATCAGTGTACCAGAGTACCTGTGACCAGCCCATCAGAGTACCCGAGTACCTTTCACTAACCCATCAGGTTACCCGAGTACCTGTCTCCAGCCCATCAGAGTATCTGAGTACCTATCTGCAGCACATGCCTCATAGAATATATGTCGGTTTGTTTGCTTTCCAAAATGGGGTCATTTTGTGGGTAATTCCATTGTCCTGGTGCTCAAGGACCTTCAAAAGTGTTATAGAAAGGAATGAAATTAGGTGTAAATTATGCTCCTAGAACACCTGAAGGTACTACTTCAATGTTGGACCTCTGTATGTGGCCAGACTATGTGAAAGTCTCACACATGTGGTATCGCCATACTCAGGACGAGTAGCAGATATATTTTGGGGTGTCATTTTTGCTATATACATGCTATCTGTTAGAAATATCTTATACATTGACAACTTTGTGTAAAAAAAAAAAAAAAGTTTTACATTTTCTTTCATGTTTTCCGAAGACTTGTGGAAAAAAACGAACCGTTTAAAACACTCATAATGCCTCATAGAATATATGGGGGTGTGTTTGCTTTACAAAATGGGGTCATGTTGTGGGTAATTCCATTGTCCTGGTGCTCCAGGGCCTTCAAAAATGTAATATGTCATTAGGAAATTAGAAGTGTAATTTGACCTCTCTGTGTGGCCAGGCTGTGTAAAAGTCACACACATGTGGTATCGCCATACTCGGGAGGAGTAGCAGAATGTATTTTGGGGTGTAATTGGAAGTATGCATATGCAGTGTGTGAGAAATAACTTGTTATTATGACAATTTTGTGAAAAAAAAATCTTCACTTTCCCAAGAATTCTGGGAAAAATGTACAACTTTAAAAAAACTCACCATGCCTCTTACTAAATACCTTTTGACCGTCTACTTTTCAAAAAGATGTAATTTGGGGGGTATTTGTACTGTCCTGACATTTCAGGTGTGATCAATTTTGAATGATTTGCACCATAGCTTGTAGACTCTAGAACTTTCACCGAGACCAAATAATATACACTGATTTGGGTTATTTTTACCAAAGATATGTAGCAGTATAAATTTTGGCCCAAATTTATGAACAAAAATGACTTATTTGCAAAATTTTATCATAGAAACTAAAAAAGAGTTTTTTTTCACAATTTTTGCACTTTTCTCACTTATGTCACAAAAAAATAAAAAACCCAGTGGTGATTAAATACCACCAAAAGAAAGCTCTATTTGCATGAAAAAAATTATTAAAATTTTGTTTGTGTACAATGTTACATGACTAAGTAATTGGCATTGAAAGTGTGAGAGCGCTTAAAGCTGAAAATTTGTCTGGGCAGGAAGTGTGTATACAATCTGGGGAGTTTAACTGCACTGGGGGAGTTTGACACGTGTGGTTAATCATACAGGGGGCAGCAACTTGGAACATGGGGGGTGGATCACAAAGCACCAAGATTGTGTTTACGTAGAGCACTGAAGCAGTTTTCACATGAACTTTTGTGGACATGAAATGAAAAGTGCAAGGCTGAGTTCACACTTATGCAAATTTGATGCAGGTTCCCCTCATCCAATTCGCATGACAGGAGACTGTGACCAGCTCTCAATGAAGCTCTGGGATGCCTGCGGAGTGGATTGCACAGGGATTCTGTGTGTCTTTGGCTCAGTTTCAAGTCCGAATTCAGGCAATTTGGGCTTGATTCATCCCTGAAATGGAGAACAGGGAACGCACCAAACCCCTGCTGTCAGCCGCATCTGAATTACGTGTGAACCCAGCCTAACACTTTTGTTTATATATTGAGTATTGATCATTCACACTGTTTGATATAAGATAATTGTGACATATATAATTGTATTATGGTTTTTCATTTTAGTTTATTTATGAGGCCTACATGTACAGAAATAACAGGGCACAAATATTGAGATTGTTGTGGACACAGGAGATACAAGTGACCAATACACATAGAGATTTTAATTATTTATTTATTTTATATATTAACAATAGTAGAAAAAGCGTTGCACAATTTGGTTTTTGCACTTTTGATTTATTTTGGTTTATTTTTTAAGCTCTGCACCTTTAGTATTCGTTACCGGCTGTCACCGGCTGTTACCATGTTTTTTTGTTTATTTAGCAAAAAATAAAAAACCCTGTGGTGATTAAATACCACCAAAAGAAAGCTCTAGTTGTGTGAACAAAATCATAAAAATGTAGTTTGGGTACAGTGTTGCATGACCGCGCAACGTTAAACGTTTTCCTACACCAAGTCTCCTTCATAAGGTTCGCGCCCAGTTAGCATAAGTGCTGTGTCACACATTTCACAAAATTCTGCCTTCTGAACTACAGAGGTGCTGAGTGGAGAAGTTTCAGGAAGCAGTACAGAAATTACTTCTTGCAGGCAGAAAGGTACCATGGGATACGTGGTCCTCAGAAATTAAAAGTAAAAAACAGAGGTAAGCTGCAGAGCATGCAGTGAATACAGGAAGTTGTGGAAAGAGATGGCAAGCAGACAGGCAGCACTCACAAAATGAAAGGAGATTTTTCAAGTAATCTTATATTGGATTGTCAAAAATAACTACTGTTTGTATTGTTATTACTATGCTGATGTTATAAAATAAAATGAATGCTGTGACTATAAATCTATTTTAGTTGCTGTACTTTCACCTCCTATACACATGTTTACAGGCTTAGACTGCCAGCAGCAATTCAGTCCTTTTTGGCTCATACTGCTGTCCCTTCCTATTCCAGTCTGCTTTGCAATGGATAACACAAATCTAATAAAAAAGAATTGAATTACTTATAACGATTCTATTTAAAAATATAATTTTAAAGTGTAACTCCACTTTTGTTGAGAAAAAAAAAAAACATTCCCCTCGGGTGATCTATGTACATTGCAAGGATTATAACAACCTTTGTTGCAGATTCCTACCTTTTGTTATTCTGAAGAAATCCATGTGTGTTTGTCTGTGCCTCTGTGGGTCTAATGGGAGTGATTTCATAATTATCTGTCAGCTGTGGTAGCTGCAGAGCACTAATAAGGAAATCTGCTGGGCCTGCATCCCTTTGAGTGGGTTCCTATTGGAAATATCTCACCAACAATGACATTTTTGTTGCCGGGGATGACCTGAAATCTGACTTGTCTTAGGCAGACTTCTGGGAAAATTGGTGAGCCAATCACACAAGCATGAAATGAACAACTCCATGTAGCCATATTGCTTTGCATTTATATAAAATTACAACGGCTGCAGATTGAAAAGGAAAGGTCATTTTTAATAACACTCAATTACAATATGACTTGTGTCGCAATTGTACACGCTATATTATTTGTGGAGTTACCCTTTAATCATTTTAATGGTTACATACAGTAACTGGAGTAAATTGTGGGTGTGTGTGTGTTTTCTTTTTACGTGGAGATGAGTTTTAAATGAGGCCAGCTGGTGGGCACATTGCTAAAATAGGTATTTGTGTAACAGAGATCTGGGAGTGCAAAAATAAAATAAAGTCAGATGCTATAGTGAACACCCAATGTCCCATTCTCATCTTATGCCCCATACACACGGTCGGATTTTCCAACGGAAAATGTTCGATGGGAGCCTTTTGTCAGAAATTCCAACCGTGTGTAGGCTCCATCGGACATTTTCCATTGGAAGTTTCGGCGCACAAAATTTGAGATCTGGTTCTGCTCAGAATAAATTACGAGACGGAATTGCTCGGTCTGGTAAAACTAGCGTTCGTAATGGAGATAGCACATTCTCCACACTGCAATTTTTTAAATAGTTTAATGCAGCGCATTCTCTTCTTCTTTCTAATGCTAGAAGAATGAAGTTGTTTTGCTGCTGATATTCACACACAGTTCTCACAAACTGATTTCTTTATTATTTCTCGTGATCTCATGAATATTATTTTTTTTTTCGTCAGATCTCCATAATAATGTTTATAATTTTTTTTTGTTTTTTTATCAAGATCTACTATTTTTTTTTATAGTGATCTCCCTAATATTTTTTCTCATTTTGTGTGTCAAGTTACCACAACACAATTATTATCTTGTATTTTTTAATCTCAAGGAGGTTGGTTTGTGTTGATGTTCCTTGTTAATTTGACATTGTATTTTTGAAATGTACCTGCCTACTCACAAACAAACTGTCCTTTTTGAAGTTAAATACATAGGCAAGTATTTCTGTAAAAAAATATCCATTCATTCTGGGTCATAACAAAATAAAGAGGAAGGCAACGCTGGAGAAACTGCTGAAACTGGCGAAGCCTTTGTACCCCAGGGCACACATCAACTATTTGCAAGCCAAAATTGGTGGCTTGAGGTGACCATATAATAGTGAGCACAATCCATTCCAGGACTCCAAGAGATCAGGAACAGCAGCAGATGACATCTATGTCCCCCAGGCTGTGCGTCTTTTGCCAGACCAGACTGAACTCAGGCCATAACTTTTTTGTCTTCCTTACACGCTTCCTTCCAGGCTGTTGCTGTGGTGTTGGAGGTGTGGCAGGAGGAGGAGGATGGTCCAACTCACAAAGGTGGGTTTTGGGTGTGAGTTGGCCCCTTAACCCCTTATTAAGGATGATGACCATCATTTCCTCACACAAAGGGCATTGACCCTCCTCCATTTGCTGCATTTTGTATGCAATCATGCACGCAAAGGCCTCTTGGAAAGCGGGGTTGGTTCCGAGGGCCTCATTAGCATCCGTAATCAGCCTGAGCGCTGCCTCCTCCACGTTACCCCCCTTCCTGGCCCTTTTGGTTTGAAGGCGGAGGGGAGGGACCTGAGATTGTGTGAGGCTCCTACTGGGCATGGCCACCTCCTGGCTGCCCGGTCCCCCGCCCCACCTCCTGGCTGCCACTTCCCCCTGCCACCTCCTGGCTGCCACATTCCACAGCCACCTCCTGGCTGCCACATTCCACAGTCACCTCCTGGCTGCCACATTCCACGCCCTCCTCCTGGCCGAGGCTTTCCTGTGTATGAAAAAGGGACATAGTTTTAGTTTTGTTTCATCAATCACACACATATTTCAGCTCATGAATGTTGCAAATTGAATGTTAATAAATAGAAAAGACTATCATTCTGACCCCAGCATTTTTCATTCTTGTCTCAATCATTTGTGGCCACTACTGTCTATTGATATGTAAAACACTCAGCTGAGGTGGAAGGAAGCGTGGAAGGGAGGGTTGAGAGGGATTCCCTGACTTCAGTCAACTGCGGCCATTCCCTACCCCCTGCCTCCTTTTGTACTAGACATTTGGGATGATGGTACTTTTATCTGGTAATTAAACTCTTTCAATCTAGGTGTTTTTTTCTTCAGTCTGGTCTGCCAGAAAATGAAGTCTCTCATAGTACCACAGCCTGGGGACATAAATGTCATCTGCTGCTGCTCCTGATCTTATGAATTTCTGGACCTTAGTACGCTCACGATAATATGTGCTCCTCAGGCCACCAATTTTTTTTTAAATAGTTGATGTCTGCCGTGGGGATCTGCGGCTTCACCAACTCCAGCAGTTTCTCCATCACTGCCTGCCTCTTTATTTTGTTATTATAATGTGGATGTTTGACCTGCCACAGACAGGGCAGCTCCCTGTACTTGTCTATGAAGATTGGGAGAAAGCTGTGGTCTTCGATCCCATCCATTTTCTCTGTAAGACACAACACAAAACAAACCCTAATGTCAGGCTAAACTCTCATAATCTTGTCCCAATATAGGCCTCAATCTAGAAGCAGTATAGGCCACTGATGCACCAAGTTCAAATTGTACCTTCGTTTTAACGATCGTCGCTTCCGATACTCCGTCCTCCGCTCACAGATCGCACGTATGATGCATGCGTGTTACGCTTTATATACATTGCGCATGCGTGAAACTTCGCCCGCCCCTGACGTTCTTTCTAGTATATTCCCCGCCCCTTCTCTTTCAGCGCAGTGGGTAGAGAACATGCCGGAGACACAGCAGGTGCATGCAGAGGAGAGCAGCAATGACAAAAGCCTGGAGCCAAGAACGCCCCGATCCCAGAGGAGATTTAAGGCCTCAAATATGTCCTTTGAAGAGATGGTGGACATCTTGAAGAGGGCCGACTATGATGGGAAGTATGGACCTTACCCCAACCCAAATGTAAGAAAGGCCAAGATCATGGCTAAAGTTGTGAAGAGTCTGCTCCAGAATTTTGGGGTACGGCGATCCAAGGATCAACTGAGGAAAAGCTGGTCAGACCTCAAATTGACGGAGCAGGATCAGTACAGAAGAATCAAGAGAGTTCTTCAAAAAAGTAAGTAGTTGTCGTGTGTTCCTATTCTTCTTCTTACGTTCGTGCTGCTACATGTGCTTTTCTTTACTGTTGTACAGTTTAAAATGGCAACTTTCATGTTCATGGGTACAGTAATCGGTCGTAGGGAACATCGTTTGTTAGCCCACTTATAAGATGTTTTGGGCAGATGCAGGTTAACTATATTTGTTCAGGCCTATTTGTATTAAAAGAAGTTTGTTGTCTAGATGGGTTTGTACTGGAATGAAATGCAAACTTGATTCAGTGTAAGGAGAGGACACTCAGCAGCTGTTTACACATCTGGACGCAGGAGCACTAGTGTGGGACACCAGAACAATCTTTTTAGAGTGTCCCACACAGGTGCTCCAGTGGATACTAGGGGTGTCTCCATGTGTGATACTTTAACAAAAAAGGTAAGTATTCCAGCTTCCAGAAAGGAAATAAAAATTTCTTCAGCTTGGAACTCTGCCAAAACAGACAATTGTACGACACTTCCAAGCAATGTTTCATCTTCCTATTTCTGCCCTCAAATATCTGTGTGCTAAGTATACCTTTTTTTTTTATTCACATAGGGGAGAAAAGACTCTGAACATCTGAGGGCACCACGAACCCCACACCTCCTAAAGAAGGGGAAATCCCAAAACCACAAGCAGAGGATGTGGAGGGAGAGGTTTATGAAGTGGGCGAAATTGTCACCACAACAGGTGAGTGTCTGAGACCACAGCTTCAGGTAATAGATGTATGCCTGCATATTTATAATACATGGTGTTTTTTTTTTTTTAGGTGATGTGGATGTTGTGGAAGAAGAATCTCATTTCACCAGTGAAAGTGCCCAGATCCTCATCGGGGAGATAATGGGGTGCAATCGTGATTTAGAAAAGATAAAGGAAAACATCAATGATGTTCAACAAAAAATGAAGAACATCATTGATGTTTTAGGCAGCATATAAAACACACAAAAAATATACCGTTTTATAGTGTATTTTTACTTTTAAAAACAAGTTTTAAAGTATTTTAAAAGCCAAATTTTGAAGATGCACACTGTGTGTCAACATGTGCTATCTGCCCTCACGGGATATCAAGGTACGCATTTTGTGGGTGCAACCCCTTCCTCGCAACTGAAGTAGGTGAGAGGAAGGGGTTGCACCCCCAAAACACGTCCATTGATCCCCCATGATGGGAGCTAGCACATGTTGACATTAGGCATGGGATCAGGAGGGAAATCCTCATTTTGAATCCCAATTTGTGTGCATTTTCAAAATTTGGCTTTTACAGGGGTGACATCACCCCATCTGATGAAGGCAATATCAACACAGTTTGGACATACTAATGACTGATATTGCCTACACTTTATCAAAGTTGAACTTTGTAAGTTCCTGAGTTGTGTATGTTATGTTTGGAAACATGCCTGTTGACCCAAAAAATTATATTTCTAATGGGACCAAAACAAATGTAATACACCAAAGATGTTAGTTTGTTCAAAAACCCTTTTCTGACAATGGGGGTTATTTACTAAAGGCAAATCCACTTTGCACTACAAGTGCACTTTCATTGCAGTTTCAAGTGCACTTTTGCAGTGCACTTGGAGTGCAAAGTGGATTTTCCTTTAGTAAATAACTCCCACAGTGCTTTTTAATTTGCCACAATCACACGCCATTTTTGTGACTACCAAAAAATCGCAAAAGAAAAGAAACACAAGCAGTAAATACAAGGAAATATTATTTCAGTTTATCAAAAAAATATATTTTTTTAAATGTTTCTTGATTGTGTGGCATATCAATGGCCCCCCTACCCGCAAAGTACTCCAGATATTTTTGTCTCACTTTGCGGGCGCTTTGGGGGGGGCAAGCCAGGAGGCCAGCTTCAAGTGCCATCAGGGTGGAAGTATCAGGAAAGCGGGCCTCAGTCCCAACTGAGGCCATATAGTTTGATGCAATTTTTCGAAGATAATTGTGCAGAATGCAGCAGGCAAGCACAATATGGTTGATGTTCTGTCTCTGGGACAGATAGCTAAACCTTCTTATCCTAATAACTTCAGATACCATATTTCTTTGATCTCAATTTTATTAGAACAAGCCAGGTGAAACTACAAAATAACAGAAATAGACCTCAATAAGTATAATATTGCATACAATACAGCATACATTGCATAAACAACGATATACAGTACAAGATGAGCTAATAAAAACCTACTTTTTAAGTTCTCTAAGGGGTGATAACGATAGGTTGAGAAAGACATGTCTTGCTTCCTGTAATGTGTTGAAAGGTATGGTGGCTGGTTCACTTCCTGTTAAGATTCTACCCAGAATTCCCTGCTTGCTGACAACTTCCCTAATTACACATACATATAAAACAAATAAACAGAACTGCAGCAATACCAAAAAGGAACGCTAGATGGAGCCTGCACACCACATATGATTGTCTTAAGTAAATTACACATTTTGCATGTAAATTTAACAACACAGGTACAAATAAGGTACAAATAATCAGCAAGACATCTGGTGGACAGAACAGTTGAGTTTATATTCCGCCATGTGGATTGGTGTCAGAAATAGGTGGAATCGGCTGGCCATTATCCCGAAAGCGTTCTCCACCACTCTTCTGGCTCTGGCCAGCCGGTAATTAAAAACCCTCTGATCCGTGGTGAGGGTCCTCGATGGGAATGGCCGCATAAGATGGTTCCCCCAGCGCAAATGCTTCATCCACGACGAAGACGAGCGGGAATCCTTTCACATTGTCTTCTGGAGGTGGCAAGCCCAAGCTGCCATTCTGGAGCCGTTGGTAAAACTCTGTCTGGGCGATGACTCCACCATCCGACATCCGGCCATTTTTCCCCACATCCACATAGAGAAAATCATATGTCGCCGACACCACCGCCAACATTACTATACTATTAAACCCCTTGTAATTATAATAGTAGGACCCCGTGTTGGGGGGTGGTACGATGTGGACATGCTTACCATCTATTGCCCCTCCGCAGTTGGGTAAGTCCCAACGCTGGGCAAATTGGGAAGCCACAGTCTGCCATTCCTGTGGCGTTGAAGGAAACTGTGGAGTCAAACAAGAAAAAAATAGTCATTTTGCACATAACATTGCAAGCAGATTAGACACAAACATTCTTGGCCAACATTAGTATAATACTTATTTGAAGGAGAATTTAAAGACAAATATATAAAGTACACTTATCATATTCCTCACCCCCTCTGATGGGCCATTGTTAAAATTTTAGCGGGGGAATGTTTTGGACAGGTAACCGTCTCCACTTCATTGAGAGCTAAATGCATAAATAATATGTGTTACTTTGGCCAGCCCCTCCTTACTTACACTATTGGCAGCCCACTGGACAGGTAAGAAGTGTCATAATACAAAAATAAGAATACACACTGTACAAATTGAAGCACTTTTTTACATTATGCAATTACCTGTCAAGATAATAGGAGAACAAAACTTTAAACAGTACCATTTGAAAGTTTTCAGGCAGGCCCATTCACTACATGCTTTGGGGAATTCATACAGAAATCTGACCACAAAAGAGGTAGGTATAATGTGTATGGGTTTGGCAACGTCAGCAGATAGAGGATTGGTATTGGTTGACTTAACGGTTGGGGGAGGGAGGGTTCCAAATGATTTTGGGACCCCAAAAAAAGCCTCTGGCACTCTGCATGAATTTAAACACACAAATAACATTTCAACACATTTTAGGGGGTGTTTAGGGTAAAGCAGTACTATGGAGCTGACAAAATACATTGTTAAGTGACTTGGCTAGGTGTGTATGGGCCCAGGATAGCATGCTGGGGAGGATAGTAAAGGCAAATATGCATGAAGGACAAAAAAGGATGTTTCAAAAACTCCAGCATGCATGAGGACAAAGGGGACATTCACAACATATTACAATCATGGTAATTAGGGAATCATGAATGAAACACAATACATTAGCAAACATTAATTACATAGAATGTGATGTTAAAGGAGAAATATTACCTTAATATAGTCCTTCTGCAGGACCTGTATAATGGCAGAACAGGTCTCTAGAATTATGATCCCCAGAGCCTGGGGGGAGATGTCTGTCGAGAACTTAATGTCCTGCAGACTTCTCCCCATCGCCAAGTACTGCAAGGTGGAGACTAGACTCTGTTCGGGAGTGATGGCTTGCCGCATGCAGGTGTCCTGCTTCGTAATATAAGGGGGCAGCAAAGCCAACAGACGGTGAAAAACGGGGTCTGTCATCCAGAGATAATTCCTGAAATCATGAGGATTATTCTCCTGGATCTCCCGCAACAAAGGCATGTGCGAGAATTGGTCACGCTGGAGCAAACAATTCTTCGTCCATGAACTCCTCCCCACCCTGTTCATGGACTGGGCTTGGGTCAAAGCAAGAACTCCAACACCAAGCCCCTGCATAGCACAAACTCTACGATGAGTACGTAACCGCAACATGGCTTCAAAACGGTCGGCTGGTCAGAACGAACTATCAGAACGCACTGAAAAGCAGAAAGGCCTGAGAAGAGTGAGCTGAAAATCAGAAATGAGCGGACAAGAACGCACTGCAAATTCAAATACGTACTATAAAATACGCACTGAAAAACAAATGCGAACTGACTACATGTACTGAAAACCAGATACGAACCCACAAGCACAAACTGAAGAGCAGTAACGATTGGAAAAGCGTAAGTCTGAAAAGCGCAAATCGTCTCTAATCAAACTTCTACTCACACGATATTAGCAGAAGGAGCCCAAAGGGTGACGCACTTGGTATTGAACTTCCTCTTTCTAGTCCCGTCGTATGTGCTGTACGTCACCGCGTTCTTTACCTTTGGAATTTCCGACCAACTTTGTGTGACCATGTGTATGCAAGACAAGTTTGAGCCAACATCCGTCTGAAAAAAAACATGGATTTTGTTGTCGGAATGTGCGATCGTGTGTACGCAGCATTACAGTTCTTAGTTTTTTTTGCTGTTGCTTTCAATACTGTTTAAAATGTAAATGTTACACCTGTTACAGACACAACACAGGGATTTTTAGTTATTGTGTCTTAGGTAAAATACGGTCCATAATGTCCAAATTGTTATTTTCTAAAAAAGGTCAGACTGACAATTATACATGCCTTCTGCAAATTGGTGATGAATTTCATGTGAAGTTGTAGTGTTTCATTTTTTTCTGATAGATTAACGTAACAAAGCGTTGAAATCTTAAAGCTGAACTCTAGGGAAATGTAATTACTACTCTTGCTTTATTTCTAGAAAATTATTTAAAGGCACTGTAAACCTACAAATGTTTTTGTTTTAAAGTGGAGCTCCAGCCCCCCCCCCCAAAAAAAAAAATGTTTAAGTCAGCAGCTACAAATACTGTAGCTGCTGTCTTTTACTATTAGGGCACTTTCGTGTCCAGGGATCCCACAGTGTCCTCCCACAAGCCTATTGTTCAATCAGTCTAGAATATTTTATTCCTGTGCTACCATGTAGAGAATAAAGTACCAAAGGGGAAAAGCCGCTTGCACCGGCTAGGGTACCTAGCTGGCCCCTAATAATAACGTAAACTAACAAGTGGGTGTGGTGCTGCGCTAATCCAAATAAATGAATAAATACAAAGATGAGGGGCGTACTGCAATGCTAATGTGTATGAAGCTAGTCACATAGCGTGAGTGTGAAGTGTGTTCACAGTATAAAACTATATAAAATAATGTGAAATCCAAGTTAGGGTGAAATCCCCTGAATTCCCTGATGAAGTCACGTAACCTGTGACGCCACGCGTAGGGACGGGACAGGCACCTTCCACTGTCAGAAGTGTACGAGCTCGCCGCTCGTTTGGTTATATACGCCCTTTGCTACTTTACTGTGTGATTACTATTTTTAATGTTAATAAAGCTGACTTGGTTTTACAAAATACTACACTATATGGCATCGCTTTTCTCCTCTGGCCGCCTTGCCCCTCGGATGATCTGAGGCATATAGGGATTTAGTCCGGGACCCAGGACCAACCCCCATAGGAGCTGATTTGAGCGGTGATTGTTCTATGCTGTAACCTCAGTATAATGAGGTAAGGGGCCACTATCTACCAGTGTAGGATTGTTGCATGAAGAGGACTGAATATCTCTGTGATCCATACACTTCACATCCCTCACCTATTTCAAGTGTTTGGTCTTTGAATCTAGTTTGCTGTTTGCACTATCTCACTGTTTGGCACTTGAGAATTGATGAGCCATTGAAGATTTTGTTGCACAAGCCACCTTTTTTGGACTGTATTTACGTCTCTATGCTTCTATGAGCACTGATTGCTGACACTGGACACTTTATACCGTCACACATCTGGAGATCTCTCCAGACGTACAGTGTAACATTGTACTTTCTCGTTTTTATTTTGCGTTTTGCAAATTGTGTGTAATAATTATTTTGTCACCTACTTGTTTATTTATGCACTATTTGATAAGTCTGTCACTGCATGCTTTATATTGTTTTTGGTAATGTTATTCCAATTTTCCACTAGTCTGGACATTTAAATTTACTACTTTTAGTTCTATTTCACCCTAACTTGGATTTCACATTATTTTATATAGTTTTATACTGTGAACACACTTCACGCTCACGCTATGTGACTAGCTTCATACACATTAGCATTGCAGTACGCCCCTCATCTTTGTATTTATTCATTTATTTGGATTAGCGCAGCACCACACCCACTTGTTTGTTATATTCTTCAATCAGGCTCTCGGGTACTGGCGCCGCCATCTTGGGTAAAGGAAACTGGCAGTGCTGCGTTTTCTCAATTGGTCGGCTGTGGCAAGGGCTGGCTGAGTTCACTGCAGCAAATTCAGCAGGAAGTGGGAGTGGATACATGTCAAAACAAGGTACCCGCTTCCCCTCCCCCCCACAAGGTGCCAAATGTGGCACCAGGGGAGGAGTCAGACAAGCGGAGCTTCCACTTTTGGGTGGAGCTCCACTTTAACTAGGTATTAGTGTTGTTAAATTCCCTATCTTGTTTGTTTGCCCTACCTTGTACTGATGGGTTCACATGTTGTGACTGCAGTTTGTAGTGTTATGGCTGATCGTTTCCGCTATGTCCATGTGTTGCTTCACCTAGCTTGTTCCTAAGCACCAAAGAAACAACACAACTTCCTGTTCCAGGTCACACAACGTCCAATGAAATAACACCATGAAATTACATGATCAATGCAGATCTTATGCAGATGAAAAACACAAGGTGGAGGTGGAGTTTCTATAATGTTTCTAAAAAAAAAGTTATCTCCTAGCACCCAGTGCTCTTCTCTTGCCTTGATATTTACAGTTGTGAATAGAGTCTTGGCATCCTCCCTTACAATGCAGGACTGCTGGCCTTGCTTCGTATGTGATGACATCAGAGTGTGACTGATGGACACAACGTCAAAGAACTTCCATCAGGGGCCAGTCGCATGGAGAGGAGGAGCCTGCAGAATTGAGGGATAAAGTAAAAAAACCCTCAGTTTTAAATTTCCTCCAGACCAGTGGTCATCAACCCTGTCCTTAGGGCCCACTAACAGGCCAGGTTTGCAAGATAACTGAAATACATCACAGGTGATATCATTTTCTGCTCAGTGATTGCAGTATTCTAGTCTGCATCTCCCCAAGGTAATACATAAAACCTGGTCTGTTAGTGGGCCCTGAGGACAGGGTTGATGACCACTGCTCTAGACAAATCAAGCCTTTAACTCTTGCAGTAGGGAAAGCCTCACTTCAAGGGTAATTTTTGAAATTCTGTGGAGTTCAGATTTAAAGTTGAACTTTAGGCAAGCGTGTAAGTACACATGTGAAATACCATACATATAAGAGAGCTGTTTTTGCGTGCCTAAGTATTTGTATTTTATCTATCTACTCCTGAGATTTACACAGCCCTGCCAATCAAAACAGCCAGGTGGATGGCACCACTTTTGGTTAAGTAATACAGTGGTGTCCTCTGTCCATGACCTGCCATCTTACAGTGGAGGAGCAGCAGTAAACCTCTAAATATCAGGTCATTCCCCTGCTTACTCTGCTCTATACTCCTCTCAAGTTGTTTCTTGTTCTACCAGAGCCTGATACCAAATCGAATTTGGGTACTTATCATTGGTGTGTGCAGCCTAAAGCTCAAACACGTGTGTGTGTGTCTCTACATATATATGACCCCGGCACATTGATCTCCTTGCCAGCACAGTGAAAGAAGTGTGTACTTATGCTAGTAGCATAAAAAAAACGTGAGTGTGTGTATATGTACAGTATCTCCCCTCACATTTTTGGAAATATTTTATTATATCTTTTCATGTGACAACACTGAAGAAATGACACTTTGCTACAATGTAAAGTAGTGAGTGTACAGCTTGTATAACAGTGTAAATTTGCTGTCCCTCAAAATAACTCAACACACAGCCATTAATGTCTAAACTGCTTGCAACAAAAGTCAGTACACCCCTAAGTGAAAATGTCCAAATTGGGCCCAAAATGTTAATATTTTGTGTGGGCACCAGTATTTTCCAGCACTGCCTTAACCCTCTTGGGCATGGAGTTCACCAGAGCTTCACAGGTTGCCACTGAAGTCCTTTTCCACTCCTCCATGACAACATCATGGAGCTGGTGGATGTTAGAGAACTTGTGCTCCTCCACCTTCGGTTTGAGGATGCCCCACAGATGCTCAATAGGGTTTAGGTCTGGAGACATGCTTGGCAGTCCATCACCTTTACCCTCAGCTTCTTTAGCAAGGCAATGGTCTTCTTGGAGGTGTATTTGGGGTTGTTATCGTGTTGGACTACTGCCCTGTGGCCCAGTCTCTGAAGGGAGAGGATCATGCTTTGCTTCAGTATGTCACAGTACATGTTGGCATTCATGGTTCCCTCAATGAACTGTAGCTCCCTAGTGCCAGCAGCACTCATGCAGCCTCAGACCATGACACTCCCACCACCATGCTTGACTTTAGGCAAGTCACACTTGTCTTTGTACTCCTTACCTGGTTGCCGCCACACATGCTTGACACTATCGGAACCAAATAAGTTTATTTTGGTCTCATCAGACCACAGGAATGGTTCCAGTAATCTATGTCCTTAGTCTGCTTGTCTTCAGCAAACTGTTTGCAGGCTTTCTTGTGCATCATCTTTAGAAGAGGCTTCCTTCTGGGATGACAGCCATGCAGACCAATTTGATGCAGTGTGCGGCATATGGTCTGAGCACTGACAGGCTGACCCCCCACCCCTTCAACCTCTGCAGCAATGCTGGCAGCACTTTCCAAAGACAACCTCTGGATTTGACGCTGAGCACGTGCACTCAACATCCTTGGTTGACCATAGCGAGGACTGTTCTGAGTGGAACCTGTTCTGTTAAACTGTTGTATGGTCTTGGCCACCATGCTGCAGCTCAGTTTCAGGGTCTTGGCAATCTTCTTATAGCCTAGGCCATCTTTATGTAGAGCAACAATTCTTTTTTTCAGATCCTCAGAGAGTTCTTTGCCATGAGGTGCCATGTTGAACTTCCAGTGACCAGTATGAGAGGGTGAGAGTGATAAAACCATATTTAACACACCTGCTCCCCATTCACACCTGAGACCTTGTAACACTAACGAGTCACATGACACCTGGGAGGAGAAATGGCTAATTGGGCCTAATTTGGACATTTTCACTTAGAGGTGTACTCACTTTTGTTGCCAGCGGTTTAGACATTAATGGCTGTGTGTTGAGTTATTTTGGGGGGACAGCAAATTTACACTGTTATACAAGCTGTGCACTCACTACTTTACATTGTAGCAAAGTGTAATTTCTTCAGTGTTGTCACATGAAAAGATATAATAAAATATTTACAAAAATGTGAGGGATATACTCACTTTTGTGAGATACTGTATATATGCGTATATATAACGATTTTTCCTGAAGTTAGTTTAATGGTTGCTATGGTTTTCTACATTTTGGAAATATTACTCTTTTTAATGGTGTAATTATCTATTACATTTTTATAATTACAGTATTCATAACTATCATAATAAATCTGAAAATAAATAAAATAGAAAATAGACTATAGACAAAACAATATTATGGACTACCTTGTTTCTAAGTGTTTGGGTGCCATCTAGTGGATAAACAAGATAGTTACATTTGTACATTTGTATGTCTAGCAGCTTTTCCATATTACTATATTTCAAATAGCAGATGTTTCAGAAATAATAAAATCAGTACTGAAAGCAAAGGGTATTTCTAAAGCACAACAACCAGACATTGTCTTGGTAATAGAGAACCAGATTGGGAAACAATCATGCATGTTACACATCATACCTTCCAAATGTTCCCATTTTAACAGAACAAGCCTCAATGTTTTAACAATCAAAAGGGTAAGATCTAGACCAAATGGCAATAATTAGCTAAAAAAAATTAGTATTTTGGCAGATCAAAACAGTTTTAAACAGTATTGAAAGGGTTCAGTGAGCCTTTAGGGAGCTCCAAATCATAAAATCCACAAATAATATTGTTAGACTGTCAAAATTGGCCTTAAAACCTCAGTATACAGTCATTGAAATCAAAAGCCAATTCTAATTTTTAGAGATAAGAGAACTGCTGAGATTGAAATAAGAAAAAGGTTGTAATAACTGTAAGCGCAAATACAAAAATGCATAAAATACTTGGGATGTTTAACTTGCTAGGCATTTAGTCCATAGCAATTAAACTGGCAGTCCAAGGGTTAAGCAGGTATCTGGCAGTTCAATGGTTAAAGCAAGTATAGTGGCTGGTGAACAGGCGGCTGCTGTCCTCAGAGAGCTGGCTCTGTAGTAGGCAAGAAAAGGGTAGAAAAGGAAGCGCCACCTAAGTGCAGTATTAGAGGATACTTTAATGACACAGAGGATAGATAGATTAAAAAGGCTCATCTGTATACAAGTGGTCCATGGTGAGTTCCTCAGGTCCTGATCTGGATAATGCTGCAGACGTGTAGCCCTACATCTCTGCAGCATCATTTTTAATCTATCTATCCTGTAAGTGTAACCTTACTCTGTGTCATTAAAGTATCCTCTAATACTGCACTTAGGTGGCATTTCCTTTTCTACCCTTTCGAGATTGAAATAAGAATGTATAGCAAACAGTAGTCAACTGCATTGCACAAGCTCTGGTAAGAAATGAATTAAAGCAGATGTAAACCCAAACTAATTGACATTTTGTTTGGAAAGCATTATGTACCATCAACAATTGGAATGTTTGAATGCTTGTTTTCAACTTCATTCCATCCTTTGTTGCAGTTCAATGTTGCTGATCCACTGTAGATTCTTTCCAGCCACTTCATGTCTACATGCAAAAACTCCAGCGATGGCTGTACAGCATTTAAGTTGGGTTTTTGATAATGACAATAGGGGAACATGCTTTGGTACTGTATGCTGAAATAGCCACATGTAGTCATCACTGAAGCATGTGTTAAACTTTAACATTCAAAACTTTTTTTGCTTTTGTGTCTTCTATTCTGATTAAGTGTCATTTTTACATGATCATGTGTTAATATACATTGCTGCCCCAGGTGCCTCTGGGTAATGTAATGTTGCCTACATAGTGAGGAATGAATGTCACTGAAATTACAAAGATTTGGTCCGATTAATGGTGAAACACCCACTAAAGATGGCACCACATCCCCCAAAAAAGAAATAAATCAAAATGGAAGAGGGCAAGGATTTTAGCGGTGCAGAGGAGTCCAAAAAAAATGTAAATTAAAAAGGATTTTGAATTTTTAATAAATTCAGAGTTAAAAAATACACATAGACGAATAATCACAGTGTTTTACAGATCAGGTGGTCACAATAAGCAGGTAAACTTGAGAGGGTATAGTCGCACATTAACCCGACATGTTTTGCTGGGATGCTTCTTCAGGGATGTGCAGACTGAAACATTGATATCAAGAAGAACTATACATACATAGAAGCAAAGAAAAAATAAATAAATATACAGCAATATAGCAACTGTAAGCAGAAATATTAAAAGGAGAGCGCAGTATAGGTCGGACACTGCAAACAAAATTCTTACCCCACAGCAAACTCGGCCCTGCGGCAAACACTGCCTGATCCCATCACTAACACAGTTCCCCAAGGGAGGCCATAATGTGCAGTCACAGGTTACAAAAAAAATTCTGCTGCACTTAAGGTTCCTAAGAGCACAGTGGCCTCCATAATCCTTAAATGGAAGATGTTTGGGACAACCAGAACCCTTCCTAGAGCTGGCCGTCCGACCAAACTGAGCTATCGGGGGAGAAAAGCCTTGGTGAGAGAGGTAAAGAAGAACCCAAAGATCACTGTGGCTGAGCTCCAGAGATGCAGTCGGGAGATGGGAGAAAGTTGTAGAAAGTCAACCATCACTGCAGCCCTCCACCAGTCGGGGCTTTATGGCAGAGTGGCCCGACGGAAGCCTCTCCTCAGTGCAAGACACATGAAAAGCCCGCATGGAGTTTGCTAAAAAACATCTGAAGGATTCCAAGATGGTGAGAAATAAGATTCTCTGGTCTGATGAGACCAAGATAGAACTTTTTTGGCCTTAATTCTAAGCGGTATGTGTGGAGAAAACCAGGCACTGCTCATCACCTGTCCAATACAGTCCCAACAGTGAAGCATGGTGGTGGCAGCATCATGCTGTGGGGGTGTTTTTCAGCTGCAGGGACAGGATGACTGGTTGCAATCGAGGGAAAAATGAATGTGGCCAAGTACAGGGATATCCTGGACGAAAACCTTCTCCAGAGTGCTCAGGACCTCAGACTGGGCCGAAGGTTTACCTTCCCACAAGACAATGACCTTAAGCACACAGCTAAAATAACGAAGGAGTGGCTTCACAACAACTCCGTGACTGTTCTTGAATGGCCCAGCCAGAGCCCTGACTCAAACCCAATTGAGAATCTCTGGAGAGACCTAAAAATGGCTGTCCACCAACGTTTACCATCTAACCTGACAGAACTGGAGAGGATCTGCAAGGAGGAATGGCAAAGGATCCCCAAATCCAGGTGTGAAAAACTTGTTGCATCTTTCCCAAAAAGACTCATGGCTGTATTAGATCAAAAGGGTGCTTCTACTAAATACTGAGCAAAGGGTCTGAATACTTGGGACCATGTGATATTTCAGTTTTTCTTTTTTAATAAATCTGCAAAAATGTCAACAATTCTGTGTTTTTGTGTCAATATGGGGTGCTCTGTGTACATTAATGAGGACAAAAAAATTAACTTAAATGATTTTAGCAAATGGCTGCAATATAACAAAGAGTGAAAAATTTAAGGGGGTCTGAATACTTTCCGTCCCCACTGTATAGGACAAAAAAGTAAGTGCAGCCCTGTATTCTGTAACACACCATTAAATGTATTTCTCTAAATGAAGTAGTGTAAGTACCTGACTTTGCCTTGGTTTTGATATCCTGCAATCCCCTGTATAATAGAACTCAGAATGGGAGAGGTCTGACACTTCTTTTTTCACTATTTAACTTACAAGCTAGGGAAGGGACAAGACCTGTAATTGTTATTTAAAGCGGTAGTAAACCAAAAAAAAAAAGTCTTCCACCTGCAAGTTAAAAGCGTAATATGCTAGCATGCATCTGTGAAATCTGTGAAAATCTCAGAACTGAATGAACAAAAAAAACACGTTGGAAGCAGTGGCGGCTGGTGCTCCATTTTTTGGGGGGGGCAGCAAACAAACCCCCCCACCCACTCACCCACCTGCACTTACCCCATCCAGGTCACAGGTGGCTTCCCCAGCTTCCCTGGCTTTTCCTCCTGGCCAATCCGGTCGCTTCTCCTACCAGCCAATCCTGTCTTAGGACCTGCTTTCTGTCACGATTGGCCGGGAGGTGAAGCAGGAAGACAATTGCAAATGTTGAATCGCTAATGTTACAAGTGGGTGGGCTCGGGGCGAGGTGCTCTGCGCCCTGAGCCCAAAGTTTTTGAAGCCAATTAGAGCCTCAGGCTCTAATCATTTGCTTAAAAAAAACCCTGTAAAAATCCATGCGTCCGGTGCCCCGCATGGAGATTAGGGGGGCGTGGGCCCCTGCGCCACCTTATGGCCCTGCCACTGCTGTTTGGAAGTGTGAAAAGTGTGAGAAGTGTGGAAGATGGTCCATTTGATGTCGCCCTGATTTGCTAGTATGCTTTGAATCATTATCATTAGTGTGAATCCGTATAAACAATTTATTAAATAAAAAATGAAAGTAGCACACTCACATTTAAAATCTCGAATAACAGCATGTATTGTAAATCAGCCGGCCGGCCGGCCTGCATGCACCCGTTCACAGTGGGGTAGAAACGATGACGTCAGCGCGTCTGCCAATACATGCTGTTATTCGAGATTTTAAATGTGAGTGTGCTACTTTCATTTTTTATTTAATAAATTGTTTATACGGATTCACACTATGGAGGATGTGTCTTTTATTCCCCTGGGTTCCTCATGCTGAGTTTTTGGCTTGTATGTTGGAGAGTTCCGGGCGATCCTCCCTCTATGCTGTGACCGTTGGTGGTGTCCCCGCTGAGTGGATTTCATACACAAGCCTTATGAAAGCTTGCCTTCGGTAAGCATACATCTTTATAGGTGGTGGATCCTTCTCACAAGATGTTTTTTGTTCATCAAGCCCTTAATCACTATTGGTGAAATTATCTGCATTAAGGACTGTCTTTATTTGAAGTCACCATTAGTCACGGACTTATTTCCTTTTTTTTCAATATTTTTTATTATTCCTTTTTTTCCTTTTTTGTCACTAATTTATCTGCCTACAGTCACAATATTCAATATTCATAGCATTAATCACGATCATGTTGTGTTGATATTTGGGTCCAGATTATAATATGTTGTTTTGTTTATAACACTATAATCAAGGTAACAGGTTGATGGGTATTTATTCACTTTAAGATTTATAGCGCGGTTCTGTTGACTGCTTTTATTAACCCCATAATATAACATTTCCACCACTGTGCTTCTAATGCCCCGTACACACGGTCGGATTATCCGACGGAAAATGTGTGATAGGACCTTGTTGTCGGAAATTCCGACCGTGTGTAGGCTCCATCACACATTTTCCATCGGATTTTCCGACCCACAAAGTTTGAGAGCAGGATATAAAATTTTCCGACATCAAAATGTCGGAAATTCCGATCGTGTGTACACAAATCCGACGGACAAAGTGCCACGCATGCTCAGAATAAATAAAGGGATGAATGCTATTGGCCACTGCCCCGTTTAGAGTCCCGACGTACGTGTTTTACGTCACCGCGTTTAGCACGATCGGATTTTCCGACAACTTTGTGTGACCGTGTGTATGCAAGACAAGTTTGAGCCAACATCTGTCGGAAAAAATCCTAGGATTTTGTTGTCGGAATGTCCGAACAAAGTCCGACCGTGTGTACGGGGCATAAGTTGTTATGAGGATCTTCTTATCTTGGCTTATATATTTATTGGCAAACTCTAATCTTGTTCTTTTTTGACCGAAGATACATTTTTTAACGTAACTCTAATGCAGGTTTTACCGGTACAATAACTTTCTGATTTGTAGATGCATGAACTTTGACCCGAGCTGTTGCAAGAAATGCCTAAACACCCAGCAATGAAATTTTGGGTTTTTTGAAGACTTCAAGTATCAAATAGTCATCTCTTGATTTGAATTTTCTGGGCCAACCAGCCCTAGACAAATTAGCAGTTGTTTGAAATCTATGCCATTTGTAGATCATTTTGCTTACAGAGAAATGATTCATTCTAATCTTTTAAATCTTCTGCTAGACTTGGTATAGGTATGGACAACTTTCTTTCTTAAGACCTTAGAGCACTCAACTTATCTTAGCATGATTAAATATTTCAATAGCAAAGAGAATAACCCCTTAGATCAGTGGTTCTCAACCCTCTAGTGCCATGACCCCTTGATAAAATTTCCCAAGTTGTGGGGACCCCTAACAGTAAAATTATTTTCGTAGCATGGGTTGTCAGCACCCAAGGCAAGACAAGTCATTTGCGCTCCTAACCCATGGACATTTAGCGCTCCCTTTGCCCCTTCCACTTGTACAGTATTAAAACCCCTTATGGTACATTTTAGGATGTACCACTCTCTCTTTGTTCTCCCTTCTTTCCCTTTTATCTCTCTCTATCCTAATTTCTTGTTTGTTTTCCCCATCCCTCTCTCAAGCCGTCTTTTTCTTATATTTTCTCTCCCCTTTTCTTTATTCCTCCCCCTCTTTTCCTCTACCTTCCATGTATTCTCTATTTTTAATTCCTTCTCTTATGCCTTGGGTGGGGGGAATGGGATGAGTGGCAGTGCTGGGGGGAGTTCTGATCAGCCAACTTAGGTGCTCTTGATCAAGGTCATCTGCTGATCTGAGAACTGTAGTGGGGACTTTTAATGGCAACTCTAATCACAGGTAGTGTTACTCACTGTGTCTCCAGCTTCACTGTGTCTCCAGCTCTGTGGTGTCTCGCAGCAGTGACACCTATGCCAAAATCAGGAGATAGGGTCTCCTCCAGCCCCTACCACGTCACATTCCTCACCAGTTAGCTGATGAACTTGTACCAGAGTGAGAATGAGCAGCTGGGAAGAGGCTGAGTGGGAGGCCGCGGGCTCCAGGAATAGCTCAGCTGTGCTTCCACAGGCTCCAGGGACAGCCCTGCTGGGTGGCCGCGAAAAGGCTGGGAGAGTGGTGTGGGCTTTAGGAACATCCCAAGATTTGGTGACCCCTGGCAAATCGTCAGCCGACCGCCGAGGGGGTCCCGACCCCCAGGTTGAGAACCAATGCCCTAGATGATTGAGATTTAAATAAGACACGCGCCATCTGCATACTCCCTACTACATTAATTGGCAGCTAATCTAGAACATCTGATTTTATTTAAATGGATTTGTAGTGGTGGTAAACGTGGGGATGCACTTACTTTTAAATATTTACAATTTTTGTAAATTTGATCATTATAATGAATACACCATGCCAATTTATATTGTTATTTGTTCAAGTACATCACCTGTGTCTACAGGGACTTCTGCTTGGCCCCTGACTGCTGCTTCCTATATGGGTTGAATGATGCCAGCATAGAATGCTGCAGAGGACAGCGCTCATATGTAATTATGTTATGTGACTGCCATGATTTGCAGAACTGAAAGTGTCCGAAAGCCAATACCAAAGAGGATGAATGGAAGACCTCATCTACCCATTGACCACATTAAAGACAATGTGAATAAGGGCTGGTTCACACCAGTGAGCGTGCACCTTGTGCCAGTTATTGGCACCAAATGGACTATTTGAACAGGGCCAGTGCCCAGGATCAGTGCTCTCTGTTCTACAGTGTTCCCTGTGATTCCTGCTACCTGTTTACCCTAAACCTGTTCCAATTGCTAACTTGCCTTGTTCCTTACTACTCCTGCTATCTGCCTGCATCAGACCCTGGCTTATCGCTGATGCTGCTCCTGCCTATTCCTCTGGTTACCTTGCTGCCTGTCTGCTACCAACTCGGCCTGTACCTTGACTTTAAAATCATACAATACAGCGCTTGCAAATATGTGGTATCAAACAGATTCTTTAGTGAAACCAAAAGAAAGAAATTGGAACTTTGTTGCAGCAGCAGAGTAAAAGTACTGTACTTTGAAGATAAATAAACCAAGTGGACTGCGCTAGCAACTAGATGTGTGAAAATATATATAAACGAAAAAAAACCCCAAGTGTTCGTAAAGTGGCACGTGAGTAAAATATGGATGTGTCAGAGAAACTGGACCCGCAGCTCGTGCATCTGAGCCAACACTCAGTGTGCGTGCACTAAGCTGCAACACCAGAGCTCCAAGACCCTCCACAAAAACAATATCTATTGGTGTAAAGATGGCAGGATCATGGGACGATGCACTATTTGAACAGATGCATCTAACAAACCTCAGAATTAGCAAATTGGCATACAATGGTATAAACAAAAATATAAATGTATAGATATAGCATAACAATTGTGCAAAAAATAGGATAGCATAGAGCAAAACCACTCAGCACATTCCAGATAGCACAAAGAGACCATAGAATGTCATCTACAATATAGATGCTCCTTCATGGGGCAAACAATAAAATAATAAACGGGCTTCCAACTTTTTCATCTTTTCCAACAACCAGGGCCAATGGTGTAGTGATGTAAAAAGGATTGCTCATAAAGCCATAGAAGCACACGTTCCACCGAAGGAGAGAAGAGAAGTATATAGCATAAAACCTTTTAAAACCAAAGGTCACCTGCGCATAAATGCGCTACTCACGGGACCGATGAGGAAAGCAGGCATTCAGATATTACGGTCGGTTCGCCGCTCATGGCGTGCGTTCCACCGCCAGGAAGTGATGTCACTGGTACAGGCCGAGAAAACGTAAACAGGATGTTGCGTCGACGCGTTTCGCCCCTCCCCCAGGGCGTTATCAAAGTCTGAGGTTTGTTAGATGCATCTGTTCAAATAGTGCATCGTCCCATGATCCTGCCATCTTTACACCAATAGATATTGTTTTTGTGGAGGGTCTTGGAGCTCTGGTGTTGCAGCTTAGTGCACGCACACTGAGTGTTGGCTCAGATGCACGAGCTGCGGGTCCAGTTTCTCTGACACATCCATATTTTACTCACGTGCCACTTTACGAACACTTGGGGTTTTTTTTCGTTTATATATATTTTCACACATCTAGTTGCTAGCGCAGTCCACTTGGTTTATGTACCTTGACTTTGCTCCAGCCTTCGCATCTTTTCCTGATCTGCCCACTTGTGTATGACCCGGCCTGCCTGCACCTGTCTGTGTTCTTAACCTACAGAACACCCACTTCGCTAGCTGCTGTGTCCATCTTCCTGTCTTCGGTGCTCTATTACCAGCCTGCTCCAGTCTTCAGCCTACCTGCTGTTCCTGGTCTCCCTACTTGTTGGTGATCCTCCACGGTGCCATCGAAAGTTTCAAGCCAGCTCCTCTACTGGCGATCCTGCCAGGCACTCGTGCCACTCTGCACTTCTGTGCCTCCTGTCTGCTCTATCAGGAGTTCTCGAGCCAGAGGTGTAAAAGAGGCCTTCCTCTGCATATCGGTCTCTACTACCAGGTACGTGACACAGTGCTCAAAGGAATTCAGGTTTATTACTGAGTGGTCATCAGCTCCTTCTGCTTGTGATCTGATCCTGTGTTTTTTTGTATCTTGACCCGGCTTGTCCATCCTGCTTGTTCCTGACCCTCTGTTGCTGACTCTGGCTTGTGACTCGACCTGGCTTCCTGCTTGCTGTTCCAGTACATCTTCTGCTCGCTTGATGCTGACCTTGGCCTGGCTCCAACTCTGCTCCTGGTTCCTGACTTTGCACTCCTGCTGCCCGATTGTTGCTGACCTCTGCCTGTCTAACCACGCATCCAAGATCCAATATTCTCCTGCTGCAGCTCTGCTTCTGCTCCCAAGATATTCTGAACCAGATCTCCTACAGGCACCTGTGCCACTCTGCCGTGTTATACCCTGTCATCATCCTCAAGGGAAACAGCCACCTCTTGTCAGCTTGGCCTCGACCAGGTACATGACATAGGTCCTTAACTTTTTCAAAAATAAGTGTGAGGGTGATGGGGAAGGAGGAAGATTTAAGGTGGGAGTTAACATAAAGTTAGGTTTTATCAACTTAAAAACACATGGACTCAAAGCTATTACATTTCCCTATAATTTCAAATAAACTTACACTAACTAAAAAATCTACTTTAGTACATCAGACCTACAGCTGAGCTGGAAAGGAAAAATACAATTTCAGATTTTAAAGACCAACAATGAGCAAAATGTTGCACTTTGTTGGGATGATTTTGCCACATTTTATCTATTTAACATCCTGCTAGGATGATTGTTTCCTCTTGAATTTTTTACTTTTGCTTACCATGTGTCTTGATTTTCAAACGTGGATGGCCTTGTAATAATACATTTAATATTTATACTCTGATCAGTTCAACATGTACATTTACTATTCTTATTTGTATGGCTGTATTTAGTATTAGTAATCTTAAAACTATGTACATATCCCAAAGATTATAGAACCACAGATGAAAAGCTTCTAGACATTTCAATTTGTTGCAGTGGTCTGTTTGTCTTAGTGTTAGGCACACCATATACATGGTTAGAGCGGTGGAAATATTTTAGGTTAATTTCCTCTATTACAACGGGCTGATTCTTCATTATGTCAACTCCTAATGTTTATATAAATCAGGGGTCTCAAACTGGTGGCCCTCCAGCTGTTGTGAAACTACAAGTCCCATGAGGCATTGCAAGGCTGACAGTTACAAGCATGACTCCCACAGGCAGAGGCATGATGGGACTTGTAGTTTTGCAACAGCTGGAGGGCCGCCAGTTTGAGACCCCTGATATAAATGAACATCTGGATAGCAGTGATCACAACATGATGGTTTACACTAATGTGTCCTCAAAGAGCTAGGCTCTGTAATTTCAAAGCCATTGTTCCTAATCTTTAGAGACATGACTGGCATAGTACCAATGGATTAAAGCAAGGCGAATGTGGTGCCTATACTTAAAAAAAAAGGAATCAAAATCTTTACCAAGTACCCACAGACCTGTTTGCTTAAGTCAGAAAGATACTTGGGAGTTTGATAAAGACCACAAAGAAACATTTTTGCTAGAAAACAATATTTTAAGCTATAGACAGCATGGATTCACAAAACACTAAAGTTGTCAAACAAATCTGTTCTTTTTCTATGCGAAAGTAAGCAAAAATTCAGACAAATGAGTGGCTGGCTGTGGATATAGTATCTTGGACTTTACAAGGGTCTTACACAGTTTCCCACACAAGGCTAATGTGTAAGTTAGAGTCTATTGGTTTAGAAAATTCAGTATGCAAATGGATAGACATTTTGAATGTATTGGGAGAGTAGTGAATAATGATTCATAGATCTGATTCATGAGATCTGAGAACCAAACGATCAGCGGTGTTTGATCGCTCAGTTCTCAGTCTAATGCCCCATAAACGCGATTCAAAAATCGGATGATGGATCTTCCGACTTTTTTCGCTTACTAGTCGCAAGTAGAAATTGAATAGGTTACTAAAGTCACGAAAATTCTCGTACTACAGAAAAAAAAATTTGGAAAGTGATGTCATGTGTTGTGGTTAGGGATGAGCTGAACACCCCCCGGTTCGGTTCGCACCAGAACCTGCGAATGGACCGAAAATTTGCACGAACGTTAGAACCCCATTGAAGTCTATGGGACTCGAACGTCGAAATCAAAAGTGCTAATTTTAAAGGCTAATTTGCATGGTATTGTCCTAAAAAGGGATTGGGGACCTGGGTCCTGCCCCAGGGGACATGTATCAATGCAAAAAAAAAGTTTTAAAAACGGCTGTTTTTTTGGGAGCAGTGATTTTAATGATGCTTAAAGTGAAAAAAAAAGTGAAATATTCCTTTAAATATTGTGACGGGGGGTGTCTATAGTATGCCTGTAAAGTGGCACGTGTTTCCTGTGCTTAGAACAGTCCCTGCACAAAATTACATTTTTAAAGGAATAAAAGTCATTTAAAACTGCTTGCGGCTTTATTGTAATGTCGGGTCCCAACAATATGGATGAAAATCAGTGAGACAAACGGCATGGGTAGCCCCCTAGTCCATTACCAGGCCCTTTGGGTCTTGTATGGATATTAAGGGGAACCCCGCACCCAAATTAAAAAAAGGAAAGGCGTGGGGCCCCCAGGCCCTATATACTCTGAACAGCAGTATACAGGCGGTGCAAACAAGACAGGGACTGTAGGTTTGTTGTTAAGTAGAATCTGTTTGTAATTTTGAACTGGTACATTTTTAAAGTGTAGCTCCAGCCAAAAGATCTGTTTTTAAGCTTTTTGGAAAACATAGGGAAGGGTTATCACCCCTGTGACATTTGTTTTGCTGTCTGTGCTCTTCTTCAGAAAATTTCACCTCACTTTCTGTCACAATTACAAATGTTTTTAGAAAATTTGGGTTTTTTAGTGAAACAAGGATTGGTGATAAAGCATCAGTGGAAAGGAGAAACGTTTTTCCCATATCAACTCTTACAGGAGAGAATTTCCCTTCCTAGGGGTAGATTTCATCTCACTTCCTGTTGTCTCCTTCCGTTTGCAAGTAGGAGTCGTTTGTAAGTTGGATGTTTGAAAGTAGGGGCCTGCCCTATATACTCTGCAGAAATTGTGGCCTTAGGTGTTGGTGTTGCCACAACACTGTAAGCCCTCACAGGGCCCTGCTGTGAAATATTAGATCAAGAATTGTAATTACATGCACCTGTTGAACAGGGGCAGAAAAATTGGGCCTTTGGTGGTAGTGGTGCTGGTGCCACAACACTGTAAGTCCTCACAGTTACTCATGGTGGGCGCTGGAACGGGCCCTGCTGTGAAATATTAGATCAAGAATTGCAATTAAATGCACCTGTTGAACAGGGGCAGAAAAATTGGACCTTTGATGGTGGTGGTGCTGGTGCCACAACACTGTAAGTCCTCACAGTTACTCTTGGTGGGTGCTGCTGTGAAATATTAGATCAAGAATTGTAATTACATGTCCCTGTTGAACAGGGACAGAAAAATTGGGCCTTAGGCACTGGTGCTGGTGCCACAACACTGCAACCCCTCACAGATACTCTAGTTGGAGCACAGGAATGAGCCCTGCTGCAAAGAATTGCATCAAAAATTGTAATTACACGCCCCTGTTAAACAGGGGCTGAAAAATTGGGCCTTAGCCACTGGTGGCGGCGCCCAGAAACAAAAATATTCTTACAAGCTATCAGCATGATCATTGAGGAGGAGGAAGAGGATAGTCACTCAGCATAACAGGATAGTCACTCAGCATCAGCATAGGCAGTGTTGAAGGGATCTGACATTTAAAAAAAATGTATTCAGTTACATCAGCATCAGGTGCTTGGTATCTGGTGGTGATCCAAGACAGATTCATTTTTATGAAGGTCAGTTGATCGACCGAGTCGGTGGACAGGCGCACCCTGTGATCGGTTACAAAGCCTCCAGCAGCACTGAATGTGTGTTCCGAAAGAACGCTGGATGCAGGACAGGCCAGTAGCTCAATTGCATACTGTGTAAGCTCTGGCCAGTGATCCATCCTCAAGACCCAGTAACCCAGAGGATTTTCGGTGGGAAAGGTGTCCAAGTCAGATCTTGCCCCTAGGTATTCCTGCACCATGTAAAACAGACGCTGGCGATGGTTGCTGGAACCGATCAAACCTTAGGGCTGCGGACTAAAAAATTGTCTGAACGCATCGGTCAGACGGCCACCTTCTCCACCGCTCCTTCTTTGACTGACCGCAGCCTCGGCAACACGTTGTCCAGGAACAGGAGTTTGTAACCTCCCAGTCTCTGGGAATGCGTTGCACAGACCTTTCTGCAAGGCCTCCCGAAGATGTTTCATCCTCTGCTCCCTCTGCAATGGCAAGATAAGGTCTGCAACCTTACTCTTGTAACGTGGATCAAGGAGGGTTGCCAGCCAGTAACAATCCCTCTCCTTGATACTTCGAATACGAGGATCCTTCCGCAGGCTTTGCAGGATCAGGGAGGCCATGCAGCGTAAGTTTGCTGAGGCATTCCTCTGGGTCCTCTGGGTCACTAGGGACGACATGATCCGCAGCCACCTCCTCCCAGCCACGTACAAGTCCATGGGTTTCTTGGGACTGTAAATGATCCCTTAAAGACTGCTGCTGATGCTGAGTGCCAGGCTCCACCTCCATGCTGACACAATCCTCCTCCTCCTCTTCCTGTGTGATCGGCGGGCACAGAGGAACACTGTCTGGATAAAGGGGGCCTTGAGAGCTAAGGAAGTCCTCCTCTTCCTGCCTCTGTTCTGCCTCAAGTGCCCTGTCCATTATTCCATGCAGCGTGTGCTCTAACAGGTGGACAAGGGGGACAGTGTCACTGATGCATGCACTGTCACTGCTCACAATCCTCGTGGCCTCCTCAAATGGTGACAGGACAGTGCATGCATCCCTGATCATGGCCCACTGACGTGGGGAAAAAAACACATTCACTAAATCAAATGGTAGGTGAAAAAAACATCACAAAATGGTATTAAATATAAAGTTTATATCATAATAAGTGAAAAAAAACAAAAGCAAAAAGTCTGTGGTAGCAGTGCATAGGCGATGATGAACAGGTGTCTCCTGAGCATGCAGAGGGATTGTTTAGACCCAGCAACCTGGTAGATAAATGGACCGCAGGGAGACCAGAAGTGCACAGAAGAAATCAGTGCCAGGACCATAACCAGAAATCATGGAGGCTTACCAGAAATATTGGCCTGAAATAGCATATGCCATACAGGTCAAAAAGGCTTGATGACCAACAGGTCTAGGTATTATATCTGGTCAGATGTCATCACCACACAGAAAGGGGGGAGAAATCAGCATGGCTTCCTCATCAATGGGTACACCATAAGCCAAGCGAATAATTTGTGTTGCATGTGAGGGATAAAAACACTCACATAGTGTGATAAGGTTTTAAACTTGGATTTATTAAAAATAAAGAATAAAAACAAACTCACATTTTCAGAAGATAGGAATAGCATGTAAATCGTGTAGCGGTAGTCATGAGGGATCCCTCATGACTACTAGCTGCTGGTACCAAAGGACTGCAGGTTAGGCCCCTGGGCCCTGGGGTCAGAACTCTATTGGCAACGAAATTTCAGATTTTTTTTTAAAATCCTTCTGGTATTAGTTGATGTGTAGTAATAAATAAGCGCACCTGTTAGTGTGTGAAATGCTTCTACCATTTGAACTGTCTGTAACACTTGGGATGTTCGTTCATTAAATACAAATTTTGATGGATCTTTGAGTGCAGCCATTTCTTCAGTGTTGATCGTATGCCGAGGTGAGCCGATGCGGGCATCCATGATATTATTAGGCTTCCTGTCTCACCTGGCGCAGCAAGTTCTTTTGTTTAGATATTAGTTGATGTGTTATGCTCAATTATATTTTGGAAAAGTGTACCAAGATCACTTTAAGTGATACTTATGTCTGGAAAAATGGTTAAAAAGCAGCTACATGTTGTCAGGAAGCATTATCCTGGGTCTTGAAGAGCTTGTTTTTCCTGTGAAATATATCTGGAATACCTACATAGAGCCTGATTTATAGTTTTGGGTCCATTTTTAGGAAGATTTTTCTGGATGGTAAAAAAGCACAAGTGGAGAGGAACTTCTGGGTGCAGTGCCCTTTTTAAAAAATCAATTTAATAGACAACGTAGGTTCAACTCACATGTAGTATAAAAATGAAAAGCATGGTATTAGAAAGTCGAGATGATGTTCCCACATCCTGTGACAAGATCTGTGCTGTGTATGATGACCGGGGATCTTCCGAATGATGTAAACGCCGGCTCCGGAAGAGCAGCCTCAGAACAAGGCTTGGAACACAGTGGATGGCTGGCAGCAGGGGGACGACATCATCAAAAATGGACGCATTTCATGAGCGTGCGCACTTGGATGCTCTGCAAGTCGTGCTCCTTCCTCAGCAGACAGTCTGAATACCATAGAGAGGGATTAAATAAGGAAAAGACACAAGGGCGGAGCTGGATGAGGCAATGAGGGGGAGGTTGGAAGTGATAATGAAATTGGTAGACTAACCAAATTAAGATGTAAATACTATAATACTATATTATGCAAATAAAAACCATGGATATAGTATGCTGGTCCGGACTGAGTATATATAATACTGGTAGGGGAGAAAAATATGTATATATAGTCCAAATAAACTAATGGAAATATATAAAGTAGAAAAATAAAAACTGTTATTTTATATGCTGGATATGAAAAATTGAAAGAGGAGGACAAGCTAAACCCACAGAGCATTAGCAGGCGGTACGCATGCTGAAAATGATAAATATATAAGACAGAATGGGTCTACATACAAAACATATATGTATGTAGACCCATTCTGTCTTATATATTTTTTATTTTCAGCATGCGTACCGCCTGCCAATTTATGTACGTCTATGTTTAATAATGTTATCGTTTTATTTATATATACCAATTTCATTATCACTTCCAACCTCCCCCTCATTGCCTCATCCAGCTCTGCCCTTGTGTCTTTTCCTTATTTAATCCCTCTCTATGGTATTCAGACTTTGTCTGCTGAGGAAGGAGCACAACTTGCAGAGCATCCAAGTGCGCATGCTCATGAAATGCCTCCATTTTTGATGATGACGTCCCCCTGCTGCCAGCCATCCACTGTGTTAAAAGCCTCGTTCTGAGGCCGCTCTTCTGTTTACTTCATTCGGAAGATCCCCGGTCATCATACACAGCACGGATCTTGTCACAGGATGTGGGAACGTCATCTCGACTTTCTGATACCATGCTTTTCATTTTTATACTACATGTGAGTTAATCTTAAGTTGTCTACTAAATTAATTTTTTAAAAAAGGACTGTACCCAGAGGCGCCTCTCCACTTGTGCTTTTTTTCAGCTCCTTGGAATATGGTTTCTTCCCTTAATTGATGGCAGCCTTGTGTGCTTCCTGTGGACGTTTTTTTCCCTCTCCCAATACCACTACATAGCTGATTTGCCTGTGTATGCCAGATGGACTATATTGTCAATTACTAGCAGATTTGTATTGGGACTTTTATGATCTCTGTGTTGATGCGCCTATACTTGTGTTCTTCTTTCTGGATGGTAGGGTGAGAGATGCAAAAGTGTAAATATAGTTTAGGGGTATAATGCTGCAGTAGTAGTCAGGTTGATAGTTGTTACAGGAACCTCAAAGCTAAAAGCTGCAGGGGCGATATCAATAGTAGAAGATTGCAGGATAGGAAATTAAAATTAGGGACCTGTTTGTGTCTGCAGCACCACTTTTTTTTCTTTTTCATAATCACCACTATGACATCTAAGTTTTGAAAACTACAGTCCTCTAGAAAGCTTCTGTTCAGCTACATATATATATATATATATATATATATATATATATATATATATATATATATATATATAATACAGTGGGGACAGAAAGTATTCAGACCCCCTTAAATTTTTCACTCTTTGTTATATTGCAGCCATTTGCTAAAATCATTTAAGTTCATTTTTTGTCCTCATTAATGTTCACACAGCACCCCATATTGACAGAAAAACACAGAATTGTAGACATTTTTGCAGATTTATTAAAAAAGAAAAACTGATATATCACATGGTCCTAAGTATTCAGACCCTTTGCTGTGACATTCATATATTTAACTCAGGTGCTTTCCATTTCTTCAGATCATCCTTCAGATGGTTCTACACCTTCATTTGAGTCCAGCTGTGTTTGATTATACTGATTGGACTTGATTAGGAAAGCCACACACCTGTCTATATAAGACCATACAGCTCACAGTGCATGTCAGAGAAAATGAGAATCATTTGGTCAAAGGACCTGCCTGAAGAGCTCAGGAGACAGAATTGTGGCAAGGCACAGATCTGGCCAAGGTTACAAAAAAAATTCTGCTGCACTTAAGGTTCCTTAGAGCACAGTGGCCTCCATAATCCTTAAATGGAAGACATTTGGGATGACCAGAACCCTTCCTAGAGCTGTCTGTCCGCCAAAACTGAGCTATCGGGGGAGAAGAGCCTTGGGGAGAGAGGTAAAGAAGAACCCAAAGATCACTGTGGCTGAGCTCCAGACATGCAGTTGGGAGATGGAACAAAGTTGTAGAAAGTCAACCATCACTGCAGCCCTCCACCAGTCGGGGCTTTATGGCAGAGTGGCCCGACGGAAGCCTCTCCTCAGTGCAAGACACATGAAAGCCTGCATAGAGTTTGCTAAAAAACACCTGAAGGACTCCAAGATGGTGAGAAATAAGATTCTCTAGTCTGATGAGACCAAGATAGAACTTTTTGGCCTTTATTCTAAGCGGTATGTGTGGAGAAAACCAGGCACTGCTCATCACCTGTCCAATACAGTCCCAACAGTGAAGCATGGTGGTGGCAGCATCGTGCTGTGTTTTTCAGCTGCAGGGACAGGACGACTGGTTGCAATCGAGAGAAAGATGAATGTGGCAAAGTACAGGGATATCCTGGACGAAAACCTTCTCCAGAGTGCTCAGGACCTCAGACTGGGCCGAAGGTTTACCTTCCAACAAGACAATGACCCTAAGCACACAGCTAAAATAACGAAGGAGTGGCTTCACAACAACTCCGTGTCTGTTCTTGAACCCAGCCAGAGCCCTGACTTAAACCCAATTGAGCATCTCTGGAGAGACCTGAAAATGGCTGTCCACCAACGTTTACCATCCTGACAGAACTGGAGAGGATCTGCAAGGAGGAATGGCAGAGGATCCTCAAATCCAGGTGTGAAAAACTTGTTGCATCTTTCCCAAAAAGACTCATGGCTGTATTAGGTCAAAAGGGTGCTTCTGCTAAAAACTGAGCAAAGGGTGTGAATACTTAGGACCATGTGATATTTCAGTTTTTTTCTTTTTTAACCACTTGCCGACCGCCTCACGCAGATAAACTGCAGCAGAATGGCACGGGCCGGCAGAATCACGTACCTGTACGTGATCTGCCTCCCGCGGGCAGGGGGTCCAAACGGACCTCCCCGGTGCCCGAGGCGGTCTGCGTTTTTCCCCTGGTGATCGGAGGTGAGGGGGAGACCATCCATTCGTGGCCCCCCCTTGCGATCGCTCCCAGCCAATGAGATCATTCCTCTGCTGCTGTATGCTAAACAGCAGCAGAGGAAATGATGTCATCTCTCCTCGGCTCGGTATTTTCCGTTCCGGCGTCGAGGAGAGAAGACTTCAATGTGAGTGCACAAACACACACACATACAGTAGAACATGGCAGGCACACAATACACCCCCGATCACCCCCCCCCCCCGTCACACTGACACCAAGCAGTTTTTTTTTTTTCTGATTACTGCATTGGTGTCAGTTTGTGACAGTTAGTGTGGTAGGGCAGTTAGTATTAGCCCCCTTTAGGTCTAGGGTACCCCCCTAATAAAGTTTTAACCCCGTGATCACACCCCGTCACCAGTGTCACTAAGCGATCATTTTTCTGATCGCTGTATTAGTGTCTCTGGTGACGCTAGTTAGGGAGGTAAAAATTTAGGTTCGCCGTCAGCGTTTTATAGCATCAGGGACCCCCATATTCTACCTAATAAAGGTTTTAACCTCTTGATTGCCCCCTAGTTAACCCCTTCACCAGTGATCACCGTATAACTGTTACGGGTGACGCTGGTTAGCTCGTTTATTTTTTCTAGTGTCAGGGCACCCGCCGTTTATTACCGAATAAAGGTTTAGCCCCCTGATCGCCCGGCGGTGATATGCGTTGCCCCAGGCAGCGTCAGATTAGCGCCAGTACCGCTAACACCCACGCACGCAGCATACGCCTCCCTTAGTGGTATAGTATCTGAACGGATCAATATCTGATCCGATAAGATCTATACTAGCGTCCCCAGCAGTTTAGGGTTCCCAAAAATGCAGTGTTAGCGGGATCAGCCCAGATACCTGTTAGCACCTGCGTTTTGCCCCTCCGCCCGGCCCACCCCAGCCCACCCAAGTGCAGTATCGATAGATCACTGTCACTTACAAAACACTAAACGCATAACTGCAGCGTTCGCAGAGTCAGGCCTGATCCCTGCGATCGCTAACAGTTTTTTTGGTAGCATTTTGGTGAACTGGTAAGCACCAGCCCCAGGCAGCGTCAGGTTAGCGCCAGTACCGCTAACACCCACACATGCACCGTACACCTCCCTTAGTAGTATAGTATCTGAATGGATCAATATCTGATCCGATCAGATCTATACTGGCCTCCCCAGCAGTTTAGGGTTCCCAAAAATGCAGTGTTAGCGGGATCAGCCCAGATACCTGCTAGCACCTGCGTTTTGTCCCTCCGCCCAGCCCATCCAAGTGCAGTATCAATCGATCACTGTCACTTACAAAACACTAAACACATAACTGCAGCGTTCGCAGAGTCAGGCCTGATCCCTGCGATCGCTAACAGTTTTTTTTGGTAGCGTTTTGGTGAACTGGCAAGCACCAGCGGCCTAGTACACCCCGGTCGTAGTCAAACCAGCACTGCAGTAACACTTGGTGACGTGCCGAGTCCCATAAATGCAGTTCAAGCTGGTGAGGTGGCAAGCACAAGTAGTGTCCCGCTGCCACCAAGAAGAAGACAACACAGGCCCGTCGTGCCCATAGTGCCCTTCCTGCTGCATTCGCCAATCATAATATCTAGAGATAGATAGATAGATAGATAGATAGATAGAGATATACACACACATACACATACACACACACAGCATCTCACAAAAGTGAGTACACCCCTCACATTTTTGTAAATATTTTTTTATATCTTTTCATGTGACAGCACTGAAGAAATGCCACTTTGCTACAATGTAAAGTAGTGAGTGTATGGCTTGTATAACAGTGTAAATTTGCTGTCCCCTAAAAATAACTCAACACAAAGTCATTAAAGTCTAAACCGCTGGCAACAAAAGTGAGTACAACCCTAAGTGAAAATGTCCAAATTGGACCCATTAGCCATTTTTCTTCCATGTGACCCGTGACTCGCTAGTGCTATAAGGTCTCAGATGTGAATGGGGAGTAGGTGTGTTAAATTTGGTGTTATCGCTCTCACTCTCTCATACTGGTCACTGGAAGTTCAACATGGCACCTCATGGCAAAGAACTTTCTGAGGATCTGAAAAAAAGAATTGTTGCTCTACATAAAGATGCCTACACTATTAAAAGATTGCCAAGAACCTGGAACTGAGCTGCAGCATAGTGGCCAAGACCATATAGCGGTTTAACAGGACAGGTTCCACTCAGAACAGGTTTTGCCATGGTCGACCAAAGAAAGTTGAGTGCACGTGCTCGGCGTCATATTCAGAGGTTGTCTTTGGGAAATAGACGTATGAGTGCCGCCAGCATTGATGCAAAGGTTGAAGGGGTGGGGGGTCAGCCTGTCAGTGCTCAGACCATACGCCACACACTGCATCAAATTGGTCTGCATGGCTGTCATCCCAGAAGGAAGCCTCTTCTAAAGATGATGCACAAGAAAGTGCAAATAGTTTTCTGAAGACAAGCAGACTAAGGATGTGGGTTACTGGAACCATGTCCTGTGGTCTGATGAGACCAAGATAAACTTATTTGGTTCAGATGGTGTGAAGCGTGTGTGGTGGCAACCAGGTGAGGAGTAGGTCATGGTCTGGGGCTGCATAAGTGCTGCGGGCACTGGGGAGCTACAGTTCATTGAGGGAACCATGAATGCCAACATGTACTGTGACATACTGAAGTAGAGCATGATCCCTTCCCTTCGGAGACTGGGCCACGGGGCAGTATTCCAACATGATAATGACCCCAAACACACATCCAAGACAACCACTGCCTTGCTAAAGAAGCTGAGGGTAAAGGTCATGGACTGGCCAAGCATGTCTCCAGACCTAAACCCTATTGAGCCTCTGTGGAGCATCCTTAAAACGGAAGGTGGAGGAACGCAAGGTCTCTAACATCCACCAGCTCTGTGATGTCGTCATGGAGGAGTGGAAGAGGACTCCAGTGGCAACTGGTGAAGCTCTCGTGAGTTCCGTGCCCAAGAGGGTTAAGGCAGTGCTGGAAAATAATGGTGGCCACACAAAATATTGACACTTTGGGCCAATTTGGACATTTTTATTTACGGGTGTACTCACTTTTGTTGCCAGCGGTTTAGACATTAATGGCTGTATGTTGAGTTATTTTGAGGGGACAGCAAATTTACACTGTTATACAAGCTGTACACTCACTACTTTACATTGTAGCAAAATGTAATTTCTTTGTTGTTGTCACAGGAAGAGATATAATAAAATATTTACAAAAATGTGAGGGGTGTACTCACTTTTGTGAGATACTGTGTGTGTGTATGTGTGTGTATGTATATATATATATATATATATATATATATATATATATATACACATACACATATACACACACACACACACACACACACACACACACACACCCACATAGAAACACTGAGCAAAATTATAAACGCTTTTGTGTTTGCCCCTATTTATTATGAGCTTAACGCAAAGATCTATGATTTTTTCTATGTACCCAAAAGGCCTGTTTCTCTCAAATATTGTCTATAATCTGTCTAAATCTGTGTTAGTGAGCACTTCTCCCTTGCTGAGATAATCCATCCACCTCACAGGTGTGGCATATCAAGATGCTGATTAGACAGCATGATTATTGGACAGGTGTTCCTTAGGCTGGCCACGATAAAAGGCCACTCTAAAATGTGCAGTTTTATTACACAGCACAATGCCACAGATGTCACAAGTTTTGAGGGAGCGTGCAATTGGCATGCTGACTGAAGGAATGTCCACCAGAGCTGTTTCCCTTGAATTGAATGTTCATTTCTCTACCATAAGCCATCTCCAAAGGCGTTTCAGAGAATTTGGCAGTACATCCAACAGGCCTCTAAACCGCAGACCACATGTAACCACACCAGTCCAGGACCTCCACATCCAGCATCTTCACCTCCAAGATCGTCTGAGACCAGCCACCCGGACAGCTGCTGCAACAATCAGTTAGCATAACCAAAGAATTTCTGCACAAACTGTCAGAAACTGCCTCAGGGAAGCTCATCTGTATGCTCATCATCCTCATCGCGGTCTAGACCTGACTGCAGTTCGACGTCGCAACTGACTTGAGTGGGCCAATGCTCACATTCAATGGCATCTGGCACTTTGGAGAGGTGTTCTCTTCATGGTTGAATCCTGGTTTTCACTGTACAGGGCAGATGACAGACAGCGTGTATGGCGTGTGGGTTAGCAGTTTGCTGATGTCATCATTGTGGATCGAGTAGCCCATGCCGGCATTGAGGTTATGGTATGGGCAGGCAGGCCACAATCAACAACCTGATCAATTCTATGCGAAGGAGATGTGCTGCACTGTGTGAGGCAGATACTGACTGGTTTTCGGATCCCCCTGACCCCCCAATACAGTAAAACTGCACATTTTAGAGTGGCCTTTTTTCTGGCCAGCCTTAAGCACACCTGCACAATAATCATGCTGTCTAAACAGCATCTTGATATGCCACACCTGTGAGGTGGATGGATTATCTTGGCAAAGGAGAAGTGCTCACTAACACAGATTTGTGAAAAATATTTTAAAGGAAAATAGGCCTTTTGTGTTCATAGAAAAAGTCGTAGATCTTTGAGTTCAGCTCATGATAAATAGGGGCAAACACAAAAGTGTTGTGTTTATAATTTTGCTCAGTGTATGTATATATATCAGCCCTCAAAAATTCCACTCGCTTGCTCGCATTTTGAGAGTGGAATTTAGTGCAGGGTGAGTGAGGAGCTGGGGTGGACCAGGCTGACCATTTCCTGGCTGAAGCGATCAGCCAGGAAACTGACAGGCGGAGGACACAGACCGACAGGGCTGGACTGCCCTGGCGCCACTTTGAGCTGAGCTGAGGCTGCAGCTCTCCCCTCCCTCTCTCTTTCTCCTTCTCCTTTTGCGTATCACACACACAGCGGGCATGGGTTATATATAAAAATGGGGCAGACTCGATGGACCACTTGGTCTTTTTTCTGCCGTCAGTCTTCTATGTTTTTTCCATTCAACTATTCTTGCCTGAGTCACTGGCTTGGGCTCCAGGTTTCTCTTCATGGTGCATATCTTATATTTCATAAACATAAAAATGTTAAAAATAAAAATGTTTTAAACAGAGCAAGAAAAATATTTTTTTCCTTTACTATATTATGTACAGATCACAGCTTTATCATGTGATTGGGAAAAAAATAAATAAATAACATTTTCTTTTCCCTTTGTCTGTTTGCAGGTTGCAGATTTATGGGAATCTGTGATGTCTTACTTTTAAGCATGCATGCATGCATGCTTCTTATAAAATGTGTAGCATATTATGTAAACATATGAGTTCATATATAAAACATATGCTTTATGAGAAAATACAGACAAAAACAATAAAGAGGTCATTGTTAAAAGACACACACTGCAGGCGGTGATGCTGAGTTGTCAGAATTACAAGTGATTTAATGCAAACAAAGAAAAAACATCAAGCTATGAAAGAAGGACATTAAAATATATGCTGTTTATCCTAAATAGTGTAATGCAAGATGAAACAGCGGGAGCCAGACACTTTTTGAATGCAAAAAGATTTTATTGTCTCTTAAACAGAACTGTGGGAGAGAGGATTGGGGCCAGGACACCCTTAGGTAGATGAAATGTTAATTGGCAGTCTTAGAGACTTCTATAGGCAGACAGCTATACAAATAAAGGCCTCAAGCCGGATACAACTTCTGTATAGGTAGGACGCTGTCTCCTATGGCAACAATCTTGTAGAAGTTTCTAACTGTATTTGAAGAAGGGGGATGTTGGAGGGGCAAATAAAAAGGTGTGGTGGTGAAAACGGCAATAATGAGTGGTAAATGCAACCAAATGTACAAACATGAAATCAAATATCACAAAACGTATGATGTGATAAAGTGATCCAAGAAAATGTATAAAGGAATGAACCCGTGTAAATAACAAAGAATGGCAAACCGGTAGGTCATGTACCTACATAATCATAAATTTAAAAAGTACAGGGAAAACTGTCAAAATATATGAAACATAACAAAATAACACAAAATATCTGACAGAAATATATATATATATATATATATCAGAAAACTGAATAAAAAAAGTCCATAAAAAGTGAATGTAAAACAGTCCCACCACCAAACAGCATATGTGTACCAAAAATCTTCAGTGATAGCACCTCTGTGTCTGCAAGCAGCTCACCTTACTGCTGTAAGGTGTACAGAATAGGCTGATCGCAGGTCCCAGGTAAGCTAGTGGGTACAAAATTGAAGGGATATCCCATATGATGCTTTGAATGGTCCCACTGCTGTAAGGTGTACAGAATAGGCTGATCGCAGGTCCCAGATAAGCTAGTGGGTACAAAATTGAAGGGATATCCCATATGATGCTTTGAATGGTCCCAGTGATAGATATTCAAGACGATATGTAAAAAGAAAAATGCATAGAAAACATATATAATGTGACACTGTAATGAACACAGTGGGACAGGGACGGATCATAAAGCGATGCACTCACTTTTTTAAAAGTGAGTATAGGCACAAATCCACGAACGCCGAGTTCGTATGCCCTTGTTGGTGGCTTCAGTCAGTTCCTGCTCACCAGTGCTCATCAGATACGGTAAGTGTAGGTAAACCATAAAGAGAGAGTATACATAGCATAATCCCGTATAGAAAGCCAATTTTATTGAAAAGGTAAAGAAACTCACATTTAAAATCAGAATACAGATCGGAACATCCACGAGCGCCAAGCTCGTCTCCTGCCGTCAGACTGAGTGTACCCAGTGCTCCAATCCCGACGCGTATCGTCACATCACGTGACTTCATCAGGGGATAACACAGGGTAAGGGTACATGCCTTTAAATAGTCTGCAGTTGATGGATGCCTGGCGGCCATTTTCCCGAAGTCCGTCATTGCAATGAATGGCATCGGTGTTACGAAGGTCCATCGGCCATTTTGCTGAGGTCTCACGCATAGACGCTCAGTATAAGGTGATACATAAACTAATGGCCGAGGAGATAGCCTGTATAGGACTATCAAAGGAGCACAGCAGAAGACGATAACTAAAGGGCACTGTGACCCAGATAAATATGTATTAAAAGCGAGGGGGAGATCAATGAGGGTGGTAAATATGCACAGGGAGTGCATAGAGGGAGAAAACAAGAAACACTAAAAAACTATATTATTTAATAAATAAGATAAAAATATATATATTAAAAAATATATATGAAAAAAAAATTTATATATATGAGCACAAATCCACGGAGAAAAAAGGGGAATTAAAAAATGGGTCCCTGACTTGGCACTTGCTGAAGTTTTCCCACTTCTTCACCGTCCCCGGCTGGTGAGAAGTCTGGAAGCTCTGATACTGGCCTCAGCTTACTCACAGTGGTCTCACAACATGACAAAATGTGGAAAATTTTAAGGGGTGTGAATGCTTTTTCAATGCACTGTAGAAATAGTTTAAATATCCAAATTATTGTGTTTAGAGATATACATCTATCTATATATTGATATCTATATCTATACACACACATATACAGTTCTCCTCTACCTAAATATATAACATTTATTCTTAATCAATATAAATTTTCTGCATTAGAATGTATACTGGCGGCATTACCAGATCTCCTAACATTTTATATATATAGGTGGAGGTGAGTTTCCTGCAAACAAATCACTGAAGGAAAAAACCTCTTCGGCGAGTTAAACACAGCTTTACGTTTAGAAGGGTCACTCAATCCCTGAACATTCCAGGAAATTACTACATCAGTTAAAGTAGCCATATTGATAGTGATGCAATATATAATAGCAATGTGTTATCCCCTCCACAGAACAGGACAGAGCACAATAATAGTATGAGTCCAACAGCGATAGTTTTGACAAAAAGAGTCCCCCCCCCCCCGACAAAACTTTCCTGTAAAGACTATACCTTTCATGCATTGGCAGAGTTCAATTGAAGCTGCAGAAGATTTTGACTAATGTGGTATGATGTAAGTATAATGTAAGTATGAATTCGTACAATCATGTCTGTGAAGTGCTTGAAAAAAAAAAAAAAAAACCCCTTGTAAACCCCTTAAAAATCTTGTAACATAACTTTTCCATTCAAAACACTGGGTAGAGCTTCTTGTTAGCTTTCAAGGTAAACAAAAAAGCAAAAAACAAAACTTAATCGGGCTGATGGATCCCTGTATCACAGTGAATCAGACTGGATCAGGAGACTGGCCTGGTCGCCTATAGAAATTAAGCCAGTGTGCCGCAGTTTTAGGAGAATCAAAGAAATATGTGGTGCCTTGTGCCACTACCTCAATTTGGAAGGGTACAGAATAAAATAAGTGAGGGACAGCGTTTCACATAGGGAAAACCTTGCTCGTTGTCGCTGCACCCCTGCTGAAAAATCAGGAAAGAAGATGACCCTGGATCCGTCCATCTTTATTTCCGGTTGTTGGCTAGCTTTCTGTAGTATGATGTCTCTGTCTTTATAATTTAGCATCCGCAGTATAAGTGTTCTAAGAGCCGCTCCAGCAGATGGTGGTTAGGGATGGGCTATCGGTTTGGCCATGAGCATAAGTTCGGGCCGAACTTTCACTGTTTGGACGTTCGACCAACAGCCGAACAAACGTTTGTTCGCCCCCCCCCCCGAACAGACCACAATGCATTGCGATGCTGAACAGTGCATTGCAAGCCCTGATTGGTTGAAGCAGTGAAAGCTTCAGCCAATCAGGGCACAGAGCACTGTCAGAGTCATGATTGGACACTGTCATCATGACTTTATCCAATCATGGCTTATTCCCGCCCCACAGTATAAAAGTATTCTTTCAATGGCAGCCATTTTAGTGTGATTTCGGCATGGATAGAGATAGAACAGGGCTCTGTTCAGTGCTATTAGTTAGTTAGTATGCTATTTTTCTTCAATTGTCAGTATAGAATATTAGTTTAGTGTCAGTCTAGGCATAGTGTGAGTGTAGTGAGGAGGACCGTCATTCAGTGTGCAGCTAGAGTAGGGACAGCTCAGATAGTTTCAGTGTAGTGTAGTGAGACCGTGCCATTCATACATACATTAGTGTAGAGTAGGGACAGCTCAGATAGTTTCAGTGTAGTGTAGTGAAACCGTGTCCGTGTAATCTGTACATTAGTGTATAGCTAGAGTAGGGACAGTTTAGATAGCGTCAGTGTAGTGACGGTTGAACACCGTCTATTTGATTGCGTTACTGCCAGTTTAACGCCATATAGTTTTGTGTGTCACTGTACGTTTGGCGCATTACATTGCAGTATATTATAGTGTATCCGTGGAATGTACCAGTAGTGTGAGTACTCAAATTAAAGTGCACCAAACACCTCTTTACATTGATTAAAGTGCATCTACGTACAGATTTCAACTTCTTTACATTTTCTTATAAGCACCGCCCCCTCCTTCCCAATAATGTCTGGGAGGACAACAAGGAGAGGCAGACATTCCCTTGGCACTGTAAGGGGGCCAGCAACAAATGTGTCACAGGCAAAGGTGGATGTGGTGGTCAGTCCTCAGGCAGGGCATTATTTCCTCTGTTTAGTGAGTTTGCCCGTGCTATACAGCCACAGCATGCAGAGGAGGTAGTTGACTGGCTTACTAAACCTTCCTCATCCTCCTCATCCTCTGTCATGCAAGCAGAGACAAGTGTGCAGTCACCAGAGTGGATAAACCTGCCTCCTTGTCCAAATATATTCCTGCCATAGCCCCAACATCAGCCATTGAGGAGTCAGCTGAGTTATTTGACTACAGCGTCAGCCACTTGAACCTTGATGATGCCCAGACAGATGATGATGATGGTGTCACTGATGCGACTTGGGTGCCAGATAGAGCAGAGGAGGAAACTGAAGGCACAACCCCAAGGAGTCCGACATCAAGAAAGAGTAGAGAGCAGCCACCCTATTCCATCACATTTTGCAGCCGGTATCTCTCGGCCCACTCCCCAAAGCTCAGCTGTCTGGGCCTTTCAGCACATCTGCAGCAGATCGCACTGTTGCTATCTGCATACTGTGTCTCAGGCACATCAAACGTGGCAAAAACAACAAACCATATGCATATCATTGCAATTTTTTTTGCCTTCATCAAGAGCACCCTCTATAGGGTTACTGTGGGAAGGCGCCCCTGACACCCAAAAAGTAATTTTTCTGCACCTGTTTGACGGGTGCATATCATTTCAATTTTTTACAACAAGGCCAATTCTTGCTTTCATCAAGAGTACCTCTATAGGGTTTCGGTGAGAAGGCGCAACTAACACCCAAAGGCCAATTTTTAAGCACCCGTTACTTCTATACCAATTCAAAGTGACACCAGAATGTATCCAAAAAAATCTCTAATCTTGTTCCTAGTGCACTACATTGTGGCCTCATCATACACACTGGCTCCCCAGCTGTTGCTGAGCAAAATAAAGGCAGCTTGCAGGGAAAATGTCATTTTTTTGGTTTTATAAATGCAATTATTGCTGCAGCAGATTCTAGACAAGGTACAGATCTGCCTCTTTACAGGTATACTAAGGGGGCCCCCCAAGCACTATATTGGAAGGAATTTTTCATTTTTAGGCTTTCACTTTAAAAATCAAAAAATCACTGCTCATTTAAAAATGACGTTTTTCACAAACTTTTTTTTATTAATACATGTCCCCCAGGGCAGGACTCCTATAACCATTGTATGTCCAATTACTTGCATATAAGCTTTCAAAATGGGCACTTTTGATTTTTGACGTTTGGGTCCCATTGACTTTAATGGGGTTCCTTAGTCAGGTCAGAACTTTTGCGGTGTTTGGAAGTTCTGGTGCAAACCGAACAGGGGTCTGTTCGGCCCATCCCTAGTGGTGGTCTGGCAGGGAATATTAAAAAAGGGGGAGCTGGTGCTGCGCTGTTCAACAAAGAAATTCAAGTATTCAGAATATTCAAACTGTATCGAGAAGCAATGTGCTGCTAAAGGTAGTAGTACATATGCGAATAAAAATTAATAAATGAACAAAAACACATCAATAGTGTAAACACTCTCCACAATGTACTATAGAGTGACTGATTCTAAAGTGCAAAATAATATAATGTTAAACAAGTGCTACACAATGCAATTTTTCTTCTGTAAATAAAGTCATGTGCAAATTCAAATGAACTGTGCAAAATGCAAATAAATTGTGCAAACCAGCAATATAGTCCTTTTGTGCAAAGTGCAAATAAACTGTGCAAAACTGCAATAAAGTCTTTTCTACTTGTGCAAAAAACAACAAAGTGCAAAAGGTGCCAAAAAAACAATTATCTCCTCTTCATGCAAACACACACACTAGTGGGAATGGCCTCTTACCTACGCGTATGTGTATAAAAATCTGTCATTTGCTTCTTCCTTACACCATAATCCTGAGCCAATTGCATTGATCTAATGTGTTGAATGGTCTTTGTCTCTCAGTGGATGCGTGGATAATATTGCAAAGAAAAAATGGGGTTCTGGATTGTGTAGTATGTAAAACCAAGTAGTTTTTATTTCATAATAAACAGTGATGGTACTCACATTGAATTAAAAATAGTAAAACAGAACTCCACGAGTGGCGAGCTTGTATGCCAACGTCTATTCTGGTGCTTATCCGCCCCTACGCGTGGCGTCACGTTCATGTGACTTCATCAGGGGTGAAACTGTCTTTAGATAATCTACAGCATTGGATATAATGGGCGGCCATTTTCTTGTAGCCCAATGCAAAAATATCATAGCGGCCATATTTCAAGAGATAGTTTCTATAAAACGAGCGCAGCCATTTTTTTGGTGGTATCCCGCTGCTAATAGGAAAGAGTAAGCTCTACTGCAAATATTGCAACGTGGCCTTGAGCCATTTTTCTATGAATTCCACCCGCGCCTTTCCTTCACCCTTTCTGGCAAGCCAGCAAATCCGGTTTTCCGTGTCCTCCAGGCGTGAATCATGTACAGCTAATTTTTGTTATATGGTCTTAGAGGATTGCAGGTGGTGATTGCTATCAGAATATTAATTAAATGAATGTAGGTTCAGGGTCCCCTACAGCAACAGATTGAGCAATTTATCCCAATTGAGCCCATGTATCCAATTAGTGCCAGCATAGTAGATACAGTCCTGATATGCTTGTTTCTATAGCTATAATTTAATGATTACTGTCACATTCAATGTAATTGAATTCATTCAATGCCATTTCAAACAGTGCCTTTTCTTTAAATTCAGGAATACAATTTACTGTAGATCTTATAGTTAAACAGAAGGGCTGGGCCCATCAGTTTTGGATACTTGCATGCCCTACATAGGATGGATACTCTGGCCCTTTAACCCATAGTATTTAAACCGACTTCAGTTTACTGAAATCACATCAGTTGAGTGAAGTTTAGGGTGCGCGGCTCTCTGTGATGGCAAACTTGTAACCTGTGAGCTCCGGACCCACGCCACCCTCCATTGTCCCTTTATAGCTTCATTTGCCACTGATAGCCACAGGAGTAAGCCACATCAGCTCCTAAGACCTCCAGGCACCTCATGGTCAAATACGGAGACCAGAGAGAACATTACCGGTCCTTTCCAGCGCCGCAGCCTACCGTCACCATGGACCGCTACTTCACCAGGCCTCAATCCCGGTCTTAGTAACACAAAGGGGACTCGGAAGATTACGTCCGCACCCTAATGTCGGAGGATGACTCACAGCCGACTCCCACAGTCAGCACCCTCTTTGCAGCAACCCTCACCCACCCACAGTTGCTGGATATCAAGCTCCAGGCCCTTGCACAACAACTCACTAGGGGCATAGCTCAGGAAGTGGGGAGATGAGACTATTCACTATCAAGCTTTAGAAGAAGAAAATGCGTTCCTTAAGCATTCTGTTTCTCAACTATAACTCCAGCAGGAGGATCTGGAAAACAGAGAGAGAGAGGCGCCAAAATCTCAGGATCCGTGGAGTGTCAGAAAAAGTGTCTGATAACAATATCAGATCATTCCTCCTGGGGCTGTTTAACAGTCTTGCTCCACAAATTGCTGATATCGACTTGCGTATGGACCATGCCCATAGATCCCTGGCTCCTAAACCCCCAGTGGGTGTCCGACCACGTGATATCATGGTGAGATTCCACTATAATGAAAGTAAAGAAGCGCTCACTAGACATGTGCGATTAGTTTTGTACGAATCTAAAAATCGGGAGGATCCGAAATACGAATTGCTATGCTTCCGAATTTTGTATGAAATACGAAATTTTGTTTACGAATTTCGGATCCAAATTCCGTTAAAACGGAAACCAGAATGTTCGTTAATTACAATTATTCGTTATGATGAAGTTAAAAAAAAACAGGAAGTCAGCACAGCACAGGGATGGTGGGAGCCCCTCATAATAAATTCATCATAACGAACATTCGTAATTGTTACGAAAAGTTAACGAACCTAAAAGTTAAAAACCCAGGAAGTCAGCACAGCACAGGGATGGTGGGAGGCCCTCATAATGATAAATTCATTATAACGAACATTCGCAATTGTTCCGAAAAGTTAACGAACCTAATGAAAATTCGTATTTCGTACAAATCCAAATTGCAAATGAACTTCGGACACAAATTACGAAATACAAATTAATTCTAATACGAAACGGAACGAAACTAAACAAATTTATTGACTGCGCACATGTCTAGCGCTCACCCTGGCAGCCCGCAACAAGGGTGATTACAAGGGGGACAGAATACAAATTTTTAGTGACCTCTCCCTGATCACTGTGGCAAAAATATGCTCTTTACGTCCTATTACTTCCTATCTCCAACAACACAAGATTCCTTACTACAGGGACTTCCTGTTCCGTCTCTCCATCATGAAAAATGGAGTTCAACACATCCTCCGAGAGCTCCAAGAAGAAACTGGGCCTGCCACCACTACCAGCGGAAGGTGGTGAACCAATTCCCATCACTCCCCGGGCCCCCATGGCCCCTTTGCAGATCTGGACCCTGGTGAGAGGAAGAGGAGTGAAAGCCTACTCCACGCCTTAACGCCCCCAACGCTCCCAGCTACCAACCTGACCACCTGTGAGATGCTCTTCATGATTCTTCTCTTGGGGTTCCTACCCCCTGTCACCCCTTATACGGGTTTGATTTTTGATCTGTTTTTTTTATGTTTTCTCCCACTGAGATGCCTTGAACTACTTGGTTTTGTTTCTAGATAACTCATAGAAGGTTTATAGGGAGACCCTTGTTGCTCAAGCCAAAGATGGAGCGGCTTGGCGGGGCACATTGCCTCACCCTCACTGGAGACTGCCTTGCTCCCCCTACTGTCCTCTGACTGCCGTTGGGGACCCCTGAGATGCTTTTGCTTCTCAGGCCTGCTTCTGTTCCTGTTTACCTTTTTAGGCTGCTCTGGCCTGCTTGTTACCACACTACTGAACTCTTTTTTTTCTGAGGACCCTTTTTGTTTTTTGCATTTTTTTTCCTTTTTCATTCTCATTGATGTTTTATATCTTTTGCCTTCAAGGTTACAGTATACTGTATTACTAGTTACAAGTTTACTTTGTTCCCATAACATAGGGGGATTACCCAATGCATTAAGGGTACTCTGGCTTACCAATTTACCCCACTTATGGCTCTAAAGATATTGTCCTATAACGTGAAGGGTTTGAACTCCATCAAGAAACGATGGCTGGCTCTGAAGGAATTCAGGGCCTCCGGCTCCGGCGTCGACGTGATCCTGATTCAGGAGAATTAAAATTTGCTTCCAAACACTTCCCGGTATCATATATGGCATTGGACTCATCTGGCAAGGCTGGAGTTGCGGTACTTGTCAGGCGCTCCTGTCCTCTCCAGATTCAGTTTTCCTACTTGGACCTGCATGGTTGATACATAATACTGCAATGTATGTTCATGTCTAGTCCTCTTACCCTTATGAATGTTTATGCTCCTAATTCGGGTCAGCTTAAATTCCTCACCGAAACATTTGATCCAAACTAAGCTACCTCTCCCAATGCGATCTCTAGCATCCTCCTTCCGTCAATTGATATGGGCTCATCACATTTGACGCCTGGAGGATAAAACACCCCACCAGCAAACAGTTTTCGTTCTACTCCCCCCCAACAAAATGTTCTCCAGGTTGGACTATTTCTTCATAACTGCCCCCCTTCTGCTTAACACGGTATCCTCTAAACTAGGCCCTATCACCTGGTCAGGCCATGCCCCCCTAACCCTAGATCTTTTCCTCTCCACTGCTTATCGCAAGACGTGCCATTGGAGACTAAATGAATCTTTATTGAACCACCCTGAAGCCAAATGTAAACTTCTCTCGGCACTAACCAAAAACTTTCAACTCTGCACAGGTTCTGTTTCCAGTTTGTCCACTCTTTGGAAGTCTCATAAGGCTTTTTTTAGAAGACAATGTATTTCTGTAAGCCCCCACAGGAAGAAAGATACAGCCCTTTTAAAAACCTCTTTACTAGCTAAACTGCTGAACGCGCTCTGGTGCTTTCTCCCACGGTTGCCTGACTGAGGGCAGTGACCTTGAGAAATCAGATAAAATCTTTGGACATGTCCAGTATAGCTAATTCTCTTCTATGGGCAAAACAGAGATTCTATGAGTTTCCCAATAAGCCTCACAGCATGTTAGTCTCCAGACTCAACCCTAGACCCTGTCAATCCTTTCCTGACCATTTGAAACAATCAGATGGTACGCCTGCTCATTGCACACAGACTATGACCCGGGTCTTTGGCGACTTCTATAATAAACTATACAATTGTTTAACCCCTGCCCTCCATCCCCCATTTTATCAAGAGTCATTTGAGACCTTCTTGGATGGTATCCAGCTACCTAAGCTGGGCAAGATGGACTTATTAACATTAAACTCTCCCATTACTGAGGACAAACTGACCAAAACTATTAAGCATCTACCCTCCCGCAAATCCCTTGGACCAGACGGCCTTCCTTATCCTTACTATAAGACGTTCTCTTCGACCTTAACGCCCCATTTACTGTCTTTATATAACTCTTTTACAAAGGTAAGCTCCCCCATTACACACACACACATTTCTACATTCCATCATCTTGGTCAACTCATACCCAAGCCGGGCAAAGACCCATCACTTCCAGACAATTATAGACCGATAGCCCATTTAAAAACTGACTACAAAATCTTTACGAATATCCTGGCCAATCATTTATCCCAATTTATGACAAAATTGATCAACAAGGACCAAGTGGGTTTCGTCCCTACCAGACACGTGGGAGACAATACTAGACGCACCATAGACATGTTAGATAGTGTATGCAGACCCACCATAATTCTCAGCTTAGACGCTCAGAAAGCATTTGACAGATTGAGCTGGCCCTACATGTTCGCCACCCTAACCAAATTTGGATTCCGAGGCCCTTTTATATCTGCTCTACACACCCTTTACTTTAACCCTTCATCCCAAGTCCGAATGGCCTCCTTTTTATCTCAGACATTCCCAATTACTAACGGCACCAGACAAGGCTGCCCTCTCTCCCCGTTACTTTTTATTCTTTGTTTAGAACCCCTAGCAGAGGCTATCCGGTCCCACCCTAACATCCGAGGTACACCCATGCGCCAAAGGGAATATACATTATCTTTATTTGTGGATGACATTCTTTTGACTCACTAACCCACATATTTCTCTCCCATCTTTACACCCCCTACTATCAAGATTCAGCGATCTGTCTGGGTGTAAAATCAATACCTCTAAAAGGAGGCACTGCCTCTTCATATCCCATTTATAGAACTGAATTTGTTACAACACTCGTTCCCATACCACTGGTGCTCCTCCTCCCTCAATTACCTAGGCGTGCAAATCACCCCAACTTACGCTTCCCTGTATCAGGCCAACTATGTCCTCCTGTTTAAAGAAATCAATGACATGCTAAAGTGTTGGAACACACTCCCAATATCTTGGATAGGCAGGATCAAGGTAATAAAAATGTCTGTTATGCCTAAACTGCTATATTTCTTTGAGACCCTACCGATTCCTATCCCCATGTCACAATTAAAATTTGTCAAATGTTGGTTCCTAATTCCTTTTGGAATGACAAGGCCCATAGGGTAGCAAGCTCTGATCTTCTCCCCTAGGCATGGGGGGGGGGGGTCTGGGGTGCCCAGATGTTTATAAATACTATTTAGCATCCCACATTCAGACAGTGGTCTCCTGGTCCAGCATAGTAGCTCAGAATAGATGGGTGGAAATCGAGATGGGCTCGATATTTCCCACACCCCTGCTCCCTTGTCTGGTCGCCCACCCTGATTCAGGACCCCAAACTCCATAGCTTATGTTTAAGTTCTATGTTGTTCACATTAAAGCTCTGGCGCACTTGTTTCAACACATTCTCTCTCTTCGCTATCCCCCAATCATCTATTGTACTCTTCAACCCACTGCTTCCAGACAGCCTATCCCACTTCCGTATGGCCCCCTGGGCACAGGCTGGCCTGTTTCATTTTGTCCACCCAGCCACCCGTAAATTCTGAACCTTCGCTAACCTTCAGTCTAAATACCAACTCCCCAAAAATTTACACTACGCTTACCTCCAAATAAGTCATTATATGTCAGCTCTCTCCCCTATCCTTATTTTATCTAAACCAACGACCTTTGAACTCATCTGCTCCCAAGGCCCCCATCAAATGTGATTAATCTCTGTTATTTACCAAATACTTCAGGACTCATGCCCACTTTCAGATGACCTTCACACTTACATGCGAAAATGGGCCCAAATTACCCAAAAGCCTATCTCTCTCTCTCTCTCAGTGGGGTAGGATCTGGACCTACACCTCCAATATATCCCGATGTGTGACACAGAGAGAGAGACAGCATTCAAAATACTGTTCTTCTGATATAGAACACCAGAGATCTTACACCGTTATGATCCCTCTCAGTCCCCTCTTTGTTGGATATGTGGTAAGACCAGAGGCACTCACTACCATATATTCTGGCAATGTGAGTTAATAACACCTTTCTGGTCCAAGGTGATGTCCCTGCTCCAATGACTATTTGAGTCTCCTCTCCCATTGGACCCGCTACATCTCCTCATTGGCATCCCCTTCCCAGGCTTGGGGAAAAATTCAAACAAACTAGCCTCATACATTTTATTAGCAACTAAGAGAGTTATTCCAATGTGCTGGTTGACCCCCACCCCTCCCTCTCAATGTCATCCCGAAGTTCGCAGAATGGAGCACATGACGGCATTGGTGGAGGATGATGTTGACAGGTTCGATGGGTTCTGGAAGTTATGGGACAAATCTGAGTATTGTTCCTCCTCCTGACCCTATCTGGTTCCCATTTATCCTCCCATCCCCACACCTTCCTGATATAGCTCCCCTTTATATTTCCACTTTCCTTGATGACTCTTGAATGCCACCCAGATTACTATCCCCTCACCGCATGGTATACATTTTTATGTTGTTCAAAATTGCTGTATACTCCCAGCCGTAATCCAGAGAAATATTGTTATAGCTCTTAACTGGTCTGTCTTATACTGCTTTTTTTATGGATACACATCTATTTTCGCTGATGTTTGGAATAAGTTGCTGTTCTTTGCACATTACAACCACACTTTTACTGCCTTATTAAATAAGCCTGTATATGATTAATTCATTAGTTGGCCTCTACTATGTATACAATTTCTTGACTCGCTAATGAAACATTGACAATTAAGGCTCTCCTGACAAAATATAGGCTATGCATTACATGTGCATGATTATTGAAGATTCCCTGCCACTAGTGTACCATCTTGCAATCATTTGATCCAATGTGCAACTGTTTGTGCTTAATGCAAAAGACATACCACCTGAGATCCAGCCTGTATGGACAGTATGGCAACAGTCTGACTTGATAAGATCCACAGGCAGTGTCAACTCAGAATGAAATCCAATATTTTCTGGGGGTTTACTCAGTAGCTAAAAAGAACCATACGTCTCCTGATTTTGTAAAAGTCTCTTTTACATTTAGTGGTGAAAGTGCAAGAGCATTCCAAAACAGAAATACATCAATGATTTAGACTAGCCTGCTGTAGCAGCACAGTAACTGTTGGAAGGACAGCAAAGTCACTTATATAAAAACTGACAATACTGTATGCAATATACCTATCTATGCAGCAGGTGGCGCTGCAGTATTATAGTGTGTTATCTATGGCAGTGTTTCTCAACTCCAGTCCTCAAGGCGCCCCAAAAGGTCAAGTTTTCAGGCTTCCCATTATTTTGCACAGGTGATTTGATCAGTTTCACTGCCTTAGTAATTACCACAGCCGTTTCATCTTAGGGAAATCCTGAAAACATGACCTGTTGGTGCGCCTTGAGGACTGGGGTTGAGAAACACTGATCTATGGTAAGGTAATCAGAGGAAGTACCATCCTTATTGTGTTCTAGGCACTTGTTTGTTGTTCAGTTCCTGTTCTATGATAAAAGATATCCTCCATGAAAGTTAAGCTAATTGCTGAAACAAGAAGCTTCCAGCTCATAATGATTAAATAACCTGTTAATAGGTTATGGGCCCAACAGGCACCCAGGCACTGTCGAGAATACTGCAAATCAGTGAGTACTGTAAACAAACTGCTGAAAGATGATAAGTGCTTCAGACGTGAATTTTGCAATTGCAAAGCTGAACAATGGCAATTACCAGCTGTGGAAGTTTAACCACATGCTTACTAGGCACCTAAACCCCCCTCCTGCCCCGACCAATTTTCAGCTTTTAGTGCTGTCACTCTTTGAATGACAATTGCGCGGTCCTACAACACTGTACTAAATGAAATTTTTATCATTTTTTTCCCCACAAATAGAGCTTTCTTTTGGTGGTAATTGATCACCTCTGTTTTTTTTTATTTTTTTGTTAAAAAAAAAAAAAAATAAAAAATACAAAACTGTTTTATATTTTGTATATATATTTTGCAAACAGGTAATTTTTCTCCTTCATTGATGTACGCTGATGAGGCTACACTGATGGGCACTGATAGGCTGCATTGATAAGGTGGCACTGATGGGCAATAATAGGCGGCACTGATGGGCACTAATGAGGTGGCACTGGTGGGCATTGATAGGTGGCACTGATAGGCAGCACTGCTAGGTGGCACTGATTGGCACCACTGGTGGGCATTGATAGGTGGCACTCATGGGCATTGATAGGTGGCACTGATTGCTGGCACTGATGTACTGGTGGGCACTGATTGGTGGACACTGTTTCATCGCAAATGGCAGGCGGTACTGGTGGGTAGGGATGAGCCGAACACCCCCAGTTCGGTTCGCAGCAGAACATGCGAACAGACCAAAAATTTGTGCGAACACGCAAACCCCGTTAAAGTCTATGGGACTCAAACGTAAAAAATCAAAAGTGCTAATTTTAAAGGCTAATATGCAAGTTATTGTCATAAAAAGTGTTTGGGGACCCGGGTTCTATCCTAGGGGACATGTATCAATGAAAAAAGTTTTAAAAACGGACATTTTTCTCGGGAGCAGTGATTTTAATAATGATTAAAGTGAAACAATAAAAGTGTAACATTCCTTTAAATATGGTGCCTAGGGGGTGTCTATAGTATGCCTATAAAGTGGCGCATTGTCCAGTGTTTAGAACAGTCCCTGCATAAAATGACATTTCTAAAGGAAAAAAAAGTCATTTAAAACTGCGGTAGATTTCCTCTCACTTCCTGTTGTCTCCCTCCGTTTGTAAGTAGGAGTCGTTTGTAAGTCTGATGTTTGAAAATAGTCAAGCGTGGCCACAACAGCAGCCGCTTGGGCACCACATGCTTGACCAGACATATGGCTACCTCCCATACAGTCTTTTTCCCATATACTATATTTGAGATTTATTCTCTCTCAGATATGATTTGGGTTAAATGAGAGTTCTTTGACCACAAGTGAAAGCTTTAACACAACAAAAACATTTATTGGTGAGTAGTTGAAAGTCTAATACACAACCATCTATCTATAGTCTACACCAAGGCAGAAAATATTAGGTTACAATACGAGAATTAGATGAAGTATATTCCTGAAAACATTAAATCTGCAAACATATTTAGTTACAAGTAAAATGCAGACCTTTCCCATAATTACCCTTTGCACCAAGGTTCCATTCTGATGGTTGCTCTCCCATAAAAGTGTGTGTGTGTTTCCCTCCCATCTAGTCTGTGTATATGATTACATGCTGATGCCTCATTGGTTGGCATAGCGTGGCTCTGATTGGTGAGCTTCCCTATTACTGGCTACATCTCCAATCCCTATACTTTGCATAAGTCAGCCCTGTTTAATGCAAATCCTTGTGACTATTCTGAGCAGGAGCTTAACTTGAATTTTCCCAGGAAGTTAAGTATTGATTACGGGTTGGCCTCCCTTCATTACATATCCCAGCATGGGATCCTTTGAAGTGAGTATGTGTAAAACAATGAGGTTTGGATCACATTGTTTGTATACACAAGCCTAGGCACCGACTTGTCTGGTCTACCAGAGATTTCTGTGAAGATAATATGTTCTGCCCTACATAGATAAAAGCTAAATTAAATATATTCGTTAACTATAAATTAATGAAATATAAATTAAATATAAAATATATAAATAATTAAATATGAATTAAATATATTCATATTTCCAATATTTTACAGCTATTAATGTAGATTTCACATAACTCATAAGGCAACAAGTCCGTAGACCCACATCAAAGAAAAAGGCGGACTTCTCCTTGCTCCTCACCTGGGATCTCCAACCCTACTCCAGTCCTCTCGAAAACCTGAGAGGAATGAAGGTATAGCAATAGGTGTCTCAAGTACTTGCAGCCAATCTGCTAGCAGTACACCACCATCTGATTTTAGCAGGCAAATTTCCCCACCCCAGTTGCTAAACCGTAAAAAGAAATTTGGTCCCAGCTATCCACATGCTCACAGTCTGAATGCTAGCTTGACTGCCAGCTTGGACAAATTGCTAGCACTGCAACTACTGCCTTTTCAGCTGGTAGACTCTGCCCCCTTTTGTGAATTCGTGGAATGTGCTGTACCTCAGTTGCAGGTTCCAAAATGCCATTTCTTTTAATGGAAGGCCATTCCAGCTCTCTACTGGCATGCAGAAGGCAATGTTTTTGTCTCGTTGGACAGGAGGGACAGCAGTAAGGTGTATATTACCGCAGACTCATGGTCTAGCAGGCATGGGCAGGGATGTTAACTTTCCTTCACGGCGCACTGGGTAACTCTGCTGGCAGCTGGGAAGGATGCAGGACAGGGTTCAGTATTGTTGGAGCTTGTTCCACCACCACGCCTCCAAAATGCTAGCGGTGATTCTGCCATGGCTCTCTCCTCCACCCCCTCCTCTTCTTCTTCCTCTATGGCCTCTTCTGCAGATTTGTTCTCTGAACCAGTGGTGCTCCGTAAGCGGTCAAAGGGCTACGCAAGCACTCAGGCAAAAAGATGCCATGCGATGCATGAGTTACATAGTTACATAGTAGGTGAGGTTGAAAAAAGACACAAGTCCATCAAGTCCAACCTATGTGTGTGATTATATGTCAGTATTACATTGTATACATGTTGCGGTTGTTCAGGTGCTTATCTAATAGTTTCTTGAAACTATCGATGCCCCCCGCTGAGACCACCACCTGTGGAACGGAATTCCACATCCTTGCCACTCTTACAGTAAAGAACCCTCTACGTAGTTTAAGGTTAAACCACTGCTTAGGGGACAGGAGCCACACTGGGGCAGAGATTCTGTCAGCTCTGCAGGGGCAGGCTCCAAGGTGGTTGACGCCACGCCAGCTTCAGCCAGGAATGGTTGTATGCGACAATGGCACCAACCTTCTCTCCGCCCTCCGACAGGGACACTTGACCCATGTTCCATGTTTGGCACACATCCTAAATTTGGTGGTGCAGCAGTTCTTGAGCAGGTACCCAGGCTAACAAGATCTCCTGAGGCAGGCCAGAAAAGTCTGTGGTCATTTCCAATGGTCATACAATGCCAGTGCTAAGCTGGCTGACATTCAAAGGGAATGCAACCTGCCCACCAACCGCCTCATTTGTGACATGTCCACCAGGTGGAAGTCAACGTTGGCATTGCTGCAGCAGCTGTACATGCAGGAGAGGGCCATCAATGAGTACCTGTGTGATTACGGCACCAGGACAGGGTCAGGGGAGCTTGGCTTCTTTTCGCCACGCTAGTGGCTACTGATCAAGGATGCCTGCACTGTCCTGTCACCATTTGATGAGGCCACAAAGATGGTGAACAGCGACAATGCATGCATCAGTGATGCTGTTCCTCTTGATTTCCTGTTGGAGCACACGCTTCATGGAATAATGGACAGGGCACTTGAGGCAGAACAGCGTGAGGAAGAGGAGGACTTCCTTCCCTCTCAAGGCCCCCTTTATCCAGATATTATTCCTGCAGGCCCGCCAAACACACAGGAAGAAGAGGAGGAGGAGGATTGTGTCAGCATGGACGTGGAGGATAACACTCAGCAGCAGTCTTCAATGGATGGTTTTCAGTCCCCAGAAACCAAAGGAGTTGTACGCGGCTGGGAGGAGGTTGTTACAGATTATGTGATCCTTAGTGACCCAGAGGACTCAGAATCGAACGCCTCTGTCCACAGACTCCCTTGATAGGCTCACATTCATAAAAATGAATCAGTCTTGGATCAGCAGCAGCTATCAAGCACCTGATGCTGATATAACTGATTGATTTTACTGTGGATGTGGGATCCCTTTAAGACTGCCTATGCCTATCCTATTCCTCCTCAATCTTGATGATGCTAGCTTCCAACAATTTTTCTGTTCCTGTTTAACAGGGGCATGTAATTACAATTTCTGATCTAATATTTCACAGCAGGACCCGTTCCTGCGCCCAACAAGAGTATCTGTGAGGGGTTACAGTGTTGTAGCACCACCAAAGGCCCAATTTTTCTGCCCCTGTCCCAGCAGCAGAAAAAAAGGACAAGCGTGCCCCATGGCCATCTGCAGAAGATGCACCATGTGCCCTCTTTTAGTGGCCTGTGAGCATCTGCCTCTCCTTGGTGGCCTTCCGGACATGATGGGGATTTTGTTTTGCAACACCACACTACACTGTATGGTGTACTGTGTACACCACCAGAAGAGTAGTAGCAACTGCACTATGGGTGCACGGTGTTGTGTACACCACCAGAAGTCTAATAGCAACCTTGGGTGCACTGTATGTATTGTGTACTGTGTACACCACCAGAAAAGTAGTAGCAACTGCACTATGGGTGCACGGTACTGTGTACACCAACAGAAGTGTAATAACTATGGGTGTACTGTATTGTGTACACCACCAGAAAAGTAGTAGCAACTGCACTATGGGTGCACGGTATTGTGTACACCAGCAGAAGTCTAATAGCAACTATGGGTGCACTGTATGTATTGTGTATTGTGTACACCACCAGAAAAGTAGTAGCAACTGCACTATGGGTGCACGGTACTGTGCACACCAACAGAAGTGTAATTACAACTATGGGTATACTGTATTGTGTACACCAGAAAAGTAGTAGCAACTGCACTATGGGTGCACGGTATTGTGTACACCAACAGAAGTGTAACAACAACTAAGGGTGTACTGTCTAATAGCAACTATGGATGCACTGTATGTATTGTGTACTGTGTACACCACCAGAAAAGAAGTAGCAACTGCACTATGGGTGCACAGTACTGTGTACACCAACAGAAGTGTAATAACAACTATGGGTGTACTGTATTGTGTATACCACCAGAAAAGTAGTAGCAACTGCACTAGGGGTACACGGTACTGTGTACCGTGTACACCACCTGAAGTATATTAGAAACATTACACCAGGAACGGCCTGCAGGGAGATATATCTAAACTGTATGCAGTAGATATAATATATTTTATACATACACACACACACAAGACTATCTGTATATGTGTATTATATATATATATATATATATATATATATATATATATATATATATATATATATATATATACATATATATATATATATATATACATATATATATATATATATATACATATATACACACACACACACAAACACACACACAGACACACACACACACATACATACAGTGGGGCAAAAAAGTATTTAGTCAGCCACCAATTGTGCAAGTTCTCCCACTTAAAAAGATGAGAGAGGCCTGTAATTGTCATCATAGGTATACCTCAACTTTGAGAGACAAAATGTGGAAACAAATCCAGACAATCACATTGTCTGATTTTTTTAAAGAAATTTGCAAATTTTGGTGGAAAATAAGTATTTGGTCACCTACAAACAAGCACGATTTCTGGCTCTCACAGACCTGTGTCTTCTTCAAGAGGCTCCTCTGTCCTCCACTCATTACCTGTATTAATGGAACCTGTTTGAACTTGTTTTCAGTATAAAAGGCACCTGTCCACAACCTCAAACAGTCACACTCCAAACTCCACTATGGTGAAGACCAAACAGCTGTTGAAGGACACCAGAAACAAAATTGTAGACCTGCACCAGGCTGGGAAGACTGAATCTGCAATAGGCAAGCAGCTTGGTGTGAAGAAATCAACTGTGGGAGCAATAATTAGAAAATGGAAGACATATAAGACCACTGATAATCTCTCTATCTGGGGCTCTATGCAAGATCTCACCCCGTGGGGTCAAAATGATCACAAGAACGGTGAGCAAACATCCCAGAACCACATGGGGGACCTAGTGAATGACCTGCACAGAGCTGGGACCAACGTAACAAAGGCTACCATCAGTAACACACTTTGCCGCCAGGGACTCAGATCCTGCACTGCCAGACGTGTCCCCCTGCTTAAGCCAGTACATGTTCGGGCCCATCTGAGGTTTGCTAGAGAGCATTTGAATGATCCAGAAGAGGAATGGGAGAATGTCATATGGTCAGATGAAACCAAAGTAGAACTGTTTGGTAGAAACACAACTCGTGTTTGGAGGAGAGAGAATGCTGAGTTGCAACCAAAGAACACCATAACATCATGCTTTGGGGCTGTTTCTCTGCAAAGGGAACAGGAAGACTGATCTGTGTACATGAAAGAATGAATGGGGCCATGTATCGTGAGATTTTGAGTGCAAACTTCCTCCCATCAGCAAGGGCATTGAAGATGAAACGTGGCTGGGTCTTTCAGCATGACAATGATCCCAAACACACCACCCAGGCAATGATGGAGTGGCTTCGTAAGAAGCATTTCAAGGTCCTGGAGTGGCCTAGCCAGTCTCCAGATCTCAAACCCATAGAAAACCTTTGGAGGGAGTTGAAAGTCTTTGTTGCCCAGCGACAGCCCCAAAACATCACTGCTCTAGAGGAGATCTGCATGGAGGAATGGGCCAACATACCAGCAACAGTGTGTGACAACCTTGTGAAGACTTACAGAAACCGTTTGACCTCTGTCATTGCCAACAAAGCATATATAACAAAGTATTGAGATGAACTTTTGATATTGACAAAATGCTTATTTTCCACCATAATTTGCAAATAAATTCTTTCCAAATCAGACAATGTGATTGCCCGGATTTGTTTCCACATTTTGTCTCTCATAGTTGAGGTATACCTATGATGACAATTACAGGCCTCTCATCCTTTTAAGTGGGAGAACTTGCACAATTGGTGGCTGAATAAATACTTTTTTGCCCCACTGTATATGTATGTGTATATATATATATATATATATATATATATATATATATACACACATATAATATATCCACTGCATACAGTTTAGCTATATCTCACTGCAGGCCATTCCTGGTGTGCTGTTTCTAATATACTTCAGGCAGGCAGGTGATTCAGTTAGCTGCAGCGTATTTTATATATATATATATATATATATATATATATATATATATATATATGGGACGGAAAGTATTCAGACCCCCTTAAATTTTTCACTCTTTGTTATATTGCAGCCATTTGCTAAAATCATTTAAGTTCATTTTTTTCCACATTAATGTACACACAGCACCCCATATTGACAGAAAAACACAGAATTGTTGACATTTTTGCAGATTTATTAAAAAAGAAAAACTGAAATATCACATGGTCCTAAGTATTCAGACCCTTTGCTCAGTATTTAGTAGAAGTACCCTTTTGATATAATACAGCTATGAGTCTTTTTGGGAAAGATGCAACAAGTTTTTCACTTTTTTTGGTCCTAAGTATTCAGACCCTTTGCTGTGACACTCAAATTTAACTCAGGTGCTCTCCATTTCTTCTGATCATCCTTGAGATGGTTCTACACCTTCATTTGAGTCCAGCTGTGTTTGATTATACTGACTGGACTTGATTAGGAAAGCCACACACCTGTCTATATAAGACCTTACAGCTCACAGTGCATGTCAGAGCAAATGAGAATCATGAGGTCAAAGGAACTGCCTGAAGAGCTCAGAGACAGAATTGTGGCAAGGCACAGATCTGACCAAGGTTGCAAAAAATTTCTGCTGCACTTAAGGTTCCTAAGAGCACAGTAGCCTCCATAATCCTTAAATTGAAGACATTTGGGACGACAAGAACCCTTCCTAGAGCTGGCCGTCCGGCCAAACTGAGCTATCGAGGGAGAAGAGCCTTGGTGAGAGAGGTAAAGAAGAACCCAAAGATCACTGTGGCTGAGCTCCAGAGATGCAGTCGGGAGATGGGAGAAAGTTGTAGAAAGTCAACCATTACTGCAGCCCTCCACCAGTCGGGGGTTTATGGCAGAGTGGCCGACGGAAGCCTCTCCTCAGTGCAAGACACATGAAAGCCCGCATGGAGTTTGCTAAAAAAACACCTGAAGGACTCCAAGATGGTGAGAAATAAGATCCTTTGGTCTGATGAGACAAAGATAGAACTTTTTGGCCTTAATTCTAAGCGGTATGTGTGGAGAAAACCAGGCACTGCTCATCACCTGTCCAATACAGTCCCAACAGTGAAGCATGATGGTGGCAGCATCATGCTGTGGGGGTGTTTTTCAGCTGCAGGGACAGGATGACTGGTTGCAATAGAGGGAAAGATGAATGCGGCCAAGTACAGGGATATCCTGGATGAAAACCTTCTCCAGAGTGCTCAGGACCACAGACTGGGCCGAAGGTTTACCTTCCAACAAGACAATGACCCTAAGCACACAGCTAAAATAACGAAGGAGTGGCTTCACAACAACTCCGTGACTGTTTTTGAATGGCCCAGCCAGAGCCCTGACTTAAACCCAATTGAGCATCTCTGGAGAGACCTAAAAATGGCTGTCCACCAATGTTTACCATCCAACCTGACAGAACTGCAGAGGATCTGCAGGGAGGAATGGCAGAGGATCCCCAAATCCAGGTGTGAAAAACTTGTTGCATCTTTCCCAAAAAGACTCATGGCTGTATTAGATCAAAGGGTGCTTCTACTAAATACTGAGCAAAGGGTGTGAATACTTAGTCCTCATGCACACGGACGTTTTTACAGCTGCTTTTTTGAGCTTTTTTTGCAGCTTAAAAAGGCCTGTCTATGTTAGTCTATGGCTTCATGCCCACCTAGGCGTTTTTGAGCTACAAGTGGCATAGGCGTTTTTAAGCTGTAAAAAAAACCCAGGACCAGTGGGTTCTGAGAGACGTTTTTCAGCTGTAAAAACGCTCTAACGCTGAAAAACGTTCAAAAACGTTAAAAAATGTCATTCACCAACGTTTTTTAGCGTTTTTGATCCATTGAAAAAAAAAAAAAAAAAACAATTTTGAAAAAAAAAAAACGCTCAAAAACGCTAAAAAACGCTATTGCAAAAACACTGAAAAAAGCTGAAAAAAGTTAAAAAAAATCACTGCAAAGATACTGGCGTTTTCATAACGTTATTTTAACAGCCTGTGTGCATGAGGGCTAAATCTGCAAAAATGTCAACAATTCTGTGTGTTTCTGTCATTATGGGGTGCCGTGTGTACATTAATGATTTTAGCAAATGACTGCAATATAACAAAGAGTGAAAAAATTAAGGGTGTCTGAATACTTTATGCCCCCACTGTGTGTGTGTGTATATATATATATATATATATATATATATATATATATATATATATATACACACATACACACACACACACACACACACACACACACACACACACACACACACACACACACACAAGACTATCTGTATTTATATACAGATGTACTCTTTCTAATATACTTCTGGCAGGCAGGTGATTCAGTTAGCTGCAGTGTATTTATTATATATATTTTATTATATATAATTATAAGTATTTAATTAAATATATATATAAACACACACACACACACACACACACACACATACACGACTAAATAAATAAAAAATATTATATATTATATATATATATATATATATATTTTAAATACACTGCAGCTAACTGAATCGCCTGCCTGCCAGAAGTATACTAGAAAGAGTACACCAGGAACAGCGGATATATTATATATATATATATATATATATATATATATATATATATATATATATATATATATATATATATATATATATATATATATATATATATATATATTAAATACACTGCAGCTAACTGAATAACCTGCCTGCCTGCTCAAATTAAATATGACTCTCTCTCCGTCCACGCAGGTAACGACACACTACACGAGGCCCATGTGCAGGCGGCCTTATATAGTGTGCGGCGTGGACATAGTCCCCCTGAGTAGGCATGAGCCGATCACCCCCCTGGTCTGGTTCTCACCAGAACCTGCGAACGGACCGAAAGTTTGCGCGAACTTTAGAACCCCATTAAAGTCTATGGGACTCAAACGTTCAAAATCAAAAGTGCTAATTTTAAAGGCTAATATGCAAGTTATTGTCCTAAAAAGGGTTTGGGGACCTGGGTCCTGCCCCAGGGGACATGTATCAATGCAAAAAAGTTTTAAAAACTGCCGTTTTTTCAGGAGCAGCGCGGATGCCAATTGCCGGGAGGGCGTCCCTGGACATCCTCCTGTTTACTCCCGTGATGCACGCTCCCGCGGGTGCGCATCGGGGAAATTCTGTGCTGGCCATGTCCCTTGGACACAGCCAGTCAAAGATCGCTGTAAATGGCCAATCACAGCAGCCTTTTACAGCATGATCGGAGCTTCCAATGAGAGATGATCTCAAGTGTAAACATATGAGATCATCTCTCATTGCCAGCTCTCGCTCCTCACACAGAGACAGCGTGTGAGGAGAGAGAGCATCTGTGCTGCAGCGTGAGTGCCAACGGTTTTGTGAAGATACATTTTACCAGTGAAAACACACACACCGTCCCCATACGGTGCCACAGTGCTCATCACTGTTAGTGCCATCTGCCATCAGTGCCATCTCAGTGTCACCTGCCACATCAGTGCCACCTATTGGTGTCACCTGCCACATCAGTGCCACGTTTCATCAGTGCCACGTGTCATCAGTGCCACGTGTCATCAGTGCCATCTGCCAGTGTCACGTGTCATCAGTGCCATCTGCCAGTGTCACGTGTCATCAGTGCCACCTGCCACATCAGTGTCACCTGCCACATCAGTGTCACGTGTCATCAGTGCCAGGTATCAGTGCTATCTGTCACCAGTGCAATCTGCCAGTGTCACGTATCAGTGTCATTTGTGATCACTAAGAATGTCACAAAGCCGAGAAGGCCTACAATATTCTTGCGGCCGACGAGAGCAACGGGGAGCTCTCTGCTTCGGATTCCTCATATTCAGATTCTGAGTCTGACGTGGACTATGAGACTTTCCTAACCAGTGGTACACTGACAGCCTCAGAGGAGGAGGATGAGAGTCCACCTGCCAGACGAAAGCATACTGGTGAGGAAGCAGTGCCACCCACCAGCACCGCAATGCCATCCGCCAGCACCGCAGTACCTCGGCAAAGGCCACGTATCAGTGGAGTGTCACCTCAGTCCCAAAGGGTTAGATCCCATGCCAGCCTTCCCTATTCCCTTCAGAACCCCTTATGGCCAGGTGGACACAGAACATTTTTCACCAATTGATTTTTTCAACCTTATTTTTACTGAGGACATGCTTGCATCAGTTGTGGCCCAGTGCAACCTATATGCCCAACAATTTATAGCAAGTAACCCAATGTCCTTTTATGCCCGTCCCTACGAGTGGAGAGCCCTAACAGTGGAAGAGTTTAAAATTTTTTTGGGCCTCACATTCTGTATGGGACTAACCAAAAAAAAGTTTTACGTTCATATTGGTTTACCCTCCCCATCCACCACATGCCAATCTTTTCCTCAGTAATGCCCAGGACCAGATATCTCATTATTATGAGATTCCTACACTACAATGATAATACCCAGTGCCCTCCACGAAATGACCCAAATTTTAAGAAGCTTTATAAAATTCGGCCACTACTAAATTATTTTTCTGATATCTTCCCCCAGTTGTTTACCCCAGACCAACATATATGCATGGATGAGTCCTTTGTCAAATTTACTGGCAGGCTCGGCATAAAACAATTTAGTCCCACCAAAAGGGCCCGCTATGGGGTGAAGATGTATAAATTGTGCGACCGAGCTACAGGGTATACCTATGCCTTCATGGTATACGAAGGGAAGGACACCCAGCTACATCCCCCTAATTGCCCAGAATACATTGCATCGAGTGGGAAAGTCGTTTGGTAACTCATAAACTCACTCCTGGAGAAAGGCTACCATTTGTACGTGGTCAATTTTTATACTAGTTTGCCCCTGTTCCACAACCTTCACAGAAAGAACACTCCAGCATGTGGCACCGTAAGGAAGAACCGGAAGGGCTTTCCTCAAAGTCTCATCAACAAGAAGCTAAAAAGAGGGGAGACGGTGAGCTTACGGAATGAGGAAATTGTGTCTGTGAAGTGGGAGGGACAGAAGGGATGTATACGTTCTTTCATCGATCCGCAATAATACCTTTGTGGAGATCACCAGGAGGAATGGCCGAATCCAAAAGCCAACATGTATCCACGAATACAACATGTTCATGGGGGGTGTCGACTTCAACGACCAAATGCTGGAACCCTACCTTGCCCCAAGTCGAACATACCAGTGGTATAAAAAAGTTTCCATTTATTTGTTTAATTTGGCCATATACAACAGCTACGTTATTTATCACAAATCCACTAAAAGCCTCAAATCCTTCCTTGGCTACCAGGAGGAAATCACTACTGCCCTTGTATTCCCAAACGGCCCACCAGAAACCATTTGATCTGATGTGATTAGCAGACTCTAAAAATGCCACTTTCCCGAAAAAATCCCTCCCAGACCAACAGGCCAAAAACAGCAGAAAAAATGCCGGGTGTGCACCAAAGGAGGAGTGAGAAGAGACACCATTTTTTATTGTCCCCAATGTCCTTCCCAACCAGGCCTCTGCATAGTTGACTGTTTCCGCCGTTACCATACTTCACTACATTATTAGCGAAGTATGGTAAACATAACCCTCACTTCCTGCCTTATTCCTTCACACCCCTTATGCCTCTACTTGCTCTGTAACTGACCCTGGCTTGTTATTCGACCACGCTTCTGCCTACCGATTCTGTTCATACCTCTGCCTAATCTGTAACTGATCCTGGCTTGTTATTCGACCACACTTCTGCCTACTGATTCTGTACATACCTCTGCCTGATCTGGAACTGCCCCTGGACTGAGGATCCAGGAAAGGAAAATTACAGTAAATATGGATAACAATTTTCCTTATTCCTGGACCTCCCCAAGTCAGCCTACTATGGGATGTACCAAGCAATATTAAGAAGGGAGGGAAGACAAAAAAAAAGCCAAACCCTCAATGCAATGCTACTCAAAATTTTTAATGGGCAACAGCCGTCGTTATAACTGTAGAACCAAATGTTTCCTCAAGCGGACAAGCCATATTAAGCTTGTAATGCCTAATAAAAGGTGTTGGGCATGCTCCAGCTTGCTTCTCTGCAAACTACCTCAGGGGCGACCTTCGCATATGCCCAGGATGCTGCCATACCCCTCGTCGAATGTGCTTTGATCTCTGAAGGAGGAGGAAGGCCCAGCGTTTTGTATGCAATATGCATGGTCTTGACAAACCAGGAAGACACAACTCTGGATGTTGCTGGCATACCCTTTTTAGGCCCCATTGGGAAAACCTACAGCTGATCTTGTTTGCCAAAGCTTTTAGTCCATTTCAGGTAGGTTGAAACCGCAGAGACCAGGTCTAACCTACTCCACTCATCATCAGCTGTATCCGCTGGAAAGGCCGGGAGAATGACCTCCCAGTTCATACGAAATTATGTGGCCACCTTAGGTAGAACGCTCGGTATCGGCCTAAGGACTATCTTGTCTGGGAGCACCAAACAATATGGTTCTTTAGATGAGAAGGCGCACAACTTGGAGTCTCTTCTGGCTGAGGCCATGACTAGTAAAAAACAAAAACAAAAAAACTTTAAAAGAAATAATGAATAAGAGAAACGGAGGAACCAGCAATGTTCCCAAGACTAGTGTTAAGTCCTTTTTTGGAAAAAAACGATTTCAATGAAGGTCTGATTTCTATGGCTGCCCCTAAAAAAATCAGATTACCAACGGATGTAGAGCACATCTTGTATACGACATAGCCGACAAGGCAGGGATTTGACCCTTCAGGGAATTATAAGCTAACCCTTGGAGACTACTCTGCAGAAACTCCAAAATGTTAGATACTGAAGGAGATCCAAGGTCCCAACCCCTTTCCGTAGTATTCCATGTCCGGTGATAGGTTACATTCGTTCTGACGATCCTGTAATAATGTCATTAACTTTATCCTTCTGTGGTTCGGGTGTCAGGCCCCACTCTGCAGAAGGAGATGTTGACAAGGAGGCAGGGGGATTGGTGAGCCCAACTATATCCTCCAAGCCAGAGGGAACCACAGTTACCTGAGCCAGTAAGGTAGGACTACTATTGCTGTGACCCTTTCTCACTGAATCTTCAGCAGGATTTTGAGAGCCAATGGAAGCGGCGGGAACACATACACCAAGGGGAAGTTCCAAGACCTGGACAGAGCACCCTGACCCAATGCCTGTGGATGCTAGGTCCAGGAGAAGAAGCAAGGCAGTTGACAATTCTCCAATGCCATAAGATCTATCGAAGGCGTCCCCCAGACCCTGAAGATCTTGCGTAGGTACTTGAGGTTGAGGCCCCATTTGTTGTGATCCCCAAAGCCTCGACTCAAGCGATCTGCTAAAACATTGCTAGGCCCTGGGGGTTAAGATGCTGTAAGAGAGCCAAGATTCTTCTCTGTGCAGAGGAAGATTGACATGCCACCTGAAGGAGAGGGTGACTTCTTGTGCCCCCTTGATGAGACACATAAGCCACCGTAGTTTTGTTGTCCAAAAGAATCTTGACAGCTCAACCTCGAAACATAGGTTGGAACACTAATGCCCCATACACACGGTAGGACATTGATCGGACATTCCGACAAGAAAATCCTAGGATTTTTTCCGACGGATGTTGGCTCAAACTTGTCTTGCATACACACGGTCACACAAAGTTGTCGGAAAATCCAATCATTCTGAACGCGGTGACATAAAACACGTACTTCGGAACTCTAAAAACGGGGCAGTAGCCAATAGCTTTCACCTCTTTATTTGTTCTGAGCATGCGTGGCACTTTGTGCGTTGGATTTGTGTACACACAATCGGAATTTCTGACAACAGATTTTGTTGTCGGAAAATTTTATAGCCTGCTCTCAAACTTTGTGTGTCGGAAAATCCGATGGAAAATGTGGGATGGAGCCCACACACGGTCGGAATTTCCGACAATAAGGTCCTATCACACATTTTCCGTCGGAAAATCCGACCGTGTGTACAGGGCATTAGAGCGCGTCTGACAGCATCCAATCCCAGGAAATTTGAACTCTTCACCCCACAAAAGGTACCATTGGCCTTGAACCTGCTGTCCCAGGCAGTGTGCCCTGCAACCTGCCAGACTGGCATTGGTCGACACCACTATTGGTTCTGAGGCCTTCAACGAAACTCCGCGGGAAAGCTTGCGAGCTACTGACCACCAACCAGGGGCCAGATTATCGGAATTTTGCAGATGATCCTACTGAAGAAGAAAGTTGCATTGAAACCTCCTTCTGCGCCACCTGACCCACAGGACTACTGGAACTGTGGCTGATAAAACCCCCAGATACTGCATGGATTCCTTCAGCATCATAGAAGGCCTGGCCATCACTGCTTTGTCTGAGACTGGATCTCCTGGACCTTCCTCTGAGGAAGAGAAACACAACCCCAATCCGTGTTGAATTGTACTCCTAAATACTCCAACATTTGGGTCAAATGCATCTGGCTCTTCCAAAAGTTGATTAACCAACCGAAACGAGTTTTTTGCAGGTGAATTCACATGAACTAGAAGGAGCTCATTTGACGGACCCAGAAGTAACATGTCATCTAGATAATGAAATATTTGCACTCCATTGACCCTGAGAGTTGCAACGACAGCAGTCAGTAGCTTTAAAAACATTCTCGGAGTTGTGCAGAGACAGAATGGGAGAGATTAAAAATGAAAATGAGAGCCTTCCACGGAAGGCCTGAGAAAGCGATGGTGAGATGCGTTTATGGAGACATGAAGATACACATCCGCCAGATCGATGGAAACCATCCAGTCTCCTGACTCCACAACCGAAACGATCATTTCCAATGACTCCATTTTGGATGGTGGAACCTTCATGTAAGAATTCAGGACTTTGAGGTAATTTGTTTGCCCAAACCCCCCCCTGAATTGAGCTAGTCTTGCTCCTACTTGAGAAGGTTAAGCAGAGACAGCTTCAGAAGGACTTATTTGAAGCCTTAGGCTCTGTCTACACTACTGCGAGTTGTTTTGCGACCTGACATATGCGAACTCGCGTGACAATTTCAATGGTCCCCGTTCTAATTGGTGCAACTTAAGTCGCAGTGACTCCAAAAAAGGTTTTTGCACTACTTTGTTCCGGCATCTGTGAGATTTGTTCTCACATGGTTTTTACAGGTCGAAAAAACATCGCATCACAAATCGCACAGCAAAGTCGCAGTGTAAATCGCGTGACTCCGGGGGCGCAGCAGTGGAAACAGCCCCAGGAGCTTTGTTGGCCCTGGGCTTGGAAGGTTTCTGGAAGGTTGAACCAGCTCCCCTCCACTGTCTGAAAAACTGTCTGTAAGCCCTGGCCTCTCTGAATCCTTCTTTGGATCTCTTGTTAAATCGAAAGGGCTGCTGTGTCTTTTTCTCTTCTGCGGGATTAGGCCAGATCTGCCGCCGGAAACTCGCTGAATTGATGATTCTAAGTCTTCACGAAGCGCAGCTTCCCATCAAATGGAACAGAACACAGACTGTGCTGAGAAGCCTTATCGGCCGACCAATGCTTCAACCATAAGGCTCTGCGGGCTGTGACGGAATGAGCCATTATCTTTGCTGTCATCTTGACCTGGTCGACAGCCACAACTCTACAGCAGTCTGCAAAGGAGAAGAACTGCCACTTCCCAGACTTTCATCCAAACATCCATCCACCAGCTCCGCTACCCACACTCTAATGCCCCGTACACACGGTCGGACATTCCGACAACAAAATCCTTGGATTTTTTTCGACGGATGTTGGCTCAAACTTGTCTTGCATACACACGGTCACACAAAGTTGTCGGAAAATCTGATCATTATGAACGCGGTGACGTAAAACACGTATGTTGGGACTATAAACGGGGCAGTAGCCAATAGCTTTCATCTCTTTATTTATTCTGAGCATGCGTGGCACTTTGTGCGTCGGATTTGTGTACACACGATCGGAAATTCCGACAACGGATTTTGTTGTCGGAAAATTTTATAGCCTGCTCTCAAACTTTGTGTGTCAGAAAATCCGATGAAAAATGTGTGATGGAGCCTACACACGGTTGGAATTTCCGACAACAAGGTCCTATCACACATTTTCCGTCGGAAAATACGACCGTGTGTACGGGGCATGAGGCTGGATTTACACCCATGCACTCCCAGCGCATTCCGCAGAAGCGCAACACAGAACGTGTTCCATAGGAGACCATGGTAAATGGACGGTAGTTCAAATCCGCAAAAAGCACCAAAAAACGCACAGGTGCGAACCCAGCCCAAGTGCTACTGCCACAGGTGTGAGTGCTACCGCCAGTCTGCAGGCTGCTGTCCAAACTATACAACCTTTTTAGGTCTGCGTCTATTTTGCGATCCATAGGATCCCTAAAAGAGACTGAATACTTCAGCGGAAGCGTAATGTGGCGGGCGAATATACGTAATGAAGCATCCACCTTAGGCGTAGTGTCCCAAGGGGTACAGCTTTGATACTACATTATGCACATTGAGCTTCTTCTCAGCCCCCCCCCCCCCACTCATCGTCAATTACTTTTTTAATTTCAGAAATGAAATGGGAAGGAGGGTAACGATTTCTTTAAATACGGGTAGTATCTTTGCTGTTTCTTTGGAGGCGACGATTCTTTCCTTAACAGCCTCCACCAAGGGGGGAACCAGTGCAAAGATCAAACGTATGCGATTCTGAGATCATCTCAGCCTCAGATGGATCCGAATGGCTATTGACTTCAGAGTTAAAACGCACTGAAAACACATGATCTGAATCTGCAGATGGTGAAGATACAGCAGGATGAGCAGGATTCCTTGAAACACTCTTTAACCCTTCCTTGACTGCGTGCTTAATGTAGGATTTAACCTGGCGTGCTTTCGCAGCATTGTCCTGAGCCATCTGATGTCTTGACCTCTCTTGGCTTGGGTCCGAGTGACTAAAGTGAGGTAAGAGCGAGGGAGATCTGGAATGCTGTGACAACAGGCATCTATCCAGCTGCATGCGACTCTGCGATTTGTCATGTCTAGTCCCTTCTCTACTCTTTTGAGGCTGGAATGCTGATTTGGAACCTCTTTGCGGGAGTTTATCTTGCAGTGGGCCCTTCTCTCTGTAAAACACAGAGAATGTGCTCTCTTTTAAAAAATAAATAAACAATTTTTTTTTCTTTTTTTTCCAAAACAAAAATAAATAAATACAATTAAAATAAACTTCTCCATCCAAATCTTCAGTGCTTAAGGCAGCTAGGCAGGCAAAATTCCCCAGTCCTAGAAGGTACAGGATAATAAAAATACTCTGACGGACAAGTAACACAGCAGAAAGTAATGAGAGACCTGGAAGGAGGTCTACCAGAGCAGAGCAAAGTAGCAGATTGACCAGCTGGAGACTGAGATCAGCCTAGAAGACAGAGGCTGCTGCAAATCAGCAGTGAGCATTCTGGTGTCTGCTAGGCAACCCAAAGAGGAAGCTACCTCTGACCTCACCTGCTCAACTCTGAGCTTCCTGAAAGGAGTACGTGTGGAGGTGGTAAACTACAAGCCTGAACACACAAAAACATGGAAGGAGAGAGTGCCAGCACCTGCCTAACGAAGGTATATACAGTCATTTATACTGCCAGTAATACACAATCATTTATACTGTATCATACAATCCCAGCACCACGAGAACCCACCTCCTCAGGAGATTTACAGCCTATATGGGGGGGTCTTCTGAATCGGAAGAGGCTGAACCCGACAGGATGGATGGATGGATGGAGAAGAGAAAAAACAAATAAATAAATGAATAAAAATAAATAAACTTTAAAAGGCGTCCTGAGCGAGGACGAAAAAAGAACAATGGTGTGGGCAGACAGTTGCCCTTTTATGAGGTGGTCCTAGAGGGGTCAGAGGGGGAAGAGCTGACCCATAGTAGGCTGACATGGGGAGGTCCAGGAAATGTAATTTATGCTCCTAAAACCCTTGAAGGTGCTATTTCAATATTGTGCCTCTGTATGTGGCCAGGCTGTGTAAAAGTCTGACACATGTGGTATCGCCGTACTCAGGAGGAGTAGCAGAATGTATTTTGGGGTGTCATTTTTGCTATGTATAAATGGACAACAGCGTTTTCATTTTTTTTTGCACATTTTCCAAAAACTTCTGGAAAAAAATGAACCGTTCAAAAGACTCATTATGCCTCATAGATTATACGTTGGGGTGTTAGCTTTCCAAAATGGGGTCATTTTGTGGGTGTTTCCATTGTACTCGTACTCCAGGGCCTTCAAAAGTGTAATAAGTAGTCAACAAGTTAGATGTGTCATTTATGCTCCTAGAACACCTGATGGTGCTCCCTGCATTTTGGGCCTCTCTATGTGGCAAGGCTGTGAAAAAGTCCCACACATGTGGTATCGCCATATTTAGGAGGAGTAGCAGAATGTATTTTGGGGTGTCATTTGTGGCATACACATGCCATGTGAGAGAAATAACCTATTACAATGACAATTTTGTGGGAAAAAAAAAACTTCATTTTGCAAAGAATTGTGAGAAAAAATGACAACATCAAACGCCTCACCATGCATCTTACTATATACCTTGGAATTTCTAATTTCACAAAAGGGTCATTTGTGGGGTATTTGTACTTTCCTGGCTTGTTCGGGTGCAAGAAATGAGATAGGCCACCAGTACATCATGTGTGATCAATTTTTTTTATGATTTGCACCACAACTTGTAGACTCTATAACCTTCACACGGACCAAATAATATCCACTAATTTTGGGTTATTTTTACCAAAGATATGTAGCAGTATAAATTGTCGCCAAAATGTATGAAGAAAAATGAATATTTTAATTTTATAATAATAATTTTGCAAAATTTTATCACAGAAACTTATGCCCCGTACACATGGTCGGACAATGATCGGACATTCCGACAAAAAAATCCATGGATTTTTTCCGACGGATGTTGGCTCAAACTTGTCCTGCATACACACGGTCACACAAAGTTGTCAGAAAATCCGATTGTTCTAAACGCGGTGACGTAAAACGCGTACGTCGGGACTATAAACAGGGCAGTAGCCAATAGCTTTCGTCTCTTAATTTCTACCGAGCATGCGTGGCACTTTGCCACGCATGCTCGGATTTGTGTACACACGATCGGAATTTCCGGCAACGGTTTTTGTTGTCGGAAAATTTTATAGCAAGCTCTCAAACTTTGTGTGTTGGAAATTTCCAATGGAAAATGTGTGATGGAGCCCACACACGGTCGGAATTTCCGACAACAAGGTCCTATCACACATTTTCCATCGGAAAATCCGACCGTGTGTACAGGGCATAAGAAAAATGCATTTTTTTCAACATTTTCGGTCTTTTTTCATTTATAGTGCAAAAAATAAAAAACCCAGAGGTGATCAAATACCACCAAAAGAAATCTCTATTTGTATGAAAAAAAGGACAAAAAATTCATTTGGGTACAGTATTGCATGACTGAGTAATTGTCATTCAAAATGTGAGTGCACTGAAAGCTGAATATTGGTCTGGTCACGAGGGGGGTTTAAGTGCCCAGTTGTCAAGTGGTTAAAGAGAAAAAAAAGTGAAATATTCCTTTAAATATTGTACCTGGGGGGTGTCTATAGTATGCCTGTAAAGTGGCGCGTGTTTCCCGTGCTTAGAACAGTCGCTGCACAAAATTACATTTTTAAAGGAATAAAGTCATTTAAAACTGCTTGCGGCTTTAATGTAATATCGGGTCCCGGTAATATGGATGAAAATCAGTGAGACAAACGGCATGGGTACCCCCCCCAGTCCATTACCAGGCCCTTTGGGTCTTGTATAGATATTAAGGGGAACGCCTTAATATCGCCTTAAGGAAAGGCGTGGGGCCCCCAGGCCCTATATACTCTGAACAGCAGTATACAGGCGGTGCAAACAAGACAGGGACTGTAGGTTTGTTGTTAAGTAGAATCTGTTCATAATTTTTAACTGGTACATTTTTAAAGTGTAGCTCCAGCCAAAAAAATGGAAAATTGTATCATACTTACCGTAATTTTCCTTTCCTGACGCCAATCCATGGTAGCATACTAGTGATAGGCTCCGCCTTTCTCCCCTCCCTCAGGACCAATGAAATAGCATAAATTAAAGGCCAGCTAGGCCCCGCCCCATTCTTCGTAATTAGCTAGATACCGAAACGCACAAGGGTGGGTCCGTATGCTGCCATGGATTGGCATCAGGAAAGGAAAATTACGGCAAGTATGATACAATTTTCCGTTTTCCTGACGCCACCATGGCAGCATACTAATGATACATATCCTAGCTGACAGGGTGGGTTCTACTTAACAAATCAAAATATTTACAGAAGTTTTGTGCCACCTTATAAGTAATAAAGACATTCGGTATTACCTGTCAGCTGCAAGCTTCAACCAGGCTGACTTCACTCACCAGCCTCCTGGGCATAGGGACTGCGCCACAGGTCCTGCAAGACTCTTGTTGGGGTGCTGGGTTTGGGAAAGAAGAGCTAAGACGTTTTCCTTGGAACCTCTCTCCTGAGTGGGAGCGGCATCCGAGCTATGCTTCTCTGAAGAACGTCCGCCTTTCTATGGCCTCTGGCTCTGGCCTTTGAGCGCGTGGGCGTGCGGAGCCGAAGCAAATCAAAGCAATCCGCATGAAAGGGCACTCTTTTCCTGAAAACTTACCGACACAGTGGTCCCCGCCCTAAGTGTTGAGGGTCTTTTGTATGGGTGGTGACTGATTCTCGAACCGTGGAGAAATGGGACGACCAGCTGAGAGACGGACAGCCACAGAAAGACAGAGAAGAGGAAAAATAGATAAGGCAACAGCGACTTCGCTTCTCCCTCTAATAATGTATATCTAAATATATACATCTACACACACTCTCCTTTCTCCCTTTTTTTTTTTTTTAAACAATATGCATGCATATATAAATACATGCACATACCGCTCCATATAAACCCCCCCCCCCCCCCCCACATACATACATACCAACCAACATAAGAACACACACATGTATACACAAACATATACATGAACATATATACATACTGCAGAGGGTCAGCCTGGGGCAGGGTCAAGAAAGGGTTAATCAAAGAGGGCAGATATTTCCCCTTCAGACCTGCTAATTGTCAGCTGGGCTGAAAGTCTCAGAGAGGAGCTGTTTGAGTAGGTGAGAGTGACACAGCAGCATGCTGTGTTAAAATGTCCATTGCTAGATGGTGTGCTGGGTGAGCTTAACCACATAAAGACTGTAGCTCTGATGGAGCCATGAACATAAGCCTGTGTGCTGCTGAACTGTGAGCTGTACCTGTGTGCACAACCGTGTGACAAGACAAGTCTGTCTTATCTTATGTTTATTTTGCCATTATGCTGAATAAAGCCACTTTTGTTTTAATGGACTGTCTCTGAGCCAGCTGTCCACCCCTCTGAACCCCTACAATACACACATCCACATATATATATATATATATATATATATATATATATATATATATATACATACACACACACACACACACACACACACACACACACACACACACACACCCTACAAACATAAGCTATACCTACAGCCGGCCTAGGACAGCAAAGGACAGAGAACCTGTCTAGGGGGAGTAATGTACCCAGACCAGTGCCACTGCAGGAGGAAAAAGAACAGGAGGTGCAGAAAATGAGAAAATGACAGGACAAACAAAGGCAAAGGTAAGAAGGATGCAAAGCTGGCCTCCCCAAACCCAACAAGAGACAACAACCTTAAAGGCAGATTTCATTCCTAAATAGGAAAAATTGCCCACTCCATCGAGACCCACAGAAGGAGCTCCTAAGCTACTCTGGTGCTTTTAGCAGCTGGGACTTCGTACTGGGAGAGGCTTAACCCAGCCGGCATCTGCCTGGAGGCAGAGGGGGGAACATAGTACTGCTTACTCTTCACTGGTGCGTGGAGGTATGAGGACAAAAAGAAGAATGGGGAGGGGCCTAACTGGCCTTTAATTTATGCCATTTCATTGGTCCTGAGGGAGGGGAGAAAGGCGGAGCCTATCACTAGTATGCTACCATGGTGGCATCAGGAAATCTATTTTTAAGCTTTTTGGAAAACATAGGGATTGTAAAATTTGTTTTGCTGTCTGTGCACCTCTTCAGAAGATTTCACCTCACTTTCTGTCCCAATCACAATTTTTTTTTTTGAAAACTTGGGGTTTTTAGTGAAACAAGGATTGGTGATAAAGCATCAGTGAAGAGGAGACACATTTTTCCCATATTAACTCTTACAGGAGAGAATTTCCCTTCCTAGGGGTAGATTTCATCTCACTTCCTGTTGTCTCCTTCTGTTTGCAAGTAGGAGTCATTTCTAAGTTGGATGTTTGAAAGTAGGGGCCTGCCCCATATACTCTGCAGAAATTGGGGCCTTAGGTGTTGGTGTTGCCACAACACTGTAATGCCCCGTACACACGGTCGGATTTTCCGACGGAAAATGTGTGATAGGACCTCGTTGTCGGAAATTCTGACCGTGTGTAGGCTCCATCACACATTTTCCATCGAATTTTCCGACACAAAGTTTGAGAGCAGGCTATAAAATTTTCCGACAACAAAATCCGTTGTCGGAATTTCCGATCGTGTGTACACAAATCTTACGCACAATGTGCCACGCATGCTCAGAATAAATAAAGAGATGAAAGCTATTGGCTACTGCCCCGTTTATAGTCCCGACGTACGTGTTTTATGTCACCGTGTTCAGACTGATCGGATTTTCCGACAACTTTGTGTGACCGTGTGTATGCAAGACAAGTTTGAGCCAACATCCGTCGGAAAAAATCCTAGGTTTTTGTTGTCGGAATGTCCGATCAATGCCCCGTACACACGGTCAGATTTTCCGACGGAAAATGTGTGATAGGACCTTGTTGACGGAAATTTCGACCGTGTGTAGGCTCCATCACACATTTTCCATCGGATTTTCCGACACACAAAGTTTGAGAGCAGGCTATAAAGTTTTCCAACAACAAAATCCGTTGTCGGAATTTCCGATCGTGTGTACACAAATCTGAAGCACAAAGTGCCACGCATGCTCAGAATAAATAAAGAGATGAAAGCTATTGGCTACTGCCCCCGACGTACGTATTTTACATCACCGTGTTCAGAATGATCGGATTCTCTGACAACTTTGTGTGACCGTGTGTATGCAAGACAAGTTTGAGCCAACATACGTCAGAAGAAATCCTAGGATTTTGTTGTCGGAATGTCCGTTCAATGTCCGACCGTGTGTACGGGGGCATTAGCCCTCACAGTTACTCTTGGTGGGCGCAGGAACGGGCCCTGCTGTGAAATATTAGATCAAGAATTGTAATTACATGCCATTGTTGAACAGTGGTAGAAAAATTGGGCCTTTGGTGGTGGTGGTGCCACAACACTGTAAGTCCTCACAGTTACTCTTGGTGGTCACTGGAACTGGCCCTGCTGTGAAATATTACATCAAGAATTGTAATTACATGCACCTGTTGAACAGGGGCAGAAAAATTGGGCCTTTGGTGGTGGTGGTGTTGCCCCAACACTGTAAGCCCTCCCAGTTACTCTTGGTGGGCACAGGAATGGGCCCTGCTGTGAAATATTAGATCAAGAATTGTAATTACATGCACCTGTTGAACAGGGGCAGAAAAATTGGGCCTGTGGTGGTGTTGCCACAACACTGTAAGCCCTCACAGATGCTATAGTTGGAGCACAGGAATGAGCCCTGCTGCAAAGTATTGCAGCAAAAATTGTAATTATACGCCCCTGTTAAACAGGGGCTGAAAAATTGGGCCTTGGGCACTGGTGCTGGTGCCACAATACTGCAACCAACCCCTCACAGATACTATAGTTGGAGCGCAGGAATGAGCCCTGCTACAAAGTATTGCATCAAAAATTGTAATTACACGCCCCTGTTAAACAGGGGCAGAAAAATTGGGCCTTGGCCACTGGTGGTGGTGCCCAGAACCAAAAATGTTCTTACAAGCTATCAGCATGAAAATTGAGGAACAAGAGGATTGTCACTCAGCATAACAGGATAGTCACTCTGCATCATCATAGGCAGTCTTGAAGGGATCTCACATTAAAAAAAAAAAACGGTTACATCAGCATCAGGTGCTTGGTAGCTGGTGATCCAAGACTGATTCATTTTTATGAAGGTCAGCCGATTGACCAGTTCGGTGGACAGGCGCACCCTGTGATTGGTTACAAAGCCTCCAGCAGCACTGAATGTGCATTCCTGGATGCAGGACAGGCCAGTAGCTCAATTGCATATTGTGCAAGCTCTGGCCAGTGATCCATCCAGTAACCCAGAGGATTTTCGGTGGGAAAGGTGTCCAAGTCTGATCTTGCCCCTAGGTAATCCTGCACCATGTGAATCAGACGCTGGCGATGGTTGCTGGAACCGATCAGACCTTGGGGCTGCGGACTAAAAAATTGTCTGAACGCATCAGTCAGACAGCCACATTCTCCACCGCTCCTTCTGTGACTGACCAAAGCCTCAGCAACACGTTGTCCAGGAGGACCAGGAAATTGTAACCTCCCAGCCTCCCTGGAAACGCTTTGCACAAATCTTTCTGCAAGGCCTCCCGAAGATGTTTCATCCTCTGCTCCCTCTGCGACGGCAAGATAAGGTCCGCAACCTTACCCTTGTAACGTGGATCAAGGAGGGTTGCCAGCCAGTAATCATCCCTCCTCTTGATACTACGAATACGAGGATCCTTCCGCAGGCTTTGCAGGATAAGGGAGGCCATGCAGCGTAGGTTTGCTGAGGCATTCGGTCCAGAGTCCTCTGGGTCACTAAGGAGGACATGATTTGCAGCTACCTCCTCCCAGCCACGTTCAAGTCCATGGGTTTCCTGGGACTGTAAATGATCCCTTGAAGACTGCTGCTGATGCTGAGTGCCAGGCTCCACCTCCATGCTGACACAATCCTCCTCCTCCTCCTCGTCCTCGTCCTCTTCCTGTGTGATCGGCGGGCACCCAGGAACACTGTCTGAATAAAGGTCCTCCTCTTCCTCTCTCTGTTCTGCCTCCAGTGCCCTGTCCATTATTCCATGCAGCGTGTGCTCCAACAGGTGGACAAGAGGGACAGTGTCACTGATGCATGCACTGTCACTGCTCACCATCCTCGTGGCCTCCTCAAATGGTGACAGGACAGTGCATGCATCCCTGATCATAGCCCACTGGCGTGGGGAAAAAAAACAAGCTCCCCTGACCCTGTCCTGGTGCCACAGTCGCATAGGTACTCTTTGATGGCCCCCTGCTGCGTGTGCAGCTGCTGCAGCATGGCCAACGTTGAGTTCCACCTGGTGGGCATGTCACAGATTAGGCGGTTCTTGGGCAGGTTAAATTCCTTTTGGAGGTCAGCCAGCTGAGCACTGACATTATATGACCTGCGGAAATGCACACAGACTTTCCTGGCCTGCCGCAGGACATCCTGTAAGCCCGGGTACCTGCCCAAGAACCGCTGCACCACCAAGTTAAGGACGTGAGCCAAACAGGGCACATGGGTCAGTTGTCCCTGTCGGAGGGCAGAGAGGAGATTGGTGCCATTGTCGCAAACCACCATACCTGGCTTAAGCTGGCGTGGCGTCAACCACCTGAACCCCTGTTTTTAACGCGTACTGTTAGACAGGTCAATTGGTTGTCTGCGAGCTGGTGGTAAGTAGGCTTGGAATTTTTTCCTGGGCATTCCCCAGGTTTTGTTGTTATCTGTTTGTGGCCTTCCAATGCCTCTTACTGCGATAGCCAGCTATAAGTAAGAGTGGTGGCAAGATTTTTGCAATCACGTGGGTGTGTTTATTGGTCCAGCAATGCACCAGCACCTTTGCAGCCATTGTGCTACCTGCTGGGTGTTTGGTGTGTCCTGTACCTTTTAAGAAGGGGTGGGCTCCCTTCAGTCCACCTACCCTCACTTATCCATTAGAATGCATGTGCCTCCACTGTGGGGACACCTAAATTTTAGTGTTAGGACCACAAATTACAGGGTGCCGTGACGAGGCTCTGTGGCTTACGCATGCGTTTGCAAATGCGTGCGGACTAAACCCCTGTTTTTAACGCGTACTGTTAGACAGGTTAATTGGTTGTCTGCGAGCTGGTGGTAAGTAGGCTTGGAATTTTTTCCTGGGCATTCCCCAGGTTTTGTTGTCAACCACCTCTGAACCTGCAGTTCTGCCTGCCTGCTGCCTGCCTGTGGTATTAATAGGATCAGAACAACAGCTATTGTCTTCAGGTAGCTTTAGGTGCACACTGTGCAGAGGACACAGTACACTAACTGTAAATACTGCAGCTGCCTGCGGTACTAACAGGATCTGAAGAACACCACCAATTTTCTTCAGGTAGCTTTAGGTGCACACTGTGCAGAGGACACAGTACACTAACTGTAAATACTGCAGCTGCCTGCCTGTGGTATTAATAGGATCAGAACAACAGCAATTGTCTTCAGGTAGCTTTAGGTGCACACTGTGCAGAGGACACAGTACACTAACTGTAAATACTGCAGCTGCCTGCAGTACTAATAGGATCAGAAGAACACCACCAATTTTCTTCAGGTAGCTTTAGGTGCACACTGTGCAGAGGACACAGTACACTATCTGTAAATACTGTAGCTGCCTGCCTGTGGTACTAATAGGATCAGAAGAACACCACCAATTTTCTTCAGGTAGCTTTAAGTGCACACTGTGCAGAGGACACAGTACACTAACTGTAAATACTGTAGCTGCCTGCCTGTGGTACTAATAGGATCAGAAGAACACCAGCAATTTTCTTCAGGTAGCTTTAGGTGCACACTGTGCAAAGAACACAGTACACTAACTGTAAATACTGTAAAAACACCTGCCCGTAGGAAGAGAATAACAGGAACGGATCTAGCTAAACTGAATACAGTGTATATAATATATATATATATATGTAGCACTGACCCCCGAAGGAGCTGCTGAGTTATTTGGGCCTGTACTCTGCTTTATACCCCTTTGAATATCTCAGTCCCCCTGACACAGCAGCTAACTGCAGTTAGAACGAAATCACAAAGGCAAGTTCACAATACTCAATATAGCATACCTGTCTGTAGTTACCTTACCCTCCTCTTGGCTGGTGATGAAAAGTAAAACAATACTCACACAGTTGTACTTAAATAATAATAATAATATATAATAATAATAATATATGAGAGGTATAACAAAGTAAATAGGATACCGTCAGAGTGAGTGTATCCCACTCTAAGCACTGTCCTATTTCCTGCGCGCTTAAAGCTATACTAAATCAAATATGGACTTGATTTAGTATAATACAACACTAGGGAGCTCCCTCCTGTACCATCACATCCCCTGATGTAGCAAAATAACCCAAGGCCTAATGTGTTACTTAATAGTCCTTCTTTCTCTTCTTTTCTTCTGCTAGCAACAAGGTAATTTTGTAATCCAAGGGTTAATGATTCCTTAACCACTTGACGACCGCCTCACGCCGATGTACGTCGGCAAAGTGGCACGGACAGGCAAAATCACGTACATGTACGTGATTTGCCTTCCGCGGGTGGGGGGTCCGATCGGACCCCCCCCCGGTGCCCGAGGCGGTCGTCGTTTGTCCAGCGGCGATCGGTGATGAGGGGGAGACCATCCGTTCGTGGCCCCCCCCTCGCGATCGCCGCCGGCCAATGAAAACACTCCTTTGCTGCTGTATGCTAAACAGCAGCAAAGGAAGTGATGTCATCTCCCCTCGGGTCGGTATTTTCCGTTCCGGCCCGAGGAGAGAAGACATCAATGTGAGTGCACAAACACACACACACACAGTAGAACATGCCAGGCACACAAATCACCCCGATCCCCCCCCCGATCGCCCCCCGATCCCCCCCCAATCACCCCCCCCCCCCTGTCACAAACTGACACCAGCAGTTTTTTTTTTTTTCTGATTACTGCATAGTGTCAGTTTGTGACAGTGACAGTGTTGGGACAGTGTATATTACCCCCCTTTAGGTCTAGGGTACCCCCCTAACCCCCCCTAATAAAGTTTTAACCCCTTGATCACCCCCTGTCACCAGTGTCGCTAAGCGATCATTTTTCTGATCGCTGTATTAGTGTCGCTGGTGACGCTAGTTAGTGAGGTAAATATTTAGGTTCGCCGTCAGCGTTTTATAGCGTCAGGGACCCCCATATACTATCTAATAAATGTTTTAACCCCTTGATTGCCCCCTAGTTAACCCTTTCACCACTGATCACCGTATAACCGATACGGGTGACGCTGGTTAGTTTGTTTATTTTTTATAGTGTCAGGGCACCCGCCGTTTATTACCGAATAAAGGTTTAGCCCCCCGATCGCCCGGCGGCGATATGCGTCGCCCCAGGCAGCGTCAAATTAGCGCCAGTACCGCTAACACCCACGCACGCACCGTACACCTCCCTTAGTGGTATAGTATCTGAACGGATCAATATCTGATCCGATCAGATCTATACTAGCGTCCCCAGCAGTTTAGGGTTCCCAAAAACGCAGTGTTAGCGGGATCAGCCCAGATACCTGCTAGCACCTGCGTTTTGTGCCTCCGCCCAGCCCACCCAAGTGCAGTATCGATCGATCACTGTCACTTACAAGGCACTAAACGCATAACTGCAGCGTTCGCAGAGTCAGGCCTGATCCCTGCGATCGCTAACAGTTTTTTTGGTAGCGTTTTGGTGAACTGGCAAGCACCAGCCCCAGGCAGCGTCAGGTTAGCGCCAGTACCGCTAACACCCACGCACACACCGTACACCTCCCTTAGTGGTATAGTATCTGATCGGATCAATATCTGATCCGATCAGATCTATACTAGCGTCCCCAGCAGTTTAGGGTTCCCAAAAACGCAGTGTTAGCGGGATCAGCCCAGATACCTGCTAGCACCTGCGTTTTGCCCCTCCGCCCGGCCCAGCCCACCCAAGTGCAGTATCGATCGATCACTGTCACTTACAAAACACTAAACGCATAACTGCAGCGTTCGCAGAGTCAGGCCTGATCCCTGCGATCGCTAACAGTTTTTTTTGTAGCGTTTTGGTGAACTGGCAAGCACCAGCCCCAGGCAGCGTCAGATTAGCGCCAGTACCGCTAACACCCACGCACGCACTGTACACCTCCCTTAGTGGTATAGTATCTGATCGCATCAATATCTGATCCGATTAGATCTATACTAGCGTCACCAGCAGTTTAGGGTTCCCAAAAACGCAGTGTTAGCGGGATCAGCCCAGATACCTGCTAGCACCTGCGTTTTGCCCCTCCGCCCGGCCCAGCCCAGCCCACCCAAGTGCAGTATCGATCGATCACTGTCACTTACAAAACACTAAACGCATAACTGCAGCGTTCGCAGAGTCAGGCCTGATCCCTGCGATCGCTAACAGTTTTTTGGTAGTGTTTTGGTGAACTGGCAAGCGCCAGCGGCGTAGTACACCCCGGTCGTAGTCAAACCAGCACTGCAGTAACACTTGGTGACGTGGCGAGTCCCATAAGTGCAGTTCAAGCTGGTGAGGTGGCAAGCACAAGTAGTGTCCCGCTGCCACCAAAAAGACAAACACAGGCCCGTCGTGCCCATAGTGCCCTTCCTGCTGCATTCGCCAATCCTAATTGGGAACCCACCGCTTCTGCAGTGCCCGTACTTCCCCCATTCACATCCCCAACCAAATGCAGTCGGCTGCATGAGAGGCATTTTTATGTCCTCCCGAGTACCCCTACCCAGCGAACCCCCCAAAAAAGATGTCGTGTCTGCAGCAAGCGCGGATATAGGCGTGACACCCGCTATTATTGTCCCTCCTGTCCTGACAATCCTGGTCTTTGCATTGGTGAATGTTTTGAACGCTACCATTCACTAGTTGAGTATTAGCGTAGGGTACAGCATTGCACAGACTAGGCACACTTTCACAGGGTCTCCCAAGATGCCATCGCATTTTGAGAGACCCGAACCTGGAACCGGTTACCGTTATAAAAGTTAGTTACAAAAAAAAGTGTAAAAAAAAAAAAAAAATATGAAATAAAAAAAAATAGTTGTTGTTTTATTGTTCTCTCTCTCTCTATTCTCTCTCTCTATTGTTCTGCTCTTTTTTACTGTATTCTATTCTGCAATGTTTTATTGTTATTGTTATTGTTATTGATTGTTATTGTTATTGTTATTGTTATTGTTATTGATTGTTATTGTTATTGTTATTGTTATTATGTTTTATCATGTTTGTTTTTCAGGTGTGTAATTATTTACACTTTACTGTGCTTTATTGTTAACCATTGTTAACCATTTTTTTGTCTTCAGGTACGCCATTCACGACTTTGAGTGGTTATACCAGAATGATGCCTGCAGGTTTAGGTATCATCTTGGTATCATTCTTTTCAGCCAGCGGTCGGCTTTCATGTAAAAGCAATCCTAGCGGCTAATTAGCCTCTAGACTGCTTTTACAAGCCGTGGGAGGGAATGCCCCCCCCCCCCCACCGTCTTCCGTGTTTTTCTCTGGCTCTCCTGTCTCAACAGGGAACCTGAGAATGCAGCCGGTGATTCAGCCAGCTGACCATAGAGCTGATCAGAGACCAGAGTGGCTCCAAACATCTCTATGGCCTAAGAAACCGGAAGCTACGAGTATTTCATGACTTAGATTTCGCCGGATGTAAATAGCGCCATTGGGAAATTGGGGAAGCATTTTATCACACCGATCTTGGTGTGGTCATTTGCTTTGAGGGCAGAGGAGAGATCTAGGGTCTAATAGACCACAATTTTTTCAAAAAAGAGTACCTGTCACTACCTATTGCTATCATAGGGGATATTTACATTCCCCGAGATAACAATAAAAATGATTAAAAAAAAAAATATGAAAGGAACAGTTTAAAAGTAAGATTAAAAAAGCAAAAAAATAATAAAGAAAAAAAAAAAAAAAAAAAAAAACACCCCTGTCGCCCCCTGCTCTCGCGCTAAGGCGAACGCAAGCGGCGGTCTGTCGTCAAACGTAAACAGCAATTGCACCATGCATGTGAGGTATCACCGCGAAGGCCAGATCGAGTGCAGTAATTTTTCCAGTAGACCTCCTCTGTAAATCTAAAGTGGTAACCTGTAAAGGCTTTTGAAGGCTTTTAAACATGTATTTATTTTGTTGCCACTGCACGTTTGTGCGCAATTTTAAAGCATGTCATGTTTGGTATCCATGTACTCGGCCTGAGATCATCTTTTTTATTTCATCAAACATTTGGACAATATAGCGTGTTTTAGTGCATTAAAATTAAAAAAAGTGTGTTTTTTCCCCAAAAAATGCGTTTGAAAAATCGCTGCGCAATTACTGTGTGAAAAAAAAAAATGAAACACCCACCATTTTAATCTGTAGGGCATTTGCTTTAAAAAAATATATAATGTTTGGGGGTTCAAAGTAATTTTTTTGCAAAAAAAAAAAACTTTTTCATGTAAACAATAAGTGTCAGAAAGGGCTTTGTCTTCAAGTGGTTAGAAGAGTGGGTGATGTGTGACATAAGCTTCTAAATGTTGTGCATAAAATGCCAGGACAGTTCAAAACCCCCCCAAATGACCCCATTTTGGAAAGTAGACACCCCAAGCTATTTGCTGAGAGGCATGTCGAGTCCATGGAATATTTTATATTGCGACACAAGTTGCGGGAAAGAGACAAATTTTTTTTTTTTTTTTTTTTTTGCACAAAGTTGTCACTAAATGATATATTGCTCAAACATGCCATGGAAATATATGAAATTACACCCCAAAATACATTCTGCTGCTTCTCCTGAGTACGGGGATACCACATGTGTGAGACTTTTTGGGAGCCTAGCCGCGTACGGGACCCCGAAAACCAAGCACCGCCTTCAGGCTTTCTAAGGGCGTGAATTTTTGATTTCACTCTTCACTGCCTATCACAGTTTCGGAGGCCATGGAATGCCCAGGTGGCACAAAACCCCCCCAAATGACCCCATTTTGGAAAGTAGACACCCCAAGCTATTTGCTGAGAGGTATAGTGAGTATTTTGCAGACCTCACTTTTTGTCACAAAGTTTTGAAAATTGAAAAAAGAAAAAAAAAAATGTTTTTTCTTGTCTTTCTTCATTTTCAAAAACAAATGAGAGCTGCAAAATACTCACCATGCCTCTCAGCAAATAGCTTGGGGTGTCTACTTTCCAAAATGGGGTCATTTGGGGGGGTTTTGTGCCACCTGGGCATTCCATGGCCTCCGAAACTGTGATAGGCAGTAAAGAGTGAAATCAAAAATTTTCACCCTTAGAAATCCTGAAGGCAGTGATTGGTTTTTGGGGTCCAGTACGCGGCTAGGCTCCCAAAAAGTCCCACACATGTGGTATCCCCATACTCAGGAGAAGCAGCTAAATGTATTTTGGGGTGCAATTCCACATATGCCCATGGCCTGTGTGAGCAATATATCATTTAGTGACAACTTTATGAAAAAAAAAAAAAAAAAAAAAAAAAGTGTCACTTTCCCGCAACTTGTGTCAAAATATAAAATATTCCATGGACTCAATATGCCTCTCAGCAAATAGCTTGGGGTGTCTACTTTCCAAAATGGGGTCATTTTGGGGGGTTTTGTGCCACCTGGGCATTCCATGGCCTCCGAAACTGTGATAGGCAGTGAAGAGTGAAAGCAAAAATTTACACCCTTAGAAATCCTGAAGGCGGTGATTGGTTTTCGGGGCCCCGTACGCGGCTAGGCTCCCAAAAAGTCCCACACATGTGGTATCCCCATACTCAGGAGAAGCAGCTAAATGTATTTTGGGGTGCAATTCCACATAGGCCCATGGCCTGTGTGAGCAATATATCATTTAGTGACGACTTTTTGTAAATATTTTTTTTTTTTTTTTTTTTGTCATTTTTCAATCACTTGGGACAAAAAAAATAAATATTCAATGGGTTCAACATGCCTCCCAGCAATTTCCTTGGGGTGTCTACTTTCCAAAATGGGGTCATTTGGGGGGGTTTTGTACTGCCCTGCCATTTTAGCACCTCAAGAAATGACATAGGCAGTCATAAACTAAAAGCTGTGTAAATTCCAGAAAATGTACCCTAGTTTGTAGACGCTATAACTTTTGCGCAAACCAATAAATATACGCTTATTGACATTTTTTTTACCAAAGACATGTGGCCGAATACATTTTGGCCTAAATGTATGACTAAAATTTAGTTTATTGGATTTTTTTTATAACAAAAAGTAGAAAATATCATTTTTTTTCAAAATTTTCGGTCTTTTTCCGTTTATAGCGCAAAAAATAAAAACCGCAGAGGTGATCAAATACCATCAAAAGAAAGCTCTATTTGTGGGAAGAAAAGGACGCAAATTTCGTTTGGGTACAGCATTGCATGACCGCGCAATTAGCAGTTAAAGCGACGCAGTGCCAAATTGGAAAAAGACCTCTGGTCCTTAGGCAGCATAATGGTCCGGGGCTCAAGTGGTTAACAAAGCAACCTGATATAAAGCAAAGTCCTGATGCAGCAGAGCTATAACTAACTTTGATGCAGTGACTTAGTGTTGAATCCTCTTGACTTTGCTTGTGGGACTACGGGTCCCAGCAACTCTGTCTTGTGTAAACTGATGTATGAAAGTGTGTCAAGAAACTTGTGGGCCTCAGCCCTCTCACCCAACCAGGACAATGCTGTCAGGAGACTCCACTCTGGTGTGCCGGGTTCTTCCTCCGCAGTATCTCAGTTCGTTCGCTGTGGCCACACCGTCACGCTGTACTACTTCACAGACGACCAGGAGTCCTCCGTTACCTTCTTCAAGGGTCTCTGGATCGATCACACTACTGCTCCAGCACGCTGTGATGTAAGGCAGGATCGCTGGCTGCTGTTCCCCTCCACACAGGGTAGGCCGCAACTCTGTGGAACACACACACCTACAGAGCCCTGCTGGCAGGCCACGCGTCCCAGGAACAAGAGACCTAAGATGGCCGCTCCCACAATGCAGTTCTGTCACCTGAGATTTATGGGAGTCACTGTGCATTGTGAGCAGGTCAAGTTAATATCCAGATATAAACAAACAAAAACTTCCAGGTCAACTTAAAAAGCGAAAAGAAAATTAACATTAAGCTACATCAAAAATGTGCCCCTGCTACATTATATATATATATATATATATATATATATATATATATATATATATATATATATATATATACACATACATACATATACACACACAGCACCTAGGATGCATATATTTACACAATACACTGTAAGTGCAACTAACTGACTCGCCTGCCTACTCTATCTAACTTAAATCAAATGACACTGTCTCTCTATCTCTCTCCACCAAAACACACTACACAAGGCCGCCTCGCAGGCAGAGCCCTATATAGTGTGGGGCATGTACCAAACCCCTGAGCCATAATTGGCCAAAGCCACCCTGGCTTTGGCCAATTACGGCTCTCTGTACAGACGGCGCTGTGATTGGCCAGGCATGCGGGTCATAGTGCATGCTTGGCCAATCATCAGCCAGCAATGCACTGCGATGCCGCAGTGAATTATGGGCTGTGACGCGCCACTCGAATTTGGCGCGAACGGCCCATAACGTTCGCAATTCGATGAACGGTCGAACAGGCGATGTTCGAGTGGAACATGGGTTCGACTCGAACTCGAAGCTCATCCCTATCTATGACACTCCGGTCGGGAGTAGTTTCAGTCTCCCAGGTTTCTTTAGCACGATCCAGCAACCCTCGGCGATGCCTCCCATACAAAAGTTCAATAGGTGAAAACCCCCTTGGAAGACTGGGGAACCTCTCTAATTGCAAACAACAGATATGGCAGTAGACCATCCCAGTCTTTCTCATCTTTAGCCACCACCTTCTTTAGCATACTCTTGAGGGTTTTGTTAAACCGTTCTATTAAACCTTCTGTCTCGGTCAAAAGGAATCTCAATCACAGCAAAGGCACCAGTGGGCTACGATAATGGGGCATAGGTGCTGCCTTTTGACACTCAGGGCATGACTCAAAATTTTTCATGTCGGCATGTAGCCCAGGCCAAAAGAAACACTGTACAACACGTTCTTTGGTCTTTTCATAGGCCAGATGACCACCCAGGGGGATGTGTATGGTCCAGGTTCAGCACTGTCCTCCTATAGGGGCCAGGCACCATGAGTTGTTCCACAACCTCACCCCGAATTTTGTGAACCTGATACAACATGTCATTGTTAACCGCCATATGGGGAAATAAATCTCCAATCTCGGGGCTACCAGGGTCCCATTGTTTACCTTAACATTTTTCAAGGCTTGTATAAGAGTAGGATCTTGTAACTGGGCGGTCCCGAAGTTGTTCAGAGAAACCTCTAGCTCCGGCACACCAGGAAACTCTAGGGTCTCAGGGGTCACCTACGGTTCACCCACATAGACTGCTAGGGGAAAAGACACATTTTCATAAGGGGTCACCCTTACAGCATTTTCATCAACCTTTCGTTCAAAGGGGTTGGGGTTCCCCCTTGCAGTCCCACTAGGAAGTCCAGGGTCAAGACTCTTCTCCTTCCCACTGCAAAGTTCCTGGAACAGTGGAAAGTCTCTCCCCAATATTACACTATGCAACAGGATAGGCAGACATCTCAAGTCTCCTGCAAAGTGTGGGAGACTCCCACATTTCTTCGGCGGCTCCTGCACACCCGCAAGCGCCTCCCAATCTCCTGGGAATGATCGGTGCGGGGAACAGCTGTGAAGACCCACTCTGTCCCCACAAACGTCCCTGCAAACAGCTTCCGCTCCTAGCATCCCCATTAACACTAAACAATCTGTCCTTGTAATTAGGTCTCCGGCTGGCGGCCATTTTGTGGTGGAACAAATTGCATTGAATTTAATGAAGAATTCTCAAATGCTAGAGAACAAACGTTCTACTTGTGTTGAGTCTCCATTTTCCTAAGAAAAACACCTCCTTACAGTATATATATATATATATATATATATATATATATATATATATATATATATATATATAATCTGCTTTTGCAGTAAAGAAATTAACAAGTGTATATGCTGACATCTCACCAAAGCCCCCCAAAAAATTTAAAAAGAAAACATTGTAAAAAAAATTCTAAAAAATTTAAAAGTGTAAAAAAATAAAATAAAAAACTACTGGCACCACTCTCCCCTGCCCTACCAACACTGTCCACTGCCCCAACCCCTTCCCTCCAAAAAGCATTGTGAAAAAGAATTAAGAAACAGATTAAATTGTTAAAAAATCAATTATTCAAAATAAGAAAAAACTACTGACACCGTCCACTGCCACATACCACCCACCCCCTTTCCCAGAAGCACTGTGGAAAAATATTAAAAAGGTGATTTAAAAAATATTTTGCTGCGGGGGGGAGGGGGTTGCAGGCGCGAAACGCAACCTCCCTGAAATTAGTTTTTGCAGTTTGGGATGTCTGGATAGGGGACACAGCCACTTCATGGCAAACGGAACCTGAGCTGGTTTCAAAGGTCACCGGCGCTGTGGGGTATTTCTTACAGTCACCATGCACACATACCACTCCTACCTGATGCTGGGTCAGCTGTTCAGGGTCCACCAGCCGGGTATGGACCAGGGTACTCGGCTTCCAGAGTCCAGGAGGGCACGCACACTTTTCCCCTTTTATCTTTACAACAGAGCTCGGCATGTCCGGATCAGCGACTAGGCCCGAGCGAGTAAACAGGGCATGTGTCGAACTATGTCACATTCCATAGGCTCCGAGTTCCAGGGACAGTTAGCAGCGATGTGACCCCACTCACTGCACCGCCAGCACTGGGGAAGCCCACGGGTTCTTATTGGGCTTCCCAGATGGGGGTCTTTCAACAGGGGGTGATGCTCTCGCCGGCCTTTCAGGACTTCCTCTTTTCGGCTTTACCAACTCTGTTACTGGCGTTGACCTGATGGCCACGGGAGGTGGTCTTTTGACCATCCAGGATCTTGTACCTGTAAACTCAGCAACCAGGTCCTCTGCCACAAAGTAGCATTCCACCAGCTCAACCAGAACATCCTTTGAATTTGGATCAGATTGCCCCGCCCACTTCTGCAACTCAGGAGGTAGCGCTCTCAGGAACCGGTCCATTGCAACTCTTTCCACTATTTGAGGCCCTGTGAGTATTTCAGGCTGCATCCACTGTTTGACGAGTTTAATTAGGTCATACATTTGGGAGCAGGGGGATCCATCGGCCTTAAAGCTCCAGCTGTGTACTCGCTGTGCTCTTACTGCCACGGTGACGCCCAGCCACTGCAAGATCTCAGCTTTTAGTTTGTCATATTCTCGGGCATCCTCAGCGGACAAGTCAAAGTATGCCTTTTGGGAGTCCCCTGCTAACAGTGGTACTACAAGCGCAGCCCAGCAGTCTTTAGGCCAGGCCTGCCCCTCAGCAGTTCTTTTAAAACGTACATAGGAAGGCTTCCACATCATCCTGGAATGTCATGTTTTGTAGAAGGTGAATTTTGGTGCCTGGCAGTGTGTCACCAGGGGACCCTGTGGAGACATTTGCAACCTGGGCTGGCATCCGCTGAAGTACTTCTGTTAAGGCCTGTCAGTAGGGTTGCCACCTCGTCCCTTTAAACCTGAACGCATATAAATTACACAGGTTCTACTAGAGTAGAGAGTTCTCAGAAAGGTAATCCAGCCATGTGCAAGGTTAAGGGCTTCCTGCCCATGTTTATTTGGTCAGCAAAACAGCAACAGACAAGGATTCCCACGCAGGGGTAGAAAACATAGTCTCAAAGCAAAAGTCCATCAAATAAAATGTAAGCCTCCTGGCTAATAAATAGACCTTACTGAGTCTGCTTCAGTCCTGCAGGCATGTTCCCCCACAGCCTGCTTCCTTCTCTCTCAGCACCACCACTGATTCTACTCAGGTAAGTCAAAATTATGCCCCAGGTGGGGGAGCAAAGTGTGGCCAGTATTTAACCCCTTGCTGCCTAAAGACCTTTCACTGTCACTCATTTATCTTAAAAACCTCAAGATCCTGCCCGGCAGATGTCACTGAAAGGGGCTGTCTGTCACAGGGTGTACTCACTTTTGTTACCAGCAGTTTAGACATTAACGGCTGTATGTTGAGTTATTTTGAGGGGACAGCAAATTTACACTGTTATACAAGCTGTACACTCAGTACTTTACATTGTAGCAACGTGTCATTTCTTCAGTGTTGTCACATGAAAAGATATACCGTATATACTCGAGCATAGGTCGACCCGAATATAAGCCGAGGCACCTACAGTAATTTTACCACAAAAAAATGGGAAAACTTATTGATTCGAGTATAAGCCTAGGGTGAGAAATGCGCAGCTACTGTAAGTGGAAAAGAGGGTTAACAATGCCCATTTGAAGGCTCACTGTGCCAATTTGCATGCCCCACTGTGCCCATTTGCAGCCATAGGTCCCCCAAACTTCAAACTCAGTAGTTAAGGGTTCCTAGATGCCTCCTAGCTGCAGCCAAAAGGGTCCGGAAATGGCATTGCTGCAGATGGACACGTTGACCGACTTTGGGGCACCACAATATAGCCAAAGGTGGGGTTCCTAGCACCAAGTGGCCCCGAGATACAGGGCCCGAAAAATCGGTTCAGAAAATGTCAAGCACTTTTCTGCAGCAGAGAATGACATTTTCCGAACCGACTTTGGGGCCCCGTATCTCAGGGCCACCTGGTGCTAGGAACTGCTTTAACCACTTGCTTTTACTGCTTTACTGCTTCTGCGCAGGATCAAGTATATATACACAGTACATGATCCTGCACTTGTGCCTGCAGAGGGCGTGCGCCCACCTCCGTGGGGCCGCTTCTGCTGTCATAATTCACAGCGGAAGCCAATCTGCGGGTGCCGGGCACTCAGTGTTTACTGGCACTCGCCGATCTTCCGTAAACAAAAAATAACAGCGATCTGCCTATGTAAACAAGGCAGATCTTCATTCTGACAGGGGGGAAGGGATGTATTTTGTGTTTCTGCAAAGCAGGGACTAAAATCCATTACTTCCTCTGGTAAAAGCAGCACATATAGTACACAAAAACACTGGCTAACACATAGTCAACCCTTTGATTGCCCTAGATGTTTAACCCCTTCCCAGCCAGTGTCATTAGTACAGTAACTTAAAGTGTCAGTTAGTGTCCCATTGTCCACCGCAATATCGAAGTCCCCCTATAAGTCACTGCTGCCATTACTATTATAAAAATATAAATAAATAAAAATTCCATAAAACTATACCATAGTTTGTAGATGCTATAACATTCATGTAAATCAATCACTATACGCTTATTGGGATTTTTTTAACAAAATTATGTAGCAGAATACATATTGGCCTAAATTTATGAAGAAATTAGATTTTCTTAATTTTTTTATTGGATGTGTTTTATAGCAGATAGTAAAAAAATATTGTTTTTTTTTTTTTTCAAATTTGTCTGTCTTTTTGTTTATAGCGCAATAAAAAAAAAAAAGAACACAGTGGTGATCAAACACCACCAAAAGAAAGCTCTATTTGTGGAAAAAAAAATAACCCACATTTTTTGTGAGTACAGCGTTGAATGACCGCCCAATTATCACTTAATGTAACGCAGTGCCATATCGCAAAAGATGGCCTATTCATGACGGGGGTAAATTTTCCGGCAGTCAAGTGGTAAAAGTTCAAAATATGGTCTGGCAATAGAGGTTTTCATTATTCCTAGGCTTGGAAGGGCTAATTTGTAAAATCAGATTTTTGCACATTGCAGGAAAAGATGACATTTAGTTACCTTTTCAATGTACCTGTTATGCCATCAAGTGTAATATCTGTAAACCGCATCAGGCAATTTTGTTTGATTTATAGAACTTTTATTTATCTATTTTTTTACTAGTAGGATTTTTATTGTGACTGCGATATTGCGGCGGACATATCAGACACTTTTGACACATTTTTGAGACCATTCACATTTATACAGCGACCCTTGCTATAAAAATGCATTGATTACTGTGTAAATGTGACTGGCAGGGAAGGGGTTAACACTAGGGGGTGATCGAGGGGTTAATGTGTGTTCTAGGGAGGTGATTCTAACTGTGGGGGGAGGGGACTGACTGGGGGATGTGGCCGATCGTTGTCCCTATTTACAAGGGACACACATCAGTCTCCTCTCCACTCTGACAGGATGTGGATCTGTGTGTTTACATAAACAGATCCATGGTCCTGTTCGGTTGCTGGGCAATTGCGGGTGCCCGGCGGACATCGCGGCCGCCGGGCACGCGCATCAGGTCCCCCGGTGACGTGGCGGGCGCGCGTGCCCCCTAGTGGCACGGGAAGGCGGTCACGTCATATGACGTCCGCCCAGAACGAGAGCTGCCTCATCTCGCAGTAGTGGGCGGGCAGCTAGTAGTTAAAGGTGCAAACAATTGAGGTCCCTTTGAGACCTTCAGGCTTTATATACATTTCCTGGTGAAGGGATCCAAGGAATCTTGAAGGTTTGCATCTTTAATAATTAAAATTATCTATTACAGGGTATCACATAAACTTGAAACATTCTGCATTGATCGTTGTCTAACGCAGAGTAATGCTCTGCTACTATCAGGTTGATACAACACTAAGTAAAACAAAGGTATACAAAGTGAATTGAATATTGCTTTTACAATGTTATTATTAGGATAATAATAATTATTGCACTTAGTCAAAAGAGAAGACTTTCCCCGCACCCCTACTAAAAAATATGTAATACTTCACCATATTGGTGTAATTCAAATCTCCTGTAACGAACGTATGAGCAGTTTTGAACAGACTTGTAGAAGGTTGGTGGTCTCTACTTATGTCACCTCTCTTAATATGCATACAGGCTTTTGTAACACTGTACTAGTTTCTTGAAGTCTAGTGAGAAATTGCTAGAAGATTTTTTGAGACTTTAAATGGAGTGCATGAAATCATATTCCCCCATCCCTGTTTGTGTAGATAAGAAAGGAGATTTGGGACTTTAAATGAGGTGAGTGACAGACAACTAAGTAAAATGGCACATTGAAACAATTATTTCTGCATATACACATCGTAATGATGTTCACCAACTGTACTCCACATGACAAAATCAATAAAAGAGCACAGTTGGTCTGTTGTATAAAAGTATGGCCATTAATTCATATATACACGCAAGGAGTAACCAATTCATATATGTAAATAAGTTAAAAACTGAAATGCACTCCATGTCTTGGGTGAATAGATGTTACAAAATTTATCTACTAGACAGATAGAGCAAATATTGATGGCATAACAGCATCCAAAAAGCTTGACGTGTTTTGTGGATTCACTCCACTTCCTCAGAAGCGGATGCACAATCTCTGTAATGGTTAAAGTTCACAACATGCTGTCCTGTGGGCTCCGCTGGAAGTGTCTGCACCGGGAGCTATGGTGGTAAACCCCTCAGAGAGACTGGGCGCAAACATAAGGATCCCCAGGGAGTTGCAATATGTGAAGGTATATGTTGATGGTTGCAAAATTTCTGCCCACATGGAGCCATCGTCCAGATAAAATGTGTAATGTGCCCAAAGTGTAGAGCTAATTAACCTGACTCAGGCAAGTGGGGATATATGTATGCATCAGCGTGACCATGGGTGCCTCCCAGCGTCACGCAGAGGGCATTACTAGGAAGAGGCATCCACGTCAGAGCGGCCGCTGCCACCCAAAATGGGCGCCAATCATACACATATCCCCACTTCACCGAGATAGGTCAGTTAGCCCTACACTTTGGGCACAGTGCACATTTTATCTGGACCATGGCTCCATGTGGGCAGAAATTTTGCAACCATCAACATATACCACCACATATTACACGTTGGAGTTTCCTATCTCCCTGGGGATCTTTATGTATGCGCCCAGTCTCTCTGCAGGGTTTACCACCACAGCTCCTGGTGCAGACACTTCTAGCGGCTTCAGCCACAGTACAGCATGTCATGAACTTTAACCATTATAAAGGTTGTGCATCTACTCCTGAGGAAGTGGAGCAAAACCATGAAACACGTTGAGCTTTTTGGATGGCATTATGCCATCAATATACGCTCTATCTGTCTAGTAGACAAGATATGTAACATTTATTCACCCCATGACATAGAGTACATTTCAGTTTATACTTATTTACATATACTGTATGAATTGGTTACTCCTTGTGTATATATGAATTAATGCCCATACCTTTATTTAACAGACCAACTGTGCTCTTTTATTGATTTTGTCACGTGGAGAACAGTGAGTTTACATCATTACCATGTGTATATATATGAACTACAGTTTGGTTTTATGTATAGCATGTACCAATCAATACCCATATGTGTATTCCAGGTAATGTGTTATTTTATTCATATACAGAAATAAAGATCTCAATGTGCCATTTTACTTAGTTGTCTGTCACTCACGTCATTTAAGGTCCCCAATCTACTTTCTTATCTAATGAAACATAGCAGTAATAATAATGAGCTGTGGGTAGGATCAGATATCATGAAAAAATTTAACATTTTTATTATAATAAAAAACATGCTTCCCCTACACCAGACATCACTAAATGACCGAGCAGTGGCGGTGTGTCAATTAGGGGTGCTCGGGTGCCACCCCCGCTCTCCAGTCACCCTATCATTGTACTATGGATAGCTTTATGCATTGCATGAATCTATCCATGACCGCTGTAGCCATCCCCCATTCAGGCGTTAGGCCCCTTTTCGGGAGCCAGGCGTCTGAATTACAGCGGGGGGGGGGGGGGTTGAAGCACCTGATTAGAGCCATAGGCTCTAATAGGCTTCAAAAAAGGTGTGCTTGGAGGCCCAGATGTAATACCGGGCACCTGATTGGCTGATGGTAGAGGCGATCCCATTGGTCGCCGTGCAGAACAGGAAGAAGACATGCATGGAGGAGTCCTGCATCCATCGCCATGCTACACGTCCCACAAATTGCCACCTGTCCCACTGCCTGTCCCAGCACCACGATGGAGTAAGTGCCGGGCAGACGGCGGGCAGGCGGGGGGGGCACAGTGGCTGCATATTATGGGCACAAAGGCTGCAAATGGTGGAGCACAGTTGACTGCATTTGCGGGGCACAGTGGCTGCATATTATGGGCACATTGGCTGCAATTGATGGGGCACAGAGGCTGCAATTATTGGGGCACAATTAGCTTCATTTGATGAGCACAGAGGCTGCATATGATGGGCACAGAGGCTGCAATTATTGGGGCACAATTGGCTGCATTTGATGAGCACAGAGGCTGCATATGATGGGCACAGTTGGCTGCATATGATGGGCACAGTTGGCTGCATATGATGGGCACAGGTGGCTGCTTTTTCTGGGCACAGAGTCTGCATGTGATGGGCACAGTGGCTGCATATGATGGGCACAGTGGCTGCAATTGATGTTTTTGAGCACCAGCCACCACTGTGACTGAGCCACAGTTCCACCCGAACCCCTGGTCCCACCATTTAGGAGCTGCTTCTTCAACCCTGGCCTCTGTCGCTGCCATTCTCAAGGCAGAGCGGGGAGTGGAAGGCAGATAGTAATGCACGGAGGTCGGGAGGCACAGCCGCACTAGTTGGAAGGTGGGAGCGGGAGCTGCATGAGTTAACTTCTACCTTACACAGAGCAGTCAGAAGGAGGCACTGCCTCTGTGTACTGAGTCCTTTGGACCAACATAA